>JAGVSN010000030.1:1800000-2138041 GCA_022651745.1 Parapsyche elsis
TTAATACAGAAAAATGTCGAGAGACTTTTACGTCAACAATTTATTATACGTATGATCGCGCTCGATTCACATTACGCTCAAACTAATGACTTTTTTTTTCACTTAATTCCTTAGGGGACTTATATAAATTATTATTTATAATAAAATTACATTTATCGTCAATGTTTATTTATTTATATAATATTAGCTAATTTAACTTACATCTATTACTTATTTATAATAACTACATTATACACTATGTATAATTCTATCTATTATCCATCACATGTATGTTTAACATCGGCGAAATTATATTGGGTTAGCATCGATTTAACACGTGAAAAATGATCTCGCTGTTGTCGTTAAAAAATACATCATTTATCATTCGCAATTTTTACCCTCACGTACAATGAGCACACTTTTTCTTATTTATGTCACAAAATATTGTAAAAAAAAACAATCATAATTTTTTACTGTCAAAAACATTTAGTTGAAAATTAAACCGTATAATTCGGGCGTCGAACATTTTGGCACGTTTTTTATAAAAAATATTTTAGCTTCATATTGGAATAACTGTACTCGGTTTTTTTAATTATTATTTTCATAGCGAAAGATGGCAAAGATGACAGGCATGCGTTCAGAATTAATTCAGAAAATTTGCATGTCTCTAAGACCGAAATTAGCCGAAGCTTTGTTAAAGAAACTTTTGGTGCGCCATAATCTGGGTCGTTTTATACACTCTCGCAATAATTACGCTCACGTTTACTTGACAGAGTGTCGTAAAATTACTATAAAATATATAATGAAGTATAAATTTTGAGGTAATCGAGATAGCGGATGATATCTATGTACATATGTAAGTATAGTATAAGACTATAACAATGTTTACAAGCTTGAAGTTTTACTATGATGAAATATGTTTGTATTAAATAGAGTTTCAAGAGCAGATGAGGCATGACAACACAATAGTATACGAATCCTTTATATGAATTTAGCGATGTGATACTCCTTATTCTCCTCACTCAAAGGATACGCAACTTAGTTTATAAATTAAAGTGGACGGGAAACGTTACAAGAGACTACATACATAACTTTACAAATTCAAATACTTTGAGTTACTAAGTGACATTTTTGTGTTTATGTACAAGAATGACATTCTCAAATTCCCAATGATTTTAATTTCATATATTAATCTGTATTATCTAAAGGCGTTAGAGACTCCAATTAAAACGCTAATAGCCGGTTTGTTTTTGCCAGAGTGTGTGATAAAATTATAATTTAATAATGTTTGTATACAGTCGAGTGAGCGAAAAATTTACATACATACGTTAGTGTTAAAAAAAACAGGTATTCTGAAAATCATAACAATTTCGACGTGCGAATTCGTATATAAACTTTTACAAAAGACGTAATTAGTTGTCGTTACGAGGAAGATAAAATTTTATTTAAAAGTTTTCATTGCTGAGGTTGAGGAGTTTTATATCAACTCTACATATGTACATAAGTATTTTATGGAAATTACTCGCGAAAAATGTTTATTTGTATTCTACTATATTATTTGTACGAAAGATTGTTTCGCGGTAGGAATTATGTAAATATGAGTGAGAATTGAGAATTCTCACACTAATTGGTGTGGATTCGTATTTTCATTACAAATGACTGAGAATTATATTAAAAGAGGAATGTTCTAAATGAAATGGAAGTTGATTTGTGTTATAAAAGCAATGAATTAATTGAGTAATAGAATAATCAATACTTGAAATAATTTTTTGTTATATTTGTTTGGCCGTACAATGTACGTAGGTCAATCAAAAGAAAAAAATCACGTTTTTCAGTTACCCGAGCGGAGACAAAAAATATTATTAATTTTTAATTTTTTTTTTGATTTTTGGGTCTGTAACTCAAAATTTAGTGCATCTTTGTTCAAAATGAGTATTAGAAGCAATAGTCAGATGTTTTTGCTATTAATTGTGATATTTGAAAGCTTTAAACTCAAGACTTGATTCAACTCAAAAAGGTTAAACTTGGTAAAGATTGACTAGTTTCCGCTCCTGTAGTTTTTTTTGTTGCAGTGTATTTGAAATAATTATATTTATTTTAATATGAATTATTTATTTTATTTTATTATTTTATATTGAATATAAAGATTATAAGATTTATTATAAATAGTAACAAACAACATTTATTTAAATATATCATACTAATTTTAAGAATAAAAAAATTTTCTCTGATAATATTATGTACCTATGTAATTCGCCAACTAATTTTAATTAATTTTTTTAGTTAATATTTAGGTAATGTAAATTAATATTTTTTAATAACTCAAGTGACGAAAAATTCGATTGAAAAAAACAAAAAAATTATATCGCTACTAAGGCTACGTATTCCATTTAATTGATATTAATTTTTCTTCAGCATAATATCAACATCATCATCATTTTCAGCCGTTCACCATCCATTGCTGGATGAAGGTCTCTCCAATCCTCTTCCATTCCTGTCTGTCTTGAGCAATCTGCATCCACTTGACTCCACACATTCTTCTCAATTCATCAGCTCATCGTCTACTCGGTCTACTTCGCTTTCTTTCACATCCTCTCGGATACCATTCCAGTATTTCTCGCGTTAATCTGCCATCCATTCTTCTCGATATGTGTCCACTTTAACTTTTTCACACGTTCGCGCTAAATCTGCCAATTTGGTTGTACTTCTTACCTATGTATTTCTCTTACTATCTCTTCTTGTTATACCAAATATACATACTTATTTGGATCATACATACGTAACATTCTAGAATTTAGCATGCACGTTTCACATCAATACGTCATAACTGGCAGTACGCATTGTTCGTATGCCTACTTTTTTAAGCATAGCGGAATGTTAGTTTTAAATACTATATTCATTCTTCTAAAAGCACTCCATCCTAGTTTCATTCTTCGTTTTATTTATTCTTCTTTACATCGGTCATATTCACCAATTGTCCTAGATATAAATAACTATCAACTATCTCTACAATATGATCATCTACAGCGACTTTTGATAACTATTTAATAAGGGGATTTAATATACATAGTTACAATACTAGGGGTAAGAATAAGTTCAAGTATCTTGTACAGGAGTGTGGTTGAATATAATGGACTGCCAGATAGTCTGAGACAAATAAATCAAGTTGACAAATTCCTGGCAGCCTTAAAACGGCACCTCTGTACAGGTACTAATAGATAAATAAGTTTATTTTGTAATTTTAGCTTAAAGATACTTTTTGTTTGTAATTAGCTTTTTAAGCTACTTTATTCAAATAAATAAAATGACTACGGTTTGCGTGCAAAATTCATTAAACATAATTTTAGTTTTATTGAAATTAATTTTTAAGCCTACTTCCATACTTTGAAACAATTTATAAATATGTCTCTTATCACTCATGGATCTACATTTTCTCAACGTCTGATAAAGACATTGAGAAAAGCGAAGAAAATGCGACACATTTTCATAAACGCACATGCCGTGTGGTAGCGCATGTCACTTTTTGAGATGAAAGCAATATTTTCAACGCGTGAAGAAACATTACGTGAAAAGCTTTATTTCCAACGTGGAAATGTTTATTCATGCCTTAAGTTAATTACAAATTTAAAATACCTTATCCATTTCAAATGCGATTATTATTACGTTAATTTTACATTCGATAAAAGTTTACGGAAGCGGAGGAAAAATAAATATTTATATAAAACAACAAACAAACACACGTAAGGGTAACGAGTTGTGTGCCGTTTTGTTCCCGTATTATGTACATATACCTATACAAAAAACCCTCACAGTTTAACATAAAAGGGATCTGTAATGTGAGACCAATACCAAAATATGAAGTCCATTGAAAATTCAATATCGTTGGAATATACATATTCGTATTCAGAACAGGAATCGAACCCTTTTCGGCAATGGTGCCTAATGTATTGGATCGGTATATTGAGATTATTTTCAATAATCAAAGGCGCCGATAGATATTATATTTGAAGTACATAAGTATTGATTAAAAAGCTGACGACGTAGTTATAGTTGCATATTGCAAGTTGCATTTACAAAATAGATTAACAACAATTACGCAACGAAAGTATGAAAGTTTAAATAATATGAAAGGCTTATTAATTAATTTTAACAAAACTTTTTTAAAATTATATTTAATGAATTTTGCACGCAAAGTGTAGTCACAGTAGATAATCACATTGTAGAGATAGTTGATAATTATTTATACCTAGGACAATTGGTGAATATGACTGGATGTAAAGTAGAAGAAATAAAGCTAGGATTTAGTGCTTTTGGAAGAATGAACATAGTTTTTAAATCTAACATTCCGTTATGCTTAAAATAGAAGACATACGACCAATGCGTACTGCCGGTTATGACGTATGGATGTGAAACGTGGATGCTAAATTCAATAATGTTACATAAGATCCAATGCATAGAAAAATGTATGCTTGGTATAAAAAGAAGAGATCGTAAGAGGAATACGCGGGTAAAAAGCATGACCAAAGCGGCATATTTATAGCGACAGACAGGAATTGAAGAGGATTGGAGTGGCCTTCATCCAGCAGTGTATGATGAATGGCTGAAAATGATGATGATGATAATAGCCCTGGGTTATCAACTACATTTTAAAGTTGTATGACACATTAGCGAGAAAAATGGATGGCAGATGGACTCGAGGAATACTGGAATGTGAATCCGAGAGGATGTGAGAGAAAGCAAGGTAGACCAAGTGGACGATAGGCTGATGAATTGAGAAGTATGTGTGGAGTCAAGTGGATGCAAATTGCTCAAGACAGACAGGAATGGACGAGGATTGGTGAGGCCTTCATCCAGCAGTGGATGATGAACGGCTGAAATTTAAAATTTGTATATATGGAACTGTTAATTATATATGTAGGTATACAGGTGAACATTAAGAAAACCAATTTTGTTTTTAAATTACATCTCCGAAGCTTATAACGGTACGGTAATGAAAATTAAATCATTTTAAAGTCCATATTGTCTTCTTTCAAATGATATACTGTTTTTTGCCAAACAAATGATTATTAAAGTCAAAATAAGTGGTAAAAAAATAATTACTTAATCTTATTTTGACATAAATCATCATCCGTTCGGTAAAAACTACCATATAATAAAAAATACGACGATATGAATAACTTTTAATAACTTTTTTTTCCACCACCGATGTACATAGAAATATTATTCGTTGTGGAAATAAAATTTTTTGAAAACATCGCGGGTATTTTAATAATAATCAACCTGTATACATACATACATAATTGTATAAAATGCTCATTTTCTCAATTTGTCGATTTTCAACACGTGAAAAACCCTCCCCCGAGATATTAAGCTCTCTTAACTGTTCGAGCACGTCTTTTTAATAAAAGACGTGCTCAAACAGTTAAGAGAAACGATGCGAGAGAAAATAAAAAGATATTAGATCTTCTCGAGAAGACCGCAATTTGGAAAATTTGTGCGCTTTTAAAAATACAAATGGAAGAGACTTAAGAAGTCGATCGACATTTCTAGTAAGCCTAGTTTTTTTTCGCACATTTAAAAAAATATGTCTTGTATGTGTGATTTGATTATAAATAATAAATTTCGCTTTAGAGTAAAATTTGTTAAATTTATACATGAGATTTCACAATATTTGAAAAATACGTTCGAAATACAATTTATATAACGAATTTTCTCTTGCAAATAAAAATAGTACATTTTTAATAATTAGCTCCGACTTTTCATCGAAAAATTCACGTGTCGCTTTATTTCGATCGGAATATTCTATATACAATTTATTAATATAATAAAAATATCGATAATAATAAACGATGGGGATTAATCGTTAATATAATATTTTATCGCGCGGAATAAAATTGATATCCGAATATAAAAGCAAGGCTATCGAAACATTCTTAGCGGAAAAGTCGATCTGAAAAATATTTCGAATACCTGTTCGACTCCAAAAATACATCTGTAACCTTTGACGACTACTGTGGTATGTGTAATTTTTTTTAATATGGAATTTCGCATGATTGTTTTGAAGAATTCCACGTTTTATACAATTCACTCATACGAAACTATACAAAAAATAAGAAATGTTTAAAAAATTGTTTTTGTTGCAACGACCAATAACTATTTTGATGTAGAATATATTGCATATTTTAGTTTTATTCATTTGTGAAACTAATTTGACATTGAATTTTTGTGCATCGAATAGTATAGGATATCGATCATTTGAGGCAATAATAAAATTTTACTAACGTGAACTAAAATGCGGCAATTTGGGTCAGTATTTATCTGGATTTACAAGAGTTAGTTTCCTTAAGTGAACGAACCATGTTTTATCGTATCCATTAGCGATAGTATTTATGGGGTTGTAACATCGAAGATATGGACCTTTTCTTCCATTTTCACCATTTTCCCGGAATCGATACGCATGTCAGGGCAAAGCTGTTGATTTTAGCCGTAGCAAACTTACTCTTCGTTGATTTATTACTATTATTTAAAAAAAAAAGCCTTTCGGCAGCTTCCGAGCATCTGAATTATATAATCCTAATTAAAAAATACTTTCACACGAAGAAAAATGTGAAGCGTTAGCAAGTTTTAATTTAAATACTTCATTAGACATTTAAAATTTAATTTTATATCCACTCTATAAAACTTGAACGTCGTAATTGAACGATAAGTTCATTAAAATTAGTACATCAACACTTCCAGGAATACAATAAATAGTATTGTGTTATTACTGATAAGAATCAATTACATTTTTCTCGGAATTGCTAATTTGTTATTAAGGGGAACGAAGTGAAAATTCCAGTAATATGTACATAGATTGAGGAATACTTAATTTGAATGAATAAATAATAATTAGACAATATCGTGATGTTGGAAACAAGCTCGACCTTGCATACTTTGTATTCTAAAAACACTATTTTTGGATATTGGAATTTTATAACGCACTAAAATGTACATCTTAATTTTTACTGAAAGACCCAACAATGATATTCTCCTTGCGGAGAAAATTTAATTATCATAAAATCATGACATTCCGAGCTTTATCTGGTAAGAGTGACTCAAATCGAATCAGTGTCGTGTATTAACGTCGTGATTTCTTCGAAATCAAATGAATGTGTAAAACTGAAATATTAATCAAACTAGGTAGGCTATTTATGTACATATTATACAGAAGACATTGATGTATTTTTGCAGGCTATGCTAAGAATTGTGACTATTTATTTTCATTCAGTCACAATGGAGAAATGGAAAAAAAAACATGTCGATGTGCCTGTCTGTTTTTATATTTGTCTGTGTTTCTGCCTTTCTGTATTGCTGCCTATACTTCTGTCTGTCTGATTGTATGCTTGTATGTCTATCTACATATCTGTATATTTGTCTAAACGTATTTTTGTATGTCTATCTTATTCTGTCTTACTTTGTGCTTGTTCATTTGTCTATATGTCAATTTTTCAATCTGTATATTTCTGTCTATCTGCCTGTCAGTGTGCTTGTTCATTTTTCTGTGTGTCTATCTGTCAATCTGTATATTACAATTAGAAGTATATTCATGCTGTCAATTATATTTATTTATTTATTTAAGATAGCTTAAAAAGCTAATTACAAACAAACATTACTTAAAGCTAAAATTATTATCTACAAATAGGGGTGCTGTTTTAAGGCTGCCATGAATCTATCAATTTTATTTATATTTCTGAGAACAGGCCATTATGTATATTCAACAAGATACTTTTCCCGAATACTTAATTTTAAATTATTCTTACCCCTAGTATTATGACTATGTATATTATACCCCTCTTATTAAATATTTTGGTAATAAATTCGTATCTAATTAAAATATATATACTAACATGCACACTTTTAAGGTTTCATTAACATTCATCGAATACAATTAGTACGTAGAAGCTTTCTTGCAATTATTAAAATACAATTTTTTCAGTGTGAAAAAGTATCTTGATTGAAATTTTGTACATTTGGAAAATCATCAAAGAAAATCCCGACATTTTGAACCTTTTGAATCCACCATTCCATTGTGACGAAAATAATAAAAATGGCATCAAATTTTCTCGCACTTGGTTTACAGCCATAACCCTTAAACCACACCCTTCAAGTACAAGCACTTGACTTCTGCACCATTCCCAATTTAAGATTCTCGGAATTTGAGTCATACGATATTTGACTTTGTACCGGCAAAAGTAGTCATATCGAACCCCTATACGTTTCGTAAGTTTCTAATCGCGTTTTTGAACGTGCTTTTGACGTGGGCCTGAACCAAACCCCTTTGAAATAACATCAGATCGAACTCAACATACATTTCATTCAAAACAAAACGTCTCTCATATTATCCGATCTATGTAGTTTAATTTTGCATCAGCATATTTATGTATAACGTTCATAAGAAATGTTTCCACTGCGGTTAAGTAACTTTTTCTTCGGCGTTGAACTTATTTGTGAGTCAAAGACATTCCCGTTTTTTTCCATGGAAAAATTCGTTAAAATTGCACACGCATTTTACAAAACAACGTTTATTTTATCAGCGAGCATTTCAAATGGTTGATTATTTATCAGCGGGGTATATAAAATAATAAAAAATTTCGTTCTAAATACAGATGTATTCAAACGGAGTCTATATATATTTGTGCGTGTTGGTGTTTAAATTCAATATTGGAATATATTGAAGTTGTATCCGGAATAACTTACTACTGACACAACAACAACAGGATGAAACATTTCAACGACAGATACGTGTTTCAGTTTGAGAAATGGCACAAAGCGTTATTATTCTATTTAACATTGTATAAATATAGATAGGTAGATGTTCGTTTTGAGAGTAAGGAGATTAAAATTACTGTCGGACCATTTGGTATAAAAATCAGCGTTTGAAAAAGTTAAATTAAACCCTTATCGCGATCGATCAATTATGCGGATTAAAGTTACGGCAAAGTCGTAATCGAAATTTTTCGTGATCTTTATATATTTTAATCGAAAATTGATACTTTGATTTCACGATTGTTTTAAATCCTATTCTTATTATTAGTAATATGATTTTTTTAATGACACATACAATTGACTTGCGCAGCTTACAATATACAATTGATTAGTACAGCTTCTGTGGAGAGGTTTAAAAAAAATACACAAATATTTAACACGAGTGCTATTGAGTGTATGAATGGCAAATAACTTTTTATGCGATCATAATATATAAGTTCAATTACCTGAGTTTACATTGCCATTCAAACCAATATGAATTATTAAATGTTTCGTACCTGATACGATTTCCTCATCGTTCAATCTCGTTAAATTGAATTCAATTTACAAATGATCAGCTGTTAAACCTCTCAAAATTTCCAATGAAAAACCTTCGATAGCTTTCAAATTAAAATTTACATTGGTGGTTATTTTTTTTCGTAAATCAAACGTTGAATTGAAATCGAAAGCAGATAAGTGCATTTGCGGTTAGTGGAACGTGTAATTGAATCGTTTATTTAAAAAAAATGAGTTTATAAATCAAAATCGGGTATTAAATTTATACGTTTAAATTTTTTAAGTAACGGAGAATGCAATTAATCCAATAACAATAAGGATATCAGTGTGAATTTACTAGGCTTGTAATAAATTGGATTTTCATTAATAACAACGATTGACTGATACGCTTTTACGGATTTTGAAAAGTGAAAATTTTACCCGAAAACAAATTACGAACCGTTGGCGAATCAAGAGGATCATTTCGGGTCGTAAATGTGGACAGCAAAATCTAATTTACTAAAAATCGTGCCGTATAAATATATATATACAAATAAATATACATAGATATATACCTATATACCTTATATAATTATATTGAGACTTTACGAAAGCTTGCTGAAATGTCCCATCGATATTTTGAAAGATAGCCGCTGGCACGTTTGAAAGCTCAGCTATATTTTTTTCGCACTTTTTTTCCTTAGTTGCATTAACTTCAGCTTTGAAGCATCGCTTGTTTTGTGAAAGCTTTTCTTTTAAATGGAAAATAAATATTCGCATTCAGATTTACATATAATAAACAAGCAACGTTGATTTTAACGATTTCCAGTGTGCTTTTAGTATTATCAGATTTGCATATTTAATCTTGTTGTGTTGAACGTTTAAAGTTTGTCGCATCTAAAAATTGTAAAATCGCATCGGAAATGTTTTAAACAAAAAAAAACATACGAAAATTACCTTTAACAAACGAATCTTCACCCACGCCAATTTTATCTTTGTTATTCGATATGAAATTTATTAAATATAACTCGTCGCAAGCTAATTAAATTTCGTGCTATGAATATTCAAATTTAACTGTGAATATATTATAGTTTTAGTTATACGGTGATTTGGTGAAAAGTTTCGTATTAAAAAAGGTATAAAATTATACATAGAAGAAACTCAATATTTCAAATCGACAAATAGTGTCAAAAATATATACAGGTATTTTTGATTATAAGCGAATTTGACGCTTAAGTTTTCGGCATAAAAGAAAAAGTATATTATCTTGTGAAAAATTGGATGTCGTCTCTGATAAAATTTTCCATTTCCCATTTTTCCATATTGATCGAAAGAAAATTGGCACTTGTACGCCTACGTCAAGATTTATTAATATACCTAATATGTATCTCAAAACATACATATATCACAATAATCAGAAATGTAATTATATCCAAAATAATTTCAATAATGAAATAGAGAGAATTCGTAGCGCGTGCAAGCTTATCTTACATACATATTTATACCAAAATTAAGTTTCGATGGAACTCATACGGTTTCCTTGATTTCTATTGACATCAAAGAAATTCACGTGTATTCATATGCACTAATATTATGATATTTGATCTTGCAGAATGTAGAAGAAATAAAAAAATTCCAATATTGGCGAAAAATATAGAGAAAATAAAGGAGGCAACACATTTTATTTTTATGTAATTTGTTTTGCACGCTATCATACCTACATATGATACTATAAAGACTAATTAATTGCGTTGAAATTTGTGGGTCTTAGAAAAATCAGTTTTAAATATGTGCTATTTATAACTTTTTGGGGAATCCATACATATATTTTGATTCATTTTTAACTTTGTTAATATATAATTTTGTAAGTCAATTAGATTAACACAATTAAGCAACGAAAGTATGAAAGTATAAAACTAAAACTAAAATTGTGTTTAATGAATTTTGAAAGCAAAACGTAGTCAATGTAGATAATCATATTGTAGAGATAGTTGATAGTTATTTATACCTAGGACAAATATGACTGGTTGTAAAGAAGAAGAGATAAAACGAATAATGAAACTGGGGTGGAGTACTTTTGGAAGAATGTACATTGTTTTTAAATCCAACATTCCGATATTCTTAAATAAGAAGGCATACGGACCAATGCGTACTGCCAGTTATGACGTATGGATGTGAAACTTGGATGCTAAATTCAAGAATGTTACGCAATATCTAGTGCATACAGAGAAGCGTGGAAAGATGTATGCTCGGTATAACGAGAAGAGATCGTAAGAGGAATACATGGGTAAGGAACGCGTGAAAAGGTTGAAGTGGACGCGAGAAATACTGGAATGGTATCCGAGAGGATGTGAAAGAAAGCAAGTTAGAATATGTGGAGTCAAGTGGATGCAGATTGCTCAAGACAGACAGGAATGGAAGAGGATTGGAGAGGCCTTCATCCAGCAATGGATGGTGAATATGTAATGAAATGAATTATTTAAAACATCTAGAAAGGAAAAACGTACACTATTACGATATGTATAGTTAGTTTTATCGCAATGAATACATTTTCCTAATCTCTTTATACGCCCAATTTTTATGTGTTTCTTTGCAAGATTCTGAAACTTGTTGCTTTTTTTTTAACATAAAAACAATCAGGACTTTTTATTTAATACAATATCAAATTCCAGTAGTATTTAATTGTATATTTTGTATGTCGAATTAATCAGAAATCAAATCCGACGAAGATTTCCCCAGGCTCTTCAATTAAGTTTGATATGTAATGCTAGTTTTTTTTCACTACCACGTATTAATACAGTAGAAAATTCATTTTAATAAAGCCATAATATAATAATGAAAGTATTATTGTATTTAAATTTGCATGTATTTCCTATTTATTTGATTGATAAAAGTGTTTCGCACTAATACCGATGAGATATTCAATCCATTAAGCTGATGAGCGTTTAAGTGTGGCCGGGAAGCGAAGCCTCAAAACTTAATGCCAAAGCTAAAAGGGTAACTTTGCGAATACGATGCCAATTTCCTCTCATCCATGTGTATAATTATATATAATTATGGCGACATTTTGAGAACCGGTGTCCTCTCAAATGACGCCTTATTAGTCGGTAACTAATGGCCGCAGCGTGTCGACCGACAGTTAACAAATAACGTGTCGCACAGATAAAACTGAACGGACGAAAAACCGCTCAGGTTTTTAGATTAGAGCTCGACGACTTTTGCAAAATTTTAAATTGGACTTTAGAATTGTTATTTCGACTGTTAATGATAATATTACGTATGGTCGCAAGCGTAACGTTCGAGTGAAATATCAGCGTTTGAATTTGACCTGGATTTTTCCTCGACAAAACATACGTATGGTTTCTATTTATAGCTTTTATTTTGTCTGCATAGTATATGCTTTAAGTTACAACTTACAGTACAATTAAAGTACAGTATACGTCATATGAGTCGCCTAGTTCCAAATCCCGATAAGTCCATAAAACTCACTTGTTCGCAAACGCGGTTTTTCTGCTACAGACTTATTTGCTTGATGGCGTTTAAACTCATTTAAACTTAATTTTGTTGATATTAAACAAAATATTGAGATTAGAAACATGGACTTATAGTTGTTTGTTTCTAAATATGGCTTTTATCAGCTTTTATCATAGTGCAATTGTCAGTTTTTGGAACTAACACTGATTTTCAATATTTTTTTACGGCGCACTTGGGGGTATTTGGAATAATTCAAGTATAAGGCATCGTTTGAAAACATTCTTAGAACCAGAAAATATTTTATCCTCGTTTTTTATATATTGTGGACTTATCGGGATTTGGAACTAGGCGACTCATATGTACGTTTAGTTTGTTGTAATTATTCAATGTCGGTAATAATTAGCATTGTTTAGGTGTGGGTGTTTAATTTTGCGTGGGTTGATTCTAAAATAGATAAGATCGAAATGTGTGATTGGACATTGAAATAATCATAATAATAATCTAGTCTATATTAAATTTCAATCTTCAAAGACAAATTTCGTTTTTGATCATTGGAAGTTAAAGGCAAAAATAGATGCAAATTGTAAGAAGCACATTTGAAAAGTACAGTAGCAGTAATTTTGTAAGTAAAGCAGCATCACTTTTTCATGCTTTAAATTATATTAAGGATGTTTAAACTGTAAATGTTGAATCGAGTAGTGCTTAAAAGAAAAGCTACTATATATTTTTAATGGTCGTACTTAAAAAAAAAAGTTATGACGTATGGATGTGAAATTTGGATGCTAAATTCAAGAATGCTACGTAAGATTTAGTGCACACAGAGAAGCATAGAAAGATGTATGCTTGGTATAACAAGAAAATATCGTAAAAGGAATACATGGGTAAGAAGTTTGACCAAATTGGCAGATATAATGGAACGTGTGAAAACGTTGAATTGGACACATGGCGAGAAGAATGGAGAGGATGTGAAATAAAGCACGGTAGACCGACTGGAAGATGGGCTGATGAATTGAGAAGAATGTGTGGAGTCAAGTGGATGCAGATTGCTCAAGACAGACTGGAATGGAAGAGGATTAGAGAGGCCTACATCCAGCAATGGATAGTGAACGGCTGAAAATGATGATGACTTTAATCAAACTGATTAATATATAATGTACTTAAATTTAATTGAAGCTAAAAATTGTACATAATCTAAGCATACACTAAAACGCGTGAAAAAGTTTAAATTGTAGGCAAATATAAAAAATACTACCTAACAAAATTATGTACATAGTATTCGCCAAAAATTAAAATTTGAACCTTTTGAATTAAACCGCAGATTTCGGTGGATGATTTATGTTATGTAAATATGACAGAAATACACTTAAGACTCAAAGCTCGCTTTGGGAATAAAGTAAATATAGAGTGGACTTGTTTATTAGTTTTGTATCTACAGAATTTCGATCAGTTAAATCGTATGTACATAGTTGCTACCGGTCGATCTTACACTTTTCCTATATCGAATCCTAATTGGACGATTGTTTATTCATTTATCTGCACATAAAAAACCAAGGATAAAACGAAAATGTATACAACATAGTAACAAATTGGTTCGATTCCCGACAGACCGGTCGAATTAAACTTGTGTTTACACAAAAATAACATTCATCGGTTGAAACTAGGTTTATAACTTTAGATCTCAAAGTAGCAGTATAATTTAATCTTGAACAAATAAGCAAGTTTGAAAAACTACACGAGATTTTTTTTTGATGTACATCAAAATAATTTTCCGCTATTGCAATATTTGTTTTATTAATTTGTGCGATGAAATTATCTTATCTTTATTTATTGCACACTCTATTCAATTTCATGATATACAAATAAGCTAGTAAATGATTAATATAATAATATATACCCCATTTTGTGAGTGTTCTCAAATTTATAGATTTCCTTTTAATTGTGCTCTTAACCGGATATTTAACTCAATATTGTCGTTCATCTGCTATTTTATGCAAAATTCTAGTGAATTATTCAATAAGAATCGATCAACTGTAAAATTTAACAAATTATTATTCGACTGTATTAACATTAAGGCTTCAATTGGGGTTTAAACTATTATATTTCTAAGGAAAGAAAAGTTGATATAATTGCAATTGTGCGACAAAGTCAAAATTCGACGACAATTTAACAAGAGGACATCCTATAATTTGAAACTTCCATACTTAGAAACTTAAGCTGCAATTTCAAAGACCAAAACGTCCATTGTTCAAAATATATTACATACATTTGTATGTATTAATTGTAATACGATTAGTGTATAATTATGTTATAGACTTGCTAAAGTTTTGTGTACAAGACCTATTTTAATTTGATATGTAAGTATTGAGCGTATTTTTATGATTAATAACGTTATATCATTTCTATTTATATACGATATCTTACATATCTAATTATAAGGAATACTATTGAAAGGACGTTGTATATATTTTATTGTTAAACGTTAAGAACTATAATAAAACCATCTCACCTAAATTATTCATTATTATTTATATATATCATATACAGAATGATTTCACCTAGAGATCCTTAAAATTAGATAATGCTCTGTATGTACATATGTACATACATACATATATGATAGAAAAAAGTAAAAGCTCAATTTCATCGTTGTATTATATTTCGATAATAATTTACATAGAACGGACGTGAAAATTCAACATCAAAGAATTATCAATCGATGAAAAGAAATACAGATTTTTGTCTTTGACATGTCTCTTAATGTGATTAATATGTGACGTTAATATACATAGGATATTTTTAATGATAGATATATTTAATGTGAAATATTACCTGATATGTAAGAGGATCGAGTATTAAAATAAACTTATTAACAACACACGTACGCACTATAGAATTTAATTTTTGATATTCAAAGTAATATATAACTAATAAATAGTCTTCAACGATAGTAAGATATTTGTAATTTGTGATTATCGATTGAAACGATCGTCGACACGTGTAATGTGTAAGACAGCGACACTTGTACTGGAATGAAAAGCTCTAGCGGGAAAGCTTTTCCCTCTCCCAGCTTTTCCGATTCTCGGAAAAGGCTTTTTCTTTTGCACTTAAATTTTATTTCATCCGTAAAAAAATTCATATCGTCTGTGTGTTATTTTTGTAAATATACGTATGTAAATTATATGTTTTCGGTTGGTGTTTTAAGAAGCCTATGTATGTATGCATTTTTCTCTTACAAATAATATGCGAAGTAAGCTTTGTGAAAATTTCACTTAAAACGTACTGGGATTATTTTTATTTTTAGTCTTCCTTTTGGGGATGTATTTTTTAGACAACACACGAAAAGAGATACATGCTTGTGTACATTTTACATACATATACATATATCGGGTGGTCATTAAAAAACCGGTGTCATTTTCAAAAATTAATAATATAAAACTTATTGTATGAAATTCCCTCATAAATTGCATTTTTTCTTTTAAATTTTTGTCAAACTCTAATTTTGGCATTAAATATATTTTTTTTAGAAAAACCTTTCAAAAAATTCATATAAGCTTTCACGTGCTTTTACCTTAATCACTATTAGTTTCGGAGATATAAACTTTCGAAAACTGAACTGTAATACATTTACCAAACCTATTCTATGTATATTACACTTTTCCACTTCAATTCAATTTTCAAACTCTTAACATACATATGTATGTAGTATATCATAATCGCTCAGAATGTTTGAATTGATTCAATAATACATTTTAAGGGTTAGTTTGACTTGTCAATTGTATATAAGTTATTCATTATTCACTTATAGTTTTATACGTCTGTTTAAAAGTCTAAAAATGTCGAAAACGCTCTCAGTAAACATTGTCGGAATTGAAAGGGTTAAAATTGAAAATAAAAAAAAGCTTCATTCGTTTGTGTAAACATTCAGTAATTATCGTTCATGTTGAATAATCGACATCGGTAAATTGAACTTGCATCACTAATTGTGTGTTATTTTAAGAGTACAATTACCGATGAACTTTACTCAAGGGTAGTTCCACGCGAAGGCATCGATTATACGACATTTTTGTATTTGATCACAATTACTGTTTTATTGTATTGTAGTTTTACTTCTTCGGTTGCGACAGTGAGGATTTTGTTTTCGTAAATTTTCCGCTTACCAAAATAACATTTCGTGATAGTCTTTCTACAATTCACAACAAGTGTCAAAATTTTCTTCTCATAACACAGACTCGTAACCTAACATACAAAATTGAGAATTCAAAAACCATTTCAGTATCTAATTCCTATGGGGCTATATGTATGTATATGAATATATAAAGGTTATTTATAATAAGAGATAACATGAAAGAGCAAATACAATTGCTCGTCCAGGAATATTTGCTAGCGAAAGGGTGGGGAATTAACGGATTCCTGTGTATATTTTTATTCTTTGTCCTGGAATTGACCTAATGAAATCGAAAATGGGATTGAAAGGTCTTAAGGGCGAAGTATTCACCTTATTGGGTGCCTTTTGTCGTTTGTACTGAAATTAGGTCTATATTTAGAACTTTACCTACATAAATAACATACATAGGTACATCGATCTTTGATAGGACATGTCAAACATCACTTTACATGTTCAAATATTAGGTTGGGGTTGGTTGAAGCATTATGTAATTTAAATAGTAGGATATTTATTACGCTTCTGAATGCTATCGACTGTTTAATTTACGTACATGTGTATTAAAATGTTTATTATAGTGTAATTTAAAATCTAAAAACATAATTCGGCGACCGTGCTGTAAATTGAATTGTTCGATTAGTTGGTCTCGAAAGTTGAACGTATTCCATAAAATTCGATTTCAACGATGGAACTGGATTCGATTTCGCTTCAATTGAAATTAGTTTTAGTGGGATTTATGTATGTATGTAGATTTAGCAATGTAGTGATGTCAGTGATGTGGACGAAAATTAAATTAATATGAAATTCGTCAAAATAATTCTTACCATTGAAATAAATAGTATGGTTTGGGCAGAATTTTTACTTTATTCTGATTGACTTCCAAGAAATTTTTATGCAACAGAGAATCGCACAATCTAATACGTACTATCTAAACCTGTATATCTATCTGGTTGTCGAGGTTCAAAAAAAATCTGGTTGTTGGTGTGGTTGCTAAGTGTAATATCAGCCTAAGAGCGATATTACACTGAGCAACCACACCAGCACCAGATTTTTTTTGGCGGTGGCGAGCATCTTATTACATTGCACCACTTTTCACTCACCAAGCTACCTGCTCATCTCATAATCTTCATAAAAAAAAAATAGGTCTAGGAAGCTATACGAAAACTAGGTACTCTATGTAGACGTAGAAAATATATAAAATTCAACCTCTCATATTTCTTTCTGAATTTCATTGTTTTCGAAACAATTGCGTTGACGTTGCGTTGCGTTGACAATTGAGTACGACGATGCAAAAAAAGCTCAGAAAAGGGTTTTTGGTGAAGGTTATTTTCGTCGAACATTGACTTCCAAGAAATTTTTATGCAACTGAGAATCGCATCATGTAATACGTAACATTGGAACCTGTATATCTATCTGGTCGTCGAGGTTCAAAAAAAATCTGGTGTTCCGTTTGGTTGCTCAGTGTAATATCACCCTTAGTCTATGTAACTCAAAAACCGTTTATCCTATTAAACTGAAACTTCATATTTATACGTTTTTTTACCGGCCATTACAATCCATTAGGCTTTCAAAAATTTTCGTCAACAGTAAGTGGTACTTTCCTTTGAAAACTACCTAATTTTTTTTATAAGTTTGATGAAGGTACATACATTGTTATATTCTGACCATTCTCAATTCACATTAGTTGAATAAATAATTAAGAGTCGAATCGACTAAATGAACTATACAATCTCTATCACATCTCAGTTCATATTAATTGCATCCGTTCACGTTGTGGAAAGTCGAAAAGAATATAAACAGGTGGGGGTGAGAATGAAAAGGAATGGAAGTTGTTTTCTCAATGTTATATTATTGTAATCTGTTTGCGTAGTTGGAAATTTAAAGATCCAGTGCACACAGAGAAGCATCGATAGATGTATGCTCGGTATAACAAGAAGAGATCGTAAGAGGAATACGTGGGTAAGAAGCATGACAGATATAGCGGAACGTGTGAAAAATTTGAAGTGGACACATAGCGAGAAGAATGGATGGCAGATGGACGCGAGAAATACTGGAATGGTATCCGAGAGATCAAGACAGACAGGAATGAAAGTGGATTGGAGAGGTCTTCATCCAGCAGTGGATGAAGAACATGACCCAACATAACCTAAGCTATGTATGTAATCTAACATGACCGAACGTATTACAGAATCAAATGCATTACCTCGAAAGCGAAGTAGACCGAGTGGACGATGGGCTGATGAATTGAGAAGAATGTGTCGAGTCAAGTGGATGCAGATTGTTCAAGACAAACAGGAATGGAAAAGAATTGGAGAGGCCTTCATCCAGCAGTGGATGGTGAACGGCTGAAAATGACGATGCTGATGATGAACTGCACACACTTGCTCCCACCACTGATAGTATGTTTATGTCATACGCTCATTTATAACATTTTATATTGAGGTCGTTATCGTGTTTATATAATGTAATGAACCGTATATGTTTAGTATGTTTAGTATGTTTATCGTATAGAGTTGTTTATAATATTTTATATTTATGTCGCTACTATATTTAAACAGTATTGAACTGTGTATGGTTTGTGTCCTTCGATGTTACATACATATGTATGTCCATGTCGCTATCATGGCTGATGTAAAAAAACGATATTAAAGGTAACCAACAGCTGATGGAGTATTCGTTCTTCTAACAGACGTACACCACTTCACTTGTGATCCCAATGTATACCTATATATAAAAATCAATGTCCGTCTGTCTGTTTGTCTGTCTCTTATAGGCTCCTAAACCACTCAACCGATCGCGATGAAACTTTCAGGACTTATTGTGATCATGCCGGGGATGGTTCCTGTGAAAAAAATCGGGATAAAACGGGAACGGGAACGGGCCTGCTCACGCGTCAGATAACGTACTAGGAACGGGAACGGGATCGGGAACGGGATCAGGATCGGGAACGGGACCGGGATCTGGAATCGGAAAAAAACGGGAACAGGAACAGGAACGGGCCTGCTCACGCGTCAGATAACGTACTAGGAACGGGAACGGGATCGGGATCGGGAACGGGAACGGCAACGGATCGGGATCTGGAACGGGAACGGTATCGGGCATTGCAACGCATGCCGGGTCAGCTAGTTTATTATAAATAGTAGCTCATTCTTCGAACAGACGTACGCCACCGTCACATGTACTTTCAATTTATAATAAATGAATAACGAATTTTCATCTATCTATCTGTCGACTATCATTTTCAGCCACGTCACCTAACACACACTATGTATGTATACAAACAAGAAGATAAATATGCAATATTTTTGACGTGTATATACACGGGCCAGTACGGAAACGGTGGTGCTACGTTTGGATGGGCATAAATTCCTTCGTTGCTGATAACACGATTGATACGAATGTTATTTTATCCGTTCGGGTATACGTCTACGACACATTTATGACCTTGAGTTGGCACCGTGCATGCGCGAAGCAGGGGCGTATCTTCCAACTGCTATTTTGGACGTTTTTGATAAATTCTCTGACTCTGACGTGCTAGCGTGGTGATTTTGCTACTAAACGAAATGTCTCTTCAAGATCTGAAAAATCAAAAACAAGTCGAAAAAAAATCTAAAATTTCACTATATCGGCCTATACTTGCCGAAAATCCAATAGAAACTACAAAAAAACGCATATCATCGGAAAGAAGATTTAATCGTCTATCGATCAGTACCAAAATGTCTGTGACAGAACGAGTGAGACGGTATCGGGAACATCAGAAAGTCGACGCAACGGCCACTGTTTACCGTATGCTAATAAAATTGTTTACTAGTTACGACTGTATTCGTTGTGCTAAATAAAAATATATGAATGTATCCATGTCGATGCTTTCATTTCATTCTCATATTCCAAAAAGAATATTAGCTGCTGACGCAGACGTATTCACGGAAAACCCACGGCCGTGTTCAACACAGCCACACCCCGATTTTTTTAGTTATGATGTATCTTCGACCATCATCCACATTCTAACAAACGTCATACTAACAACCACACATGGGGGATTAAGATTGTCGAATGTCTCCCAGAAACGTCTTAGAACGATCAAAGTTGCGAGGAGAAACATAACAACATACTATTTTACCTACATATGTACATAATTTAAGATACCGTTTTTTTTAACGTAATTTTCGATTGTACTTATGTATTGTCAAGATTAACGGAAGAAATTTGAGCCATCTAAGATTCGCCGACGACATAGTTATAGTTGCATATAACTCAGTAGATTTACAGAATTAAGCAACGAAAGTATTAATTTTGATAAAACTAAAATTATGTTTAATGAATTCTGCACGCAAAACGTAGTCACAGTAGATAATCATATTGTAGAGATAGTTGATAGTTACTTATACCTAGGACAATTAGTGAATATGACCGAATCTAAAGAAGAAGAAATAAAATGAAGAATGCGACTAGAATTGAGTGCTTTTGGAAGAATGAACATAGTTTTTAAATCGAACATTCCGCTATGCTTAAAAAGTAAAGCATACGACTAATGCGTACTGCCAGTTATGATCATATGTATTATAATTTCAATTTATGTATAGTTGTCATTGAATCCTTACAAAAATGGTTGTCAGACTAACCTAACCTTACCCAACCATTAATTAGTTAGGTATTATTTATTTATTTTAGAATTGTGCTTTATTGTATTCCTATGATTTTTTTTTTTTAAAATATAGCAACATCTATGTAATTAATTTCAAACTAAATTCATTGACTATTTGACTGCACGAACATTTTATATTTTACGTATCTATTACATATATTATAAAAGCTTCGTAGGGCTTTCTTTTTAATCAAATATTTTTTGTAACATTTAAATATGTTATAAAAGGTAAGACTGGTAATTATAGTATCTAATAAAGAATAATTATAAGAAAAACTAGTTTATGTATAGTTCAATAGATGTCTCTGGTAAATAATGAAAAATAATTTATTTAATACACCATTTTGGCTATAAAATCGTATACATAATTTTATATAGTAAATGAAAGTTCGTAAAAAAAAAAAAGTATGAAAATCTTCCATCACAAAATTTTCATATCAAAGAAAATGCTCGTAACGATTCAACGACCAATTTTCCGGTTCGCCTTTCCACGTTCGCTCGTGCATTAATTTCGACACGAGGACACACTTGTGCTATTTTCCATCGGAAATTTCCCCTTTCCGATATCTTACTCCGGCATTACACCATCAAAGGTTAGAGCTTTCGCCGGATATTTCAGCACAACGATGGACGATTAGTGGCATCCGTATTTGCCATTATCCCGTTTGATCCATTTTTCACGAGCACAAAGGATACGCGATGCAATGGTAATCTTCATCAGTAGGTAACGCTACCCCGACACGATATTATTCGTGTTGGAAGAAAATTAAAATTCCCCTTTTGAGAGCTTTGACGAGGGATAGGGATGCTCTAATGCGATTTTTCATATGTGAACGCATTTCGTTCGCATATCTTATAAAACTGGCCTCAAAGTGGTAATTTCAGCGTGGCGATAAATTTTGCGGAATCCAATGGGGTTGTCAACCCAAAACTAGATAAATCTATGTCATCTACACGCCCATCCCCAGATATAACGGTGAGAGCTACTGTAAGCCTTAAATTACTATACCCACTAAGTAAGCGTAAATCATACATTTACTTATGTACCACCTATTATTCATTCAAACTTGTAAACTTCAGATAAAAACATATTCCGTAAAAAAATGTTTTTCCGCCTTATCTAATATATAAAACGCTTAAGTTTGTATGTATGTACGTATGGGTCATTCGTCAATTACCAGGCGTTGCTCGGGCACGATTAATAGAAACGACGAAGTACACACGATAGTAGATGTTTTCGGCAGATTTAAGTAGATTTAAGCAGATAGTGTTGCGGGAGCCCAAAAAGGGGCCGCCGGGGCAGGAGGGGGGTCTCGGGGGTAGTAAGGGGCCGGCATTGCTTTTCGGGAGTCTAAAAAGGGGCCACCGGGGTAAGAAGGAGAGTTTGGGGTTGGTAAGGGGCCGGCATTGGTTTTCGGGAGTTCAAAAAAGGGTCGCCGGGATAGGAGGAGGGTCTGAGGGGTGGTAAGGGCCGGCATTGCTTTTCGGGAGTCTAAAAAAGGGGCCACCGGGGTAAGAAGGAGAGTTTGGGGTTGGTAAAAGGGCCGGCATTGGTT
Organism: Parapsyche elsis; assembly: GCA_022651745.1. Lineage (NCBI taxonomy): Eukaryota > Metazoa > Arthropoda > Insecta > Trichoptera > Hydropsychidae > Parapsyche > Parapsyche elsis. The sequence continues at coordinate 1,823,096 of JAGVSN010000030.1, forward strand.
TTCGGGAGTTCAAAAAAAAAGGGTCGCCGGGATAGGAGGGGGGGTCTGAGGGGTGGTAAAGGGGCCGGCATTGCTTTTCGGGAGTCCAAAAAAAGGGACCGCTGGGGCTTGGGGGGGGGGTCTGGGGGGGGGGGTGATAGAGGGCCGGCATGCCTTGGGTAATCCAAAAAGGGGCCGCCGGGGCTTGAAAGGACGTCTGGGGTGGTTTGAGGGCCGGAATGGCTTTTCGGGAGTCAAAAAAGGCCGCCGGGGTAAGAAGGAGGGTTTGGGGTTGGTAAGGGCCCGGCATTGCTTTTCAGGGGAGTCCAAAAGGGTCGCCGGGATAGGAGGGGGGGTCTGGGGGGGGGGTTGGTAAGGGGCCGGCATTGCTTTTCGGGGAGTCCAAAAAAGGGACCGCTGGGGCTTGAGGGGGTCTGGGGGTGGTAGGGGCCAGCATGGCTTGAGGGGAGTCCAAAAGGGGCCGCCGGGGCTTGAGGGACGTCTGGGGGGTGGTTTGAGGGCCGGAATGGCTTTTCGGGAGTCCAAAAAAAAAGGCCGCCGGGGTAAGAGGAGGGTTTGGGGGTGGTAAGGGGCCGGCATAGCTTTTAGGGAGCCCATAAAAGGGGCCGCCGGGGCTTGAGGGACGTCTGGGGGGTGGTTTGAGGGCCGAAATGGAATTTTGGGCTCGCGAAATAATTTACTAAACAAACACTATATTAATTACACCCCGGGCAAAGCCGGGTAATAAAACTAGTACATTATACAGTAAGTAAGTAGTACCTATTATATACCTATGTATATATGTATATAAGCGAAAAATTGTCTAACCAGTGAAACGTTACTCTAACGACCGATAAACAATATTCCCATGATGTCATCGATCAAGATTGAACAGCCGTGCGTGTAGTGCTTGATAGCCAATTTGTTTGATCAATGTTGATCAATGACAATATAAAAAGTAAAACACATCAATAAATCGAAATTTTTACGAAGAACTGAAAAAATAAGTGTGTAAAATGGTACATTTCTTTGTTAAGAATTTGAAATGTTGAGTGTTTTGTATGACTAAAAATAGAATTGAGAATGTACATAAATGCGTCACTTTTAAAAGGAAGATCAACTTTTGATGTCTTATTAATGAATTTAAATGTACGATTCATACAGACAAACACACGGTAGCAAAACAGTAACATTAAAATTATTTTGTTATTTTTATTTGTGTTCATTAAGATTAGCGTGAAAACTTTTTTCACTTAATTTCGTAATACAAAAAAACAGTGAAAAATTTTTAACAATTATAAATAAATTCTTGATTAACACAATTAAGCAACGAAAGTATGAATTGATTTTAATAAAACTAAAATTATGTTAAGTGAATTTTGTACGCAAAACGTAGTCACTGTAGATAATCATATTGTAGAGATAGTTGATAATTATTTATACCTAGGACAATTGGTGAATATGACTGGATGTAAAGACGAAGAAATAAAGCTAGGATTTAGTGCTTTTGGAAGAATGAACATTGTTTTTAAATCCAACATACTGCCAGTTATGACGTATGGATGTGAAACGTGGATGCTAAATTCAATAATGTTACGCAATATCCAGTGCATACAGAGACGCGTGGAAAGATGTATGCTCGGTATAATGAGAAGAGATCGTAAGAGGAATACATGGGTAAGAAGGCAGATATAGCGGAACGTATACGAAAGGATGTGAAAGAAAGCAAGGTAGACCGAGTGGACGATGGGCTGATGAATTGAGAAGAATGGGTGGAGTCAACTGGATGCAGATTGCTCAAGACAGACAAGAATGGGAGAGGATTGGAGAGGCCTTCATCCAGCAGTGGGTGGTGAATTCAATAAATATTCAATTACTTTGTTCACATTTAATATTGAGACAACCCTTCACCTTTCTCCCCCAGAAGTGCAAATACATAGTTTCAATTATTTCTGTTGATCGAATTCAAACCAATTAACTAATACGTATTCCAGAGCACGACTGCAACGTTATATGATTACGTTACGATTAAAGGGTACGTACACATAACTGATGCAACATTTAAAGAAAATTTTAAGCCTCGAAACATTTAAATAACATGATAAATTCGACGGTTGCGGCAATTTATAAAATTTATACTGCATAGGTATTTATAATTTTTTTTTTTTTTTAGATTACCGTTAAACGCGCCACGTTTCCACAGTAAAGAGGAGCCAATTTACACTCGCGTGTATTTTATTACATCTTTTCCTTTTCGCAGTATTTCGCGGATTTTCCCCCCCGTTGAGAATTTCCATAATATAGCGTTTTTAAGCACACGCGGTTTCCTTGAATATATTTAACACCTTTTATCCGGTTTTTCTTTTCGCCAGAATGGATATAAAGTGTATATGTATGTATGTATGTACATATGCGCGCCACTTGAAGCTGTTATCGTTGAAATTTTTCAGAATGAGACGTAAAAAAAAAAATACATGCTTAATCCTCGTAAAATAATTTATTTCCTAAAATATACAATCACATTTCAAATCGATATAAATTATATTACATTTTTTTTGTATGAAGAAAATTCGGATTAGGCATATGTATGTATGTTATGTACAATATAATATGTATGTTATTTTAGATCAAAATTTTTGCTTACAGGTGAGCATTTCAGAAGTTAAGCTAATTTTCTTAATTTGCCTGATTTCTTAAGCACACTTAATAATGAATTAATAATATTTCCAGTCGACTGGAATAATTTCATACATTCATTCATTCCAGACGACAATGCAATGGAATAGAAATAAAAAATAAATTCGAGAAATTAATAGTGACAACAAATTCCAAATTCCTCTTCCATTCCTGTCTGTCTTGATCATTCTGCATCCATTTGATTCCATACATTCTTCTCAATAAATCAGCCCACTCGGTCTACCTTGCTTTCTTTCACATCCTCTCGGATACCATTCTAGTACTAATCTAGTCTAAGCGTCCATCTGCCATTTATTCTCCACTTCAACTTTTTCACACGTTCCGCTATATCTGCCACTTTGGTCATACTTCTTACCCATGTATTCCTCTTACGATCTCTTTTCGTTATGCCGAACATATGTACATCTTTCTATGCTTCTCTGTTTGCACTGGATCTTGCGTAGCATTCTTGAATTTAGCATCCACATTTCAGATCCATACGTCATAACTGGCAGTACCCATTAAAAGTATGTAAAAAAAAAAGCAATTTTTTCTACTTTTAGCAGTTGGAATTTAGCCAGTGTGACTTCTGAAAGGTTCACATATGTATGTAAGTCTTCTAATGTAGTTCTTATTTAATAAGTATCATCATTATGCCTATATTTATATACATAATTATTCTTAAATAATAAATTACACATATTCTTGGCGAGCTTTATCACTGTCGATAAATATTTATTAATTTAAACTCGCTAAGCGTTTTGATACCCCAATTTTTTTCATTGATAATTTTTAATATGTACAAATTTGACAATGTCTATTTATTTACGTATTAATAAAACTACGCTTTTTTTTTTTTTAATATATTATACGATACACTTTCAGTATTTCCTATGTATGTACATTCTCTCTTATTAATTACGTGTAATAAATTCGATAAATTTACGGAGTAGATAATAAATTAACTCTATGTATTGGTGTTTGGTTCACATTTCACTGCAAACAATGTCGTTGCTGTACGTCAATGGCGTATTTCCGTTTCCCAGCATCGTCACCGAAGTCTCTGGAGTTCCCCTGAAATTGAGAAATATTGAAATTAATAAAGCTGGACATTGGAAATGGGCGAAGCAATCGAAACAATGTATGTACACGAAGAGTGAGTGTGTAAATTAAATTGGCTTCGGCAAAAATGAAATTGTTTTTCATCGAATAGAGTGCGGAATAGATATATTATTACAAGAAAAACGTATTGGAAAAAAAACTTTATATTCAAATTAGATTATTTTTTTCGAGGTCGCACAAAAAGCGTTTTTCTCGTATTTTTCAGTTATTCTCGTTAAAATATTGTAGCGTTGTGAGACCGCGTGGCGATCCCGCCAAAATAGACCAATGGCGTTCTGATCGCCTACTATAAATAGAGGCACGATTGGCCTCAGAGAGCATTCTCGCTCAGGATGCTGGACCGAACGGACCGTTCGGCTCCAGTGGAATAAACCTCTTACAACCAACTTCGATCTTTCTCTCCGTTCACGGAACCACCCTTCCTGCCCACGCAACACTGGTGTCAGAATGGTCAAGACAAGAGGCAAGCAGGTGTCACCGGCGATCCAGGAGACACCACAAAAAGGAGCAGAATCGGGAGGAGGTCCGTCCAAACGGGTCAATTGCAGGGACAATGACTACACCGAGACGGACGGAAACTGTGGCACAGAGCGACTTACGTGCCGAATTGAGGAAGTCAAAAGCTGTTATCACAGCTAGTATCGGTTGAAAGACACGGGGGTCACAGTCGTTTTCACGATTGCTTCCCGAACAGTCGGTTGCATCGGTCACATCTGTTACGCAAGGGCTGGAAGCGATACCGTTATTTCAACATTCCGCAAATGACGCAGCACCCAAGGCCACCGAAGGGGAAGCGGTACCACTATTACGACATTCCACAGATGACGCATCACCGAAGGCCACCGACGTCACGGAGGAAGACTTCGGGACACGGATACGACATCGTATAGAATATCCAACATTCGACGGAACAGAGTCCTGGGAAGAATTTCTGGCCCGTTTTAAATTCACGGCAAAGCTGCATGATCATAAAAAAAATCTTGCAATACGCTTGTGCTCCACAATGAGGTCAGCGGCAATGACCTACGTATGTCGTTTACCTGTGACGACACAGGAAAATTTCGAACAGCTGATCTCGAAATTAGCAACACGATACGGGAACCGCACGTCAGTATACGAGCATTTTGAGAAGGCGGTCGGAAACAAATGGAAGGCCAACACCGGTGAGCTGACGGCGCACGTAGACGCAATCACAAAACACGCCGAGTTGGCGTTCGCCGGGGTAGCATTGGCACCAGAAGCTTTGGAAAGGTTCATTTTGTGTGCTTTCGTAAACACCATTACCGATGCAGATGTAAGAGCAGCTGTCGCATGTCTCGATCCAGCCACCGCTCTTCCAGAAGCCGTAAGAATCGCAGAGGCGGTCTACCAGTCGAAACTTTTCGCGCGCAATGCATCCAATGCTTCAAGTAATGTGCGGCAGCCTACCGTCACTACAGCTGCGGCCGGTGGCGCTACAGTCGCCGGTCGACCGGAGACATCTGGCGGACAGAAACCACGATACGCGAACACGAAGTTAACACGCACACCACCGCGACCATTTCACACCCCAGAATGCTGGAATTGCGGAAAGAAAGGTCACATCAGTCAGTATTGCCGACAAACAAAAAAAACTCGACGACTCGTTGACGACAAAGACGACAAAGACGAATCAAGCGAAGCGGCGTCGGAAAACGAGCAGTGATCGGTCGAATACGGGCTCAACCGATCACTAAACGAACGAAAAGACCGGAGTTAAAACAATCGGCACTCGCGGATCACCGCAAATAAAAGGAAAATAGGCGGAATACCGTGTCATATGGTGTGTGACACCGGGTCAGAAATTACAGTTATAAACACGACCTTTTTTCGCCCGAATTCCTTTCGACCGGTTTGAAGTCATAAAGGGCGCTGTACAAAAGCACGTCAAGCATCGGACGCATACCTCCATATCAACAAATGGATACGCGTTAAAATCGAAACCCAAACCAAAACATTTACATGGGAAGTCGCAGTTGCAGCGATTCGCGACAGAGTGCTTTTAGGAGTGGATTTTTTAAGGCATGCCAAGACGGACATATTGTTAACGGAGCCGGAAGTAGTAGTAACAATTCGGAGAACCATCCAAGAATCACCCCATCCGAAGTTAGCGGCGTTAATGGAAACCACAACCGATGATCTTCAACCGGATGTCCGGCAGCAGCTAGCCGAAATGTTGCAACAAAATGGAAAAGCATTTGCGCGCGACCAAGACGACCATGGACGAACCAACACCGTGGTACACACGATTAACGTAGGCGACGCCAGACCAATTAAACAGGCACCGAGAAGAACACCGTTAGCCAAGAAAGGAGAAGTTCGCCAGCTGATCGAGGACCTTCAACGACGAGGCGTCATCGAACCAGCTTTCGGCCCATGGGCATCTCCCATTGTACTGGTAGATAAAAGGACGGATCATCACGCCTGTGCGTGGACTATCGTCGTTTAAATGCAGTCACCAAGATTGACTCGCATCCCATCCCAAGGGTAGACGACACGCTCGATCAGTTGGCCGGGGCACGTTATTTCAGTACATTGGATTTACAGAGCGGCTATTGGCAGGTACCAGTGGCACCAGAGGACCGAGAGAAGACAGCCTTTGTAACAGAACACGGCCTGTTCCAGTTCAAAGTAATGCCGTTTGGACTGTGTAATGCACCTGCAACGTTCGTGCGATTGATGGAACAGGTCGTCGGGGATATGAAGAACAATGTGCTGGTGTATTTAGATGACATAATAATTCACAGCCAGACATTACAGCATCACATAGAGCAACTAGAAAAAAAAAAAAGTACTACGACGGGTACAGGCCGCTGGATTGAAGTTGAATGCCGACAAATGTAAAATCTTCAGAAAGGAAGTCGAGTTCCTGGGACATCGAGTGTCTCCCGAGGGAATCACCACTGATCCACGAAAGATCCGAGATGTCAGAGACTGGGACGTCCCGAAAACAAAACGCACGTGAGGAGTTTTTTTAGGGCTAGCCACGTACTACAGGCGTTTTGTACTCGATTTCGCTAAGATAGCGAAACCTCTACACAAGCTGACGGAGAAGGATACAGCGTTCGAGTGGACTCCGGAATGTCAAAAAGGCATTCGACCTCTTGAAAGATGCGTTGATAACGGCCCCGGTAATGACACATCCACGACCCGATGGTCACTTTATCCTCGACACAGACGCCAGCCAGCACAGCATCGGAGCAGTATTATCCCAACTGCAGGAAGGGGAGGAGCGAGTTATCGGGTACTTCAGCAAAACGATGAGCAAGACGGAAACCAACTATTGCGTTACCCGGAAGGAACTACTTGCCTTGGTGAAAGCAGTACAGCACTTTCATCACTACCTGGCGGGGACTCCGTTCACCCTGAGAACAGACCACTCGGCGCTGACGTGGATGAGAAATTTTAAAACCAGAAGGACAACTTGCTCGATGGCTGGAGGTGCTAGGACAGTACAACCTAAACATCATCCACCGACCGGGACAAAAAACATGGCAATGCCGACGCATTATCACGAAGACCATGTCAAACGGACTGCCCGAAGTGTTCACGACTAGAAAGGCGAGACCAAGAAGCAGACCACGAAGAAGAAGAAGAAGCTACGGTAGCATTAGTGGGGATCCAGACAGATGACATGATTGATGCGACAATTCAGAAAGTGATCGACTGGAAGCAGAACGGACAACGACCACCATGGGAGGAAGTGTCCGCCGAGGAGCCCGAGGTCAAAATACTCTGGGCACAGTGGGATACACTCGAAGTGAAGGATGGCAAGCTTTATCGTTCCTGGGAAAGCAACTCCGGGAACCGACAAGTAAAGCAACTTGTACTGCCAAAGGAAAAAAATCAAAGATATCCTGTGGGAATTCCACACCGCACCCACGGGTGGTCACTTCGGCATAAATAAAACGTACAAAAAATATTCGACAGAGATATTATTGGCCAACTTGTAGGGCCGATGTAACCCACTGGTGCGAACAATGTACGGAATGCGCGGCACACAATGGACCCCACCAGAGGAATAGGGGAGCACTGCGTCAATATATCTCTGAGCACCCTTAGAGCGAATGGCTGTTGACATTCTTGGACCACTACCTGTCACTGAGCGAGGGAACCGGTACATCCTCGTCGCCATGGATTACTTCACCAAATGGCCAGAAGCGATCGCCCTTCCGAATCAAGAGGCTGAAACAGTGGCTGAAGCTCTAGTAAACCAAGTGTTCACCCGACTAGGTGTACCTGACGAATTACACTCAGATCAGGGTCGCAATTTTGAATCAAAATTGTTTCGCCAAACACTAAGTCTTATGGGGATACGAAAACGAGGACCACCCCTTATAGACCACAGTCAGACGGCATGGTGGAGAGGCTAAACCGGACGTTGTTAGCCCATTTAACCAAATTCGTGGCAAACCAACAGACGGAATGGGATTCATTCGTGCCACATTTCCTCATGGCATATAGAGCTGCGCAACATGATTCAACAGGAGCATCACCAGCTGCAATGATGTATGGTCGGGAGCTCCGCGTACCAGCCGACCTGATGTACGGAGGGCCCCCACCCGACAATGGGCCACAAGAACCACACCAACACACCACTCAGTTGATCGAGCGAATGGCAGAAGTTCATAGATTCGCCCGAACCCACCTACGAATGCAGCACAACCGCATGAAAGCACGGTACGACGTCCGTGCAACGGAGCCCCGGTATGAAGAAGGCGACCGAGTGTGGTTGTACAATCCAGCCAGATACGTGGGACGCTCCCAAAGCTGCAGTCCTTCTGGGAAGGACCATATCGGATTGTGAAACGGATCAGCGACGTCGTGTACCGCATCAGAAAAGAGTCTGGAAACTCTACACGCTGCGTAGTGGTACATTTAGATCGATTGGCTCGATACAAAGCCACGACAAGTGAGACACAACAGTGATGTGTGCTAATTATGACTTTACTATTTGTTTATGTGTATTTGTTGAATTTGAACTAATTGTAAGGTTATTTTGTAATTGATTTGAACTACTTGTATATTTCCCACTACTGCTATAGTGCCGAGATTTATGTATGTGTTTAAGGCTACGTGTATATTTACTATTTGTTTATGTGTATTTGTTGTATTGGAGCTACTTGTAAGGTTATTTTATAATTGATTTGAACTACTTGTATATTTCGCACTATTGCTATACTGATAAATGGATACATATATGTATGTGTGTATGTCGATCGAGACGATCTCCTCTAAAGAGAGGGCAATGTAGCGTTGTGAGACCGCGTGGCGATCCCGCCAAAATAGACCAATGGCGTTCTGATCGCCTACTATAAATAGAGGCACGATTGGCCTCAGAGAGCATTCTCGCTCAGGATGCTGGACCGAACGGACCGTTCGGCTCCAGTGGAATAAACCTCTTACAACCAACTTCGATCTTTCTCTCCGTTCACGGAACCACCCTTCCTGCCCACGCAACAATATGTATAATTTTGCATATTTTTTTTATTAATATTTTATCTACATGGAAAAACACCTTTGACTCTCTCCAGATTGAAAATTTTATTGGTCGACTTTTGATCCGTTTTTTTTTTGCATATTAATATTCTCAAAGGGACTTCAAACCATTAACCTTACTCTTGTTTAGATTGCTAACATAATTTAAATCAAATACGAATGAATTTTTCTTTTATTAATATTGTTTCATATTTATAAACAAATTTCTAAGCCTCTTTTTATATAAATTTAGATTAAATTGTACATTTTAATAATTGAAACTGTTAAAATTATAACATTGAGTCATATTCACATTACACGTAACGAACGTTTGAATCGATGTGACGATTAATGAACGAATTGAATTCCAGAATAGGTACGCCATTGAATTGCTTTTGATTTAAGATACAATCAACGATGTAATTTAGAGTGATTATATTACACATCTACATATCTATGTATGTAAATTATGTAAAAAATATCCACAATTGTTTATTGTAATATTAATTAAAAATTAATTCTTAGAGAGCGACTATGAAATCGATACAAATCAGATGAATTGATTAATTTTGAATCATCATCATCATTTTCAGCCGTTCACCATCCACTGCTGGATGAAGGCCTCTCCAATCCGCTACCATTCCTGTCTGTCTTGAGCAATCTGCATCCACTTGACTCATTCTGCTCGATTCATCAGCACATCGTTCACTCGGTATACCTTGCTTTCTTTCACATCCTCTCGGAGACAATTCCAGTATTTCTCACGTTCATTCTTCTCGCTATGTGTCCACTCCAACTTTTTCACACGTTATGCTATATCTGCCACTTAGTTCACACTTCTTATCCATGTATTCCTTTCACGATCACTTCTCGTTATACAGAGCATACATCTTTCCATGATTCTCTGTGTGCACTGGATCTTACATAGCAATCTTGAATTTAACGTACAAGCTTCATCATCATCATCATGTAAAGCCGTTCACCATCCACTGCTAGATGAAGGTCTCTCCAATCCTCTTCTATTCCTGTCTGTCTTAGGCAATCTGCATCCACTTGACTCCACACTTTCCTACTGAATTCATCAGCCCATCGTCCACTCGGTCTACCTTGCTTTCTTTCACATCCTCTTGGATACCATTCCAGCATTTCTCGCGTCCATCTGCCATCCATTCATCTCGCTATGTGTCCACTCCAACTTTTTCACACGTTCTGCTACATATATCTGCCACTTTGTTCACACTTCTTATCCATGTATTCCTCTTACGATCACTTCTCGTTATACAGAGCATACATCTTTTCATGCTTGTCTGTGTGCACTGGATCTTACATAGCAATGTATTCTTGAATTTAACGTCCATACGTTCATAACTGGCAGTACGCATTGGTCCTATGCCTTATTTTTTAAGCATAGCGAAATGTTGGATTTAAAAATGTTCATTCTTCCAAAAACACTTATCTAGTTGCAGCAGTAAATCATCATCATCATCATTTAAAATATTTCACAATCCACTGCTAGATGAAGGCCTCTCTAATCCTCTTCTATTCCTGTCTGTCTTGGGCAATGTGCATCCACTTGACTCCACACATTCTTCTCAATTCATCAGCCCATCGTCCACTCGGTCTACCTTTGCTTTCTTTCACATCCTCTTGTATACCATTCCAGCATTTCTAGCGTCCATCTGCCATCTATTCTTTTCGCTATGTGTCCACTCCAACTTTTTCACACGTTCTGCTACATATATCTGCCACTTTGTTCACACTTCTTAACCATATATTACTCTTACGTTCTCTTTTTTTTATTTTAGGCATTGGATATTACGTAGCATTCTTGAATTAAGCGTTTCACATCCATACGTCATAACTGACAGTACGCATTGATCGTATGCCTTCTTTTTTATACATTGAATAATTTTTTACTGTAACTTGACGATATTTTTAGGTCAAAATTGACATTGATTCATATTTACGAGACTAGCGAATTCCATTTTGTATAATTTAATTTTGATTTATTAGTATGAATTTTTAGGGGTGAGTTTTCTCATTTGGGTAAATTCCCGTTGATCACAAATAATAATAATTGAGTCGACGAATTTCAGGATGCGATCCTTCGAAGTATATCGATGATTAATGGTGACATGTTACGCCAGGACGTTAGTGTCACCGGCAGCCGGACCCTGAAACGATTTATTATTATGTTATATAAAGCCGCAGGTTGAGCGCCACTGACGCGCCACATCCAGTTACGCAGTTACGCAGTTACGCAAATTGAGCGAACGAAACCGCACCCGCTCGTTACACAGTGTCACAGTATCCTGTCATTATTACGAAAGACTAAATCGCGATATTTAAGACTACCTGTCGGTTTCTTTGTTTTTATATAAAAACAAAGAAACTAGACTTGGACTAGTTGCTGTTGTGGTACACGGCGTTGCCCCGGGCGCAAACGCCATTTGAATTGAATCGTAAAAGTGTTTTGTTAACTCTTACAATACACATTGGATGGAGATACTGGCGGATAATACCAATTTATTGAAAGCACATAAGAAAGTTATCATTGCGAAAAATATTAAAAGAGCCTTTTAATACTTTTCTGAATCATATTGTGGCAATATTATAAATTGGCAAGAGGTAACAGAGTCTCCTCACAACAAATTCATATATGAAGAAATTATTTTACAAGCCGATTGAGTAGTAATAAATAGTCATTTTACCGCAGATAAAGATTTTTCCTTACCACGCTCAAACCACACAGTGAAAATATTGACAGAATCACCTGCTACTATTTGTGAACCCTTAAGGCAAAATGGTTTCATAAAAACGTGATTCAAATCACGAAAAATAATGCCTATTTTCAATACAAAAAGTATTTCTTGTGTGATGATATTTCATTTTTTTTTTTTAGTTAATTAATTAGTAGCTGAAACGTATGATTTACTTGTTTGCATTGTTTTAAATCAAATAAACGACAAGAAATGTATTTTATCTGGGATTTAATACCGCAAACGCGAACCTTCCACTTTTAGCCAAAAACACAATTTTGTTTTGTATACCCATGGAACATTTTTCCCAAGCCCAAGCATTTCGATTTTCTCTAATGTATTTATATGTCATCATATTCATTATTATTTTCAGCCGTTCGCCATCCACTGTTGGATGAAGGCCCCAGCAATCCTCTTCCATTCCTGTCTGTCTTGAGCAATCTGCATCCACTTGATTCCACACATTCTTCTCAATTCATCAGCCCAACTTACATACACTCGGTCTACCTTGTTTTCTTTCTTTCTCGGATACCATTTCAGTATTTCTCGTGTCCAACTTTTTCACACGTTCTGCTATATCTGCTACTTTTTCCCAAGTATTCCTCTTGTGATATTTTCTTGTTATACCAAGCATACATTCGATGCTTCTCTGTGTGTACTGGATCTTACGTAACAGTCTTGAATTTAGCTTCCAAGTTTCACATTCATACGTCATAACTGGCAGTACGCATTGGTCGTATGCCTTATTTTTTAAGCATAGCAGAATGTTGGATTTAAATACTATGTATATTCATTCTTCCAAAAGCACTCTATCCTCGTTTCATTCTTCGGTATACATACGTACGTATGTATAGGTAGATAAACTTTCATGCCGATAAATGAAAATTATCAAACAGTACAGGAAAAAAAGCCTTTGAATGTTAAGTACATATTATTTTTATCGTTCAGCCGGAAATTTATATTTTTGCTGTCATATTTGATTTCTACGAAATGTGAATATCACAATGCAAACACTTTCAGCATCCGCACGTTCGGTTCGGTACATACTTTCTAAGTTATTCCACGGCAAAAGGATTAAAAAGGAAATGGAGTTTTCCACCGGAAACTCTACAAATATTCCCGATACGATGCGAGAGCACAATACAATCCAACAAAATCATTTTTTTTTCCCCATATTCCTATTCTGGCATATTTTTATCAAATTGTCACTACATAGATGTAACACAAATGAATCAAAACTACGTTTTATATATTAAAACACTGCACAATATAAAAAAGCCATATATATTACGTTGCGTGGACTTTCCTATGCTGCCGTCCTGAGCCCACTTAACGTAACTGACAAAAATTACGAAATTGTGTTAGATGTGTTTTAGGGGTTATGGGAGTGTATTCTTGCGATTTTTCATATTAATGTATCTTCATCCAAAAGTGACTTTTTAAAGCTATTAAATCTAACGCATCTGCATGCGCAGAGAATTAGTATCACCAATACTTAGCGAAAATAACGTATCGAAATGACCAATGAGAACCCTCATCTATGTAAGAGGTCATACTCTTAGACTACGAAAAGAAAAATCAAATAAGATTGTTAGTGATTCATTCTTTTCAAATAGAGTGGTTGAAGTTTGGAATAGTCATATGTACATATACATTAATAATGAATAATGAAGTGACGTAACTACTAAAGTATTCATTTTTTTTAAATTTTTCCTTATAATTATCAAAACACAATAGAAAATAACCTCATGCACTAAAAAAAAGTTTGAATAAATCAGTAATATACATATGTAGAAAAACACAAATTTAGAATAAAACTTTCAAGTCAGTTACGTTAAGTGGGCTTAAGACGGCAGTATGGTATTAATTATTTCATTGAATAAAATTACACTTGAATCAAAAACCGAGAATCCCAAAGATCAAATTTATACGAGAAAAGCATAAAATATTTAGAGCACCAATTCCAACTGTGACGTACATATGTACATATTACGTGCATTTCATTCGTTGGCTTTATGTCTAAATAAATTTTATCGCATCTCAAAAATTAACAACATGAGTATTTTTACGGCTATTGCGTCCGATCCGATTGTAACCATTGACTTTTGTACGTTTTTATCGGTCCATTTCTTGTCAGTGGCAGAAAGAGGGATAGAATGTTGTGTATGTGGTATACGAAAAGCTCGTAATTTTACAACGAATTCGTTATTTGCGGATGGAATTGGACGTGAGGGGTAATTTTGACCCGGTCGAGCGTACTTTGGCTCGTTACGGGTTTTGCGGTATCGAATCTATGGTTAACGCGAGGAAAATAAGGCTTTCACTGTGGAAATGTGAGCGAAGTTTTATAAGGATATAATACGTATGACTCGAACGAAATTCACTATTTATGTATGTTGGTTCATATCGTGTATATTTAATTATTTCCCATTTTGGGAGAAATTTTCCGAATGAAAAAATATTTTTCCACTATTTCAAAAGTAAAATTCGATTTGTTATTTTTTATTTGTTTAAAATTTGTTATTTAAAATTATTAATACACAGATAATCATATTGTAGAGATAGTTGATAGTCATTTATTCCTAGGACAATTGGTGAATATGACCGAATCTAAAGAAGAAGAAATAAAATGAAGAATGCGACTAGAATTGAGTGCTTTTGGATGAATGAACAATGTTTTAAATAAATCCAACATTCCGCTATGGTTAAAAAAGAAGGGCAATGCGTACTGCCAGTTATGACGTATGGATGTGAAACGTGGATGCTAAATTCAATAATTCCAAATTCGAAGCATGACGGGAAGAGATCGTAAGAGGAATACATGGGTAAGAAGTATAACCAAATTGGCAGATATATCAGTTTGATTGTCAAAAATTGTCATCAATATGTCAAAAATTGACATATTGCAATTTTCTGTCAGTTATGACGTATGGATGTGAAACGTGGATGCTAAATTCAATAATTCTAAATTCGAAGCATGGAAAGATGACGGGAAAAGATCGTAAGAGGAATACATGGGTAAGAAGTATAACCAAATTGGCAGATATATCAGTTTGATTGTCAAAAATTGTCATCAATATGTCAAAAATTGACATATTGCAATTTTCTGTCAGTTATGACGTATGGATGTGAAACGTGGATGCTAAATTCAAGTACGTAAGATTCAGTGCACACAGAGAAGCATGGAAAGATGTACATATGCTTGGTATAACAAGAAGAGATCGTAAGAGGAATACATGGGTAAGTAGCATGACCGATAGCGGAATGTGTTGAATTGTTGAAAAAGTTGAATTGGACACATAGCGAGAAGAATGTATGACAGATGAACGCGAGAAATACTGGAATGTGAAAGAAAGCAAGGTAGACCGAGTGAAAGATGGGCTGATTAATTGAGAAGAATGTGTCGAGTGGATGGAGATTGCCTAAGACAGACAGCAATGGAAGAGGATTGGAGAGGCCTTCATCCAGTAGTGGATGGTGAACGGCTGAAAATGATGATGATGATCATTTTAACCGATGTATCAAAGGGATAATTTGAAGCATACGTTTTCTCAATCTGTCAATCGGTTTAAAAATAATTTACTCTGAGCATTTTAAAATCAAATCGGAGAATTTATTGATTAAATGAAATCCTACTTTTAATATAATATTATTTTATTAAGGAAGTTAAAAAGTACTGGAAATGAAATAAAACGAAAGCATTGTATTTTTACTTTATCCTAATCGGATAAAGTATTGTTATCGTGCGAAAATTCGACTTCGAGATTTTGACTGATTTGGATCAAGTATCATCCCCTGATCACGTTTTCATGATTTCTGGAAAATGTCTGTATGTCTGTGTACTATGTGTGTGTGTGTGTATGTCTGTGTGTTTTCTCCGAAACTATCAAGTTTATCAAGCTAAAATTCATATCTATCATTTTCACGTAAAGTTTAAAAGCCATAAGGAATTTGGTCAACATCAGTCAACCGGAAGTAGGGTTTTTTTCGTGCAGAAAATTCAAAAATCCGGTAAAAAATCATATTTCCGAAACTGCAACGGGAATTTTCTCCAAATTTCATATCTATAGTTTTCACATTAGCCTTAAGAGATACTGTGATTTTGGTCAACATCTGACTACCGGAAATGGCAGTTTACTCTTGAACGATTTTTTTTTGTTTTTATTTTTTCGGCCTTTTAAATATGTATTATCGTCACAATATTATAATGTTGTACTCCTGAATAAAATTGCTAGTTACGAAAAAATAATCATTAAAATCAGTCAACCGGAAGTAGGGTTTTTTTTTTGTTGAAAAGTTTACCACAGAATATTTCAGAAACTGCCCTATTGATCAAGTCGAAAATTTATATTTATAATTATCATATAAAATTTAAGAGTTGATAAGGTTTTGAATAAAATCCGCCGACCGGAAGTGGTAGTTTTTCTTATTTGAATATATGCCGAAGATCGTATTTTATATACGCGCGCGCACTCAACACAGTAATTTCATGATATGTATGTATGTATTTTGATTGGTGTGGTGGTGGTGTATGCGTTTTATTTACTTACGTACTTAAAAAATTAATTTCGTTACTCTTTGTATTCCTCAAATATATGGATAAAGTCATGGGTTGGCTACACCCGAATTTTTTATATCCATCACAAAAAAAGTTTCCACGTATTCCAGTCAATATTAAAAAAATACAAAAAACAAAGTTTTCCTAAACTCGTACTTTGGTAAATATTTATGCAAAATGTGAAAAAATTTCCACACGGGAGATGAAACCTTTTAATTTTCATCAATGTGAACGAAAAATGTAAAATTCATCACGAGCGTGATTAATTTGCTCTTTTTTCCAGTAATTACGAAATTTTTTAGTGTTGATTTTGATGGCTAAGCAAATATTTTCAGCGAATTTCAAGCTTCGTTGCCTAATTAGAACGAGAACATTTCGAGCATGAATATTCTATTGATTGAGTCCTTATAACGTAACAAACAGAATTTTGAATTGATGAATTTAAGACGTCATAGGATCTATACTAACCTAACCTAACCTAAACTATACTAACAAATTATTTTATTTTAATAATCACCTTCGTATCGATGTGGCCATGTTCCTCCTTTGAGAGTTTCGCATCGAAAAGTGTCTTCTAGATGTCGTCTGTGAAATCATTGTGCTCCTTCTGGCGATACTGTTCTCCCTCGATGGTCCATCTTTGCACAGTAAGTACCTTTAAATTGTAAGACAAAACACGATTTAATAATATATATAAAATCTCCTGGAATATAATGATATCCCATTTCGTATTCGATGCTTCGATGGGGTTTTTTTTCCCCTTTAAGTGCTAAGTTATGTAAGTCGGCAAAGGCTGATTCAATACTAACGAAAAGATCGTGACCCGAATGCTAATGAAAAATGCGTAAACATGTTCATTTTCTTTTTCTTTTTTGCTCTTTCTTCTGGTACGCCTTTTAAATAATGCTCGATTTAAGTTCACTAAGACGCTGAAGCGATTTTCCATCGCAAAAATCATAAATTATATCTTCTTCTGAAGGTACTTACAAGTACGCACTTGCCTCTTCACCATTTGACAAAAATTTTAGAGTATGTCATAGTGCAATCACTAGGGAAAGATACTCTCCAGGGGTGAAACAATTCAAGGGGAGGAAGCGAGAGAAGAAACGAAAAATGATTTGGAATCTTTGAGGGGTGCCAATTTTGTAGAATATGTAATAGTTAGATATATTAGTAAATTTTAGTAATATCCATGTCTTGCCAATGGCGATATTTTAGGTCGATAGCCTGTTGTTAGCTCACTGGTTGGTTTGCTTGAAATTTTTCATTAGGATTATTATCGTCTCGATAGAGATCGAAAGTAGTGATTTTAATTTTTCGGTTTTTGAAGTATTCTTTCTTTTTCCCTTCTTAACTTTTTGAACCGTAAAAGGTAAACTTTTCTCCTCATTCGAATTTTTTTTTTGTTGAAAAGTACTGAAAGATCATAATATTCTGAGAGATTTCCATTCGAACCGAAAACTTTACAACAAAGGAAGTTTAGAAGTGTTTAATAAAAAAAAAAATTAGTTTTTATAGTGAATCAAAAACAAGCCCCGGAAAAATGTATTTTAAGCACAAGTCTCTTTATTGTGAAATAATTTACTACAATGCACGTAAAAAAGAAAATGAATAAATTTCATTGAATTTGATTCACAATGACATTTGCTGACATTTGAACTTTTGTATTAATATTTTACATATGTTTGAATCAATATGACGATTTATAATATATTGAATCCGAATAAGGATACATTTAACCTAGAGAATATATACATAAAATAATACACAATTGAAATACTTGAGGTATTTTTCATTAGACAATATTAGTGTCTCGAATTTTGTATACTCTAATATACGTCAACACGTACTCAACGTCGTCTAGTGCCTTTTTTTTTTTTTTTTTTATTGCTTCCAATTTGATACGTGGCGAGAATGATGTGTTTGCTCTTCCCGACTATGTGACACGATACTTCAAAAAAAAAAAAAAAATGATAGTAAAAAGTGAAAACTCATCGTTGTAATATTTCGTAGTGCGCAAAAAAAAAAAAATTATACACTACTCGACAAGATTAATGAAAAAACATTACTTTTTATTGGTATATGTATGTATGTATACCTTACAAGGGACCATTTTTGGATATTCGAGTGAAAAACTGTCGTAAATGGAATCTCACTGTATTGCTAGATCAATTTTGAATGTGAAAACATTAAAACGCACGCAATATGAGTTTTTCTTCACGGGAATTACGAAGGATACGAGTTACAACGGTTGAATTAGGTTTAAGATTTGATCCTTACAACGCCAACGGATAAAGACTGTTTGTATGGAAAAGTTAACTGAGCACACGAAATTCAAAGATATGTTTTTTCACCTAAAAATAAATTTAAAATGTAGAGGACATGTATTATATCAGGGGCGGCCAACTTGTTTTTTGTTGTAATCGACTATTATACATATGTACATCATCATTTTCAGCCGTTCACCATCCACTGCTGGATGAAGGCCTCTCCAATCCTC
Organism: Parapsyche elsis; assembly: GCA_022651745.1. Lineage (NCBI taxonomy): Eukaryota > Metazoa > Arthropoda > Insecta > Trichoptera > Hydropsychidae > Parapsyche > Parapsyche elsis. Next base: position 1,842,186 of record JAGVSN010000030.1, read on the forward strand.
TTCCATTCTTGTCTGTCTTGGGCAATCTGCATCCATTTGACTCCACACATTCTTCTCAATTCATCAGCCCATCTTCCACTCGGTCTACCTTGCTTTCTTTCACATACTCTCGGATACCATTCCAGTACTTCTCGCGTCCATCTGCCATCCATTCTTCTTGCTATGTGTCCAGCCCATTGCCACTTCAAACCCTTACTGCTATATCTGCCACTTTGGTCATAACCCATGTATTTCTTTTCGATCTCTTCTTGTTATGGCATACATCTTTCCATTACTGGATCTTTCGTAGCATTCTTGAATTTAGCGTCAAGTTTCACATCCATACGTCATAACTGGCAGTACGCATTGGTCGTATGCCTTCTTTTTTAAGCATAGCGGAATGTTGGATTTAAAAACTATGTTCATTCTTCCAAAAGCACTCCATCCTAGTTTAATTCTTCGTTTTATTTCTTCTTCTTTACATCCAGTCATATTCACCAACTGCCCTAGGTATAAATAACTATCAACTATGTATCTCTACAATATGATTATCTACTGTGACTACGTTTTGCGTGTACATACATATGTATGTATATAAAAAGTACTGGCGATCTACCATTATGGAAAACCAAGAGAGTTTTTAATATGTTTTTTACGCTTTTTATATGTTTAATACGCTTTTCCAATGCGTACTGCCAGTTATGACGTATGGATGTGAAACTTGGATGCTAAATTCAAAAATGTTACGTAAGATTCATTACACACAGAGAAGCCGAAATACATATACCATCATATATGCTCGGATAACGAGAAGAGATCGTAAGAGGAATACGAATATAGCAGAACGTGTGAAAAAGTTGAAGTGGACACATAGTGAGAAGAATGGATGGCAGATGAACGCGAGAAATACTGGAATGGTATCCGAGAGGATGTGAAAGAAAGCAAGGTAGACCGAGTGTAAGATGGACTGATGAATTGAGTGGAGTCAAGTGGATGCAGATTACTCAGACAGGGATGGAAGATGATTAGAGAGACTTTCATTCAGCAGAGGATGGTGAACGGCTGAAAATGATGATTAACTTTCGTTAGTTTTAAATATGAAAAAGTCGATTCACATAAGGATGTATGTATGTATGTATGTAGATCCAAAACGACAATGGATATAATCATTACATTCTTAATTTTAATATTTTTCACGGCTTACATACTTTTTTGGCTTTAAATGGAAAACAAAGATACTGAACAATATCTATGATTTTTTTTAAATCCTTGAATCTGGCCTCAAAGTCCTACATAAAGTTATTAATTTCTACTGCGTAGTTTTCAAAGTTAAAATTAAAACTGGGATGAAGTTGAAAATCATTGATCAACATTGGAAATTGTTTTTTATATGCATTAATGCTACTAATCATCTCACTTATGTATGATTCGATTCCTTCCACGCAGTTCTAAATCCAAAACGATAAATTTATCAGTAAATTCTGTTAGAAATGCTAGATTTCAGATCGGTAAACATATCTTTGGAGAGATTCCTTGAATCGAGTTTAAGTGATCTATTCATGATCGCTTTTGTTATCAATATCTTGCTAGTTTTAAACTTCTGGTAAATTATACAGTGATCATCTTTTTGATACGGAACTATAAATCCATTCCTTTTCATTGATAAATGTTAAAGAACTTTCAACTTTGAAACAAAAAGAAATTGTAAGTTTTTAATTGCAGTTTTAATTACAATGTTGTTGTTGTAGTCATTCATTTTTCACTTATAAATGAAAATTGCGAACCTTTAAGCTAATGTACATACAATCCAGTTATCTTCTTCATATGATTTGATATGCATATTCACCGTTGAAATTATTCTCTTTAAACGGCTAGAAAGTTTTTCAATGATATCAAGTTTACCCGTTAAATCTCGAATACAATTATATAAACGCAAACTTTCATACACATCATGAAAAGTTACACGAACGAAACGAATATTTAAAATTTGATTAGACGTTTACTACACACTATTAACGTGGGTGAAAATCTTTCAAACTTTAGGTACTTGCGGATTCAATACAATACGAAGCTGAGCGCGTACTTTGCCTTTATTTATTTATCAATTGTATATTTTGTATTTGCTGAAAACAATATTGTTTGTTTTATCGAGTTAGAGTCGCTGTAATGTGTGTGGAATATTATTTACATGGGACAAACTGCTCGACATGATTAATGTACATATGTACGTACATATATTGAATGAATTGTAAATAAAATTGTATGCATTCGAATTTCAAAATAAAAGTTTTATTGATACTGTATGAATTGTTAAAATTAAATGTACATATGTACAATATATATATCATCATCATTTTCAGTCGTTCACCATCCACTGCTGGATGAAGGCCTCTCCAATTATTTTCCATTTCTGTCTGACTTGAGCAATCTGCATCCATTTGACTCCACACATTCTTCTCAATTAATCAGCCCATCCTTCACTCGGTCTACCTTGCTTTCTTTCACATCCTCTCAGATACCATTCCAGTATTTCTCGCGTTCATCTGCCATCCATTTGTGTCCAGTGAAGTAAAAGTTGAAGTGGCAATCCACTTCAACTTTTTCACACGTTCCCTATATCTACCACTTTGGTCATTCTTCTTACCCATGTATTCCTCTTACGATCTCTTCTTGTTATACCAAGCATACATCTTTCCATGCTTCTCTGTGTGTACTGAATCTTACGTAACATTCTTGAATTTTGCCAAAATTCGCACTCTTCAAAACAGTGCAACTTCTAGGGAATTTCATACAATAATATTTTTATTTTTTAAGAGCTTAAGAATCTTAAATGATAACCGATTATTTATTGAATGACTTATTCTGTATGGTTTCCTATTTGTACTATGAATTGTATACGTAATACAAAAAAAGAAAAGTTCAAATATTATTGTATGAAATATAAAATCCTTATAATCCCTATAAAATAATAATAATCTAATAATCCCTTATAAAATCCGTTTTTTTTCAAGCGCTAATTTTGGCATTTATTATCATCCTTATGGAAAAATCCATTATATCATTAAAAATAGGACGATATTAACGTGAAAATTATATTTTTATCATCAACGTAGTGTTATTAGTTTTAATGATATAATTGTTTGAACGTAGCATCATTTTTTTTTAATCTATTGTGATGTAATCGACCGTATCATTATTATGCTTAAATAAAATGCGATAAATTTATCAAATATTGTTATTTTGTTTTCGAATTTGGGTATCAGCTTATAATTTGATAATAAGTACCGCAATAAACTAACGCGGCGATATTTGAACGGGTTCAAATGAGAAGTTAATGAATTTACATCATCGAAAATTTACAAATTACTTCTTATAGACTGCTTACTAGGATTTTTAAATTGATTTATTATGGGTTTAAACTCTCGACAGGATTGAAATGGAAATTTTTATTAATTCTCACAACTTTTTTCACGCTGGAGTGTTTTTCACGAGAGCTCTCTTTTGCCTTTTAAGCTTTTATATTATTAAAAAAATGTGAAAGGCGGAATATAATTACATGGCGTTTTCTTACAAATGGGGGTGTATCGATTAAAACTTTTTCATTTTATGACGCAAAATTGATATCGAACGCGCCATTAACTTATTCCATTACATTGCGGTCTCGAGTACAATTTTTTTTCGATTTCTAATGGTTCGTATATTGAACACTTCTTATATTAATCAAGATGAATAATACGATATTGAATTTTATACGTCATATCCGTACCTTTTAACTACCATTATTTTTTTTACTTTTACTTAATGTCGTTACTGTAATAAAACCATTTTAATTAAGGCTATAAAACTTGATCGAACTCGTATAATCGATAGAACTTAGCACTTTTCTAAAATATATTTTATCTCCTTATATATGTACAATGTATGTATTATATTATATTATATACATTCCAAAGAAGATCCTGGGAAAATAATGTAATATCTCGTTATTTATAATATATATTAAGGTGCCCGTAATCGAAATGGCATTACTTAACTTTTCAATTTATATATCAGACAGATATTAATTACTAATAAATAATCTATTAAATATTTTATATTAAAAATTGAAACTTAAGAACGCGAATATATTGACATATACACTTGCGGTCATTGAAATCGGATAACTTTGCCTTTCAATTTTTAATTTGATTCACAATTATATATGTATGGCGGATTTTCATATTGTTTAATACATCGAAACCACTGTACATGTTTTAAATTATATAACATAGTTTTATTACCCGGTTTTGCCCGGGGTGTAATTAATATAATGTAATATAGTGTTTGTTTAGTAAATTATTTCGGGAGCCCAAAAAAGGGGCCACCCCTCACCACCCCTCAGACCCCCCTCCTATCCCGGCGACCCTTTTTTGGACTCCCGAAAAGCAATGCCGGCCCCTTACCAACCCCCAAACCCTCCTTCTTACCCCGGCGGCCCCTTTTTTGAACTCCCGAAAAGCAATTCCGGCCCCTTACTACCCCCGAGACCCCCCTCCTGCCCCGGCGGCCCCTTTTTGGGCTCCCGAAACACTATCTGCTTAAATCTGCCGAAAACATCTACTATCGTGTGTACTTCGTCGTTTCTATTAATCGCGCCCGAGCAACGCCTGGTAATTGACGAATGACCCATACGTACATACATACATACATACATACATACATACATACATACATACATACAAACTGAGGCGTTTTATATATTAGATTTACAACCTTTACAACACAAAAATGGTATTTTTCTAAATTGAATACATAGATCTGATAAAAAATGCTTTTAAAATTTTAATGAACTACAGTTAAAATTATACTAGTTCAATAAAGTGCATCAAGCATTTTGAAATTCTGGTATAAAAATTTAACACTGTACGTAATCTTGATATGCATTGAAGCAATGTACATATACATACATACATAGATAATCATATTGTAGAGATAGTTGATAATTATTTATACCTAGGGCAATTGGTGAATATGACCGGATGTAACGAAGAATGAAACTAGGATGGATTGCTTTTGGAAGAATGAACATAGTTTTTAAATCCAACATTTCGCCGTGCTTAAAAATTAAGGAATACGACCAATGACGTATGGATGTGAAACGTGGATGCTAAATTCAAGAATGTTACGCAAGATCCAGTGCGCACAGAGAAGCATGGAAAGATGTACATATGCTTGGTATGACAAGAAGAGATCGTAAGAGGAATAGATGGGTAAGAAGCATGACCAAGGTGGCACATAGCGAGATATACTGGAATGGTATCCGAGAGGATGTGAAAGAAAGCACGGTAGACCGTGTGGAAGATGAGATGAATGTGGGGAGTCAAGTGGGTGCAGATTGTTCAAGACAGACATGAATGGAAGAGGAACGGAGAGGCCTTCATCCAGCAGCGGATGGTGAACGGCTGAAAATGATGACGATACATGGGAAACCAACCCATAACATTGTAAAAATGCAAAACAAATTAACCAAACGGTACAATTTATGTAAATAACTTGTTAAATAATTAATTACCTGTTGAAATATTTCCTAAACGTTCCACTGACGCAGTACAACGCCACTGGATTAACACAGCTGTTCATGAACGACAAGCAGAATCCGACAATTCTGAGGATGTGCCAGAACGCGTTGTAGTCTTCTTGGGCCGTAGGACTGAAACGAAACGAAAGAAATAATTAAAACATTATGTATAGGTACATAGTTCTTAGTACTGTGTACATATGTATGTACATAGAGACGAGTTCAAAGGGGTCGAAACCAACCATCGTTCACCGCACGCTGGAACACATCAAAAGCCCACTTATTATTACTTACATTTGAAGCAGGTGGTCGTAAGTTCACTTCTCAGATAAGGGGTTAAACTTTGGCGGTGGTTTTCAACGGTTCCAAGCGAACAGTGGTTAATCTTGGTTTACCTCTCTTACTGAATGCGCAAGTAGGTTTCGCAACGTTTGCTTTATTTACTTGTAATATATTCTCGAACGGATCGATCTAACTATTACTATATACTGTACTCGTATAACATGTCTATAGGTATATACGAATAAGAATTTGGGTTATATTCTTAAAGCATTTTTATTCATCTTATAATATCAAAAATGGTTAACAATTGATCCTTCACTTAGTACACTGAGCAACAAAAAAAAAATACCCAGAGCGGATATTCGCGATTTAAAAAAATTTAAATCATTTTCCGCTCGAATTTGTACGTTTAGATACAATAAAAAATATTAAAATAAAAAAACCAATCCTTATAAACGTGGTGAAATAAAACATTCTCTAAACAAACGCCAAATAACACGGGAAAAAAAAAAAAAATATATATTTTTGACTTTAAAAATTCGTTAGATAATTAATTATAAGTATTTCAAAGCAATAAAAAATCACAATCAATAGGAAAAATATCTGACTATTGATTTCAATACTCACTTTGAGCACAACGATAAAATATTTTGAGTTATACCCCGCAAAAACCAAAAAAATGGATATTTTTTACATTTTTTAAATTGCGAATATCTCATAAACGAGAGCATTTCAAAAAAAATCATTATCGGATTCAAATTTAGTGGGTCAAACTTTGTAAAGATGGACTAATCTCCGCTCTGGGTTTTAAAAAACGTGATTTTTTGTTGCTCAGTGGTATTTATTATTTATGATGATCTCATATATACATAGTTGGGTATCTACTACTAATATGAAACATTCTGTATATGAACCTTTCAGAAGTCTATCGGAATATCGTACTAAAATAATAAAAATAAAAAGATAAATTCTGTTAACTTTGTAATCAATCAAAGTCTGTTTAGAGCCAGTTAGTCTGTTTAACTTTTAAAATTTTCACATTTGGAATTATTTATTTTAATTAATAATAATCATATGCCGTTTGTTTTATTGAGATGGAATAAAATCATTTTTAACAAGTAATTATATTAAGATGTATGCCATAATTTCTCAACGTGCCTTTCAAAAAAAAATTCACTTTTAAATGTGCTTTATTGTTTTATTCTTAAAAGTCGGATGAAACATTAATGTCAATTGAAAATATTACAATGCGTAATTTCATTCAATTGTCTATCACACAGCTTCCCAATCTTTTTATAAAAGCCAAGTGATCCGCGACCCCAATATATTTGATAAAGGAAAATTTCATTCATAATTTTCAGCCGTTCACCGTCACTGCTGGATGAAGGCCTCTCCAATCCTCTTCCATTCCTGTCTGTCTTGAGCAATCTGCAACCACTTGACTCCACACATCCTTCTCAATTCATTAGTCCATCTTCCACTCGGTCTACCTCGCTTTCTTTCACATCCTCTCGGATACCATTTCAGTATTTCTAGCGTCCATCTGCCATCTATTCTTCTCGCTATGTGTCCACTTCCACATTTTTTCACACGTTCTGCTATATCTACCACTTTGGTCATACTTCTTACGATCTCTTCTCGTTATACCAAGCATACATCTTTCCATGCTTCTCTGTGTGCGCTTGATCTTACGTAGCATTCTTGAATTTATCATCCAATATTTTTATTTTAGTTTACTGTTTCAGTTGGTGACCCCACAGAAAAACCTAGCGACCCCATTTGGGGTCGCGATTGGATATTTTGAAATTGGCTCCTTTGGAACCAAATCACTAACACGAAAAGGAGTGTTTGATTGGTATTGGAATGACATGGAAATAAATTTTACTTTTTATATTATATTTATATATGTATCTACATATGAGTCGCCTAGTTCCAAATCCCGATAAGTCCACAATATATAAAAAAAAGAGGATAAAATATTTTCTGGTTCTAAGAATGTTTTCAAACGATGCCTTATACTTGAATTATTCCAAATACCGCCAAGTGCGCCGTAAAAAAATATTGAAAATCAGTGTTAGTTCCAAAAACTGACAATTGCACTATGGACAAAAGCTGATAAAAGCCATATTTAGAAACAAACAACGATAAGTCCATGTTTCTAATCTCAATATTTTGTTTAATATCAACAAAATTAAGATTAAATGAGTTTAAACGCAATCAAGCAAATAAGTCGGTAGCAGAAAAACTGCGTTTGCGAACAAGTGAGTTTTATGGACTTATCGGCTATGATTGGCTACCGTTTACGCTTTTCTTTTCGTGTATGTATATATGTTATTTTCACTTTTATGCGAAATATTTAATCGATAACGGCCCGTTATTTTGTACGAGTTAACGTTTAAACGTGCCATTTTACGATGCGCCGTATTTCATCAATGTCTTTATAGAATGTCGTAAAATACGGTGCTTGAAATCTCGTTAAATCTCAAAAATACAGTGGAAAAATAATGAAAATACGTTTTATTCAACGTCGAGACGTTAAACCGCCATGTGAGTTTATGCGCTATAATTTTTCTATTATTAATATACATAAAAAGCAAATAATACTTCGTGTCTTCTATGATGGCTGCTCTATGCGCTTTGCTTGTATTTTGTATTTGTTCGACTTACGATTTGACAAATTGCGGAATTGTTACGAAAGGCTATCCTGTATCGGTATGTCTTTGATTGATTGGCAAATTATGTCCGATGAGGGAAAAAGAAACCATTAGTATCGTCGTAGCACACAAAGCATGTCAAAGTATAAGGCTTATCGAATACATTCATGTCGTTCGTTTTATTCATCTTTTCTTTTTTCTTTTTTTGTCGTGAAAATTAATTGGAACGTTGCCCTTGAGAGATTGTCTTAATTGATACGTCGAGGTTTGCTGTATCAATCAATGTGCATATAAAAATATACAATTATAAAAACAAAAAACTAGTGAAAGCCCGTTGAATATCAACGGAGCGTTCTCATCGCCCGTACTGAAAAATAATATTAAATTAAATAGTTTTTATAGTTGTTGCACATAGATGGCGCGTTATAATACAACAATTTAGCAATGTCGCGAGCCTATTAAGATCTAATATATAAAACACTAAAGTTTGTATGTATGTACGTATGGGTCATTCGTCAATTACCAGGCGTTGCTCGGGTACGATTAATAGAAACGACGAAGTACACACGATAGTAGATGTTTTCGGCAGATTTACATAAGTACGTACGTCACCCCCCCCCAACCCCACCCCTCCACATCCCCGCATCCCTCCTTTATTGCCCGGATTTGCCCGGGTGTAATTAATAGAATGTAATATAGTGTTTGTTTAGTAAATTATTTCGGGAGCCCAAAAAAGGGGCCGCCGGGGCAGGAGGGGGGTCTGGGGGGCAGTAAGGGGCCGGCATTGCTTTTCGGGGAGTCAAAAAAGGGTCGCCGGGATAGGGGGGTCTGGGGGGGGGTGGTAAGGGGCCGGCATTGCTTTTCGGGAGTGTCAAAAAAAGGGGCCGCCGGGGTAAGAAGGAGGGTTTGGGGGTTGGTAAGGCGCCGGCATAGCTTTTCGGGAGTCCAAAAAAGGGTCGCCGGGATAGGAGGGGGGTCTGGGGGATTACATTATATTAATTACACCCCGGGCAAAGCCAGGTAATAAAGCTAATAGTATATAGTCAAATCGTAGCAGGCCCGTCATCGCCTATTCATCCCAACCTGGTGATCACGGGTTCAAATCCCACTCGCGCGCTAACGAGCGTTATCAGCAGAAAGACAGACAGGCGGATTTCGGCTATTATATACATATCGGCTATACCTACATATATAGTGCACGTAAAAAGAGTATACACGCTATACTAATAAATTTGGCTACCGAGAAAAATATGTATAAACTTTGATTACATTGCTTACATTTTGACTATTTAATAATTATACTGATAGTCTGTTTTTTAAACTTCTGAGCGATACTTGTATTCTACAGACCGTTTGTGTCCAATTCTTTTTTTTTCCGATGAAAAATTCTGCCAAGTCTCCGAAAATCCAAAATCTTGGCAAACTCAAGTGCCAAAAGTTAAAATTCCGGCACGCCAAAATCCCACCAATTCAAAACGTCGAAAGTAAAATGTGTTGATTTGGATCTTAAATTTCTTCATTCTATTGATATACATATGTATGTACATATGTGTATGCATGTACGTATAAGTCCATTTAATAATATATGTATATACATACATATATATATAACCGATGAATTAAACTAGGGTGGAGTGCTTTTGGAAGAATGAACATAGTATTTAAATCCAACATTCCGCTATTCTTAAAAAAGAAGGCCAGTTATGACGTATGAACGCTAAATTCAAGAATGCTACGTAAGATCCAGTGCACACAGAGAAGCATGGAAAGATGTGTGCTTGGTATAACAAGAAGCGATCGTTAGAGGAATACATGGGTAAGAAGTATAACCAAAGTGGCAGATATAGCAGTACGTGTGAAAAAAGTGGACACATAGCGAAAAGAATGTATGACAGATGAACGCGAGAAATACTGGAATGTGAAAGAAAGCATGGTAGACCGAGTGGAAGATGGGCTGATGAATTGAGAAGAATGTGTGGAGTCAAGTGGATGCAGATTGCTCAAGACAGACAGGAATGGAAGAGGATTGGAGAGGCTTTCATCCAGCAGTGGATGGTGAATGGCTGAAAATGATGATACATTTACATATGCTAAATAGTCATAATCCGATAGTAAAAATGTCTTGCCAAAATCTCGTAAAGCAAATCCTGTTAAACTGAAATCATTGCAATATATGTACCTATGTATGTACATACCTACAATACATGTACAATATAGTAAAAAAATATGGATTCGTATAGCCATATTGCACAACTGTAAAAATTATACAACTTTACCTTACCTTACGTAACCAAAATAAAAAAAAAAGTTGAAATAAAACCTTAAGATCGATTAAGTCGAGATTTAAGCTAGTAGAGATTTTAGTCTGTCGAGATAAGCTTGTCGGGACGATATGCCCAAAATTTGAAACATTGCCTTTCATTGAAACGAAAGCCCACAGCAACGTTACATAAAACACAAACAATACGTTTGTAAACGAATCCGATAATTTAATCATGCGCTAGGCATAGCCTTTTAATTAATCGCGATTACGAAGCCAACAGGTTAATTACAAGTGAAGCCATCAGAGCGAAGCGTAATAATGGCTCCTAAGTTTCTACAATAGTTTTAGCAGAGAGCACCCCTCTATCTTCATCCCTAACTCACTAATTAATATTCTCTCGTAGCACCCGGTTACAAAGTAATCATCGAACGTATGAAATTTGGGAACGTATCCCAAACATGTGCCACATACGTACATAGGTATTTTCCAGGGATAATTCAAATATTAACCGGATAATCGAGCACAAATCGAACGTACGTGACTTTCGACCGCACCTTTGTAAGCTTAGGTACCCGTTGGATTTTTTATCGCATATATTATACCTAAATTTGAGAAGCGTCATGAGTAATTCGAGCTTGAATTGAAAGTACGCGTATTATGTATGTATGTATACATACATATATATTTGTAAATTTCGAATCGAGTTATAAGTGTTCTCTCGAATGCGTGTTAACTTTTCAATTATTGCTCGCAATTATCGAGATCCAATGCTTTGCAAATAAACTTGCAAGTTCTTGAGATCAACTTTCGACCGCGAACGCGAGAGCTTTCGAAAGCTCGTCGATCAAGTTTTGTGAAATTTCGTGCGGAATCGTTACGTTCGTTTTGTTTGCATTTTAAACTGAATTGCGATTCAAAATGTATCACTTTGAAAATTTGAGGTAAATAAACCGAACTTTCAATGTAAATCGAGGTAATAATTATAATTGGAAATCGTAGGTTTATTTATTTAAAAATATTGAAATACGCTCTCTTTACTGTATTTCATATGATATGCTAGTAAATTTACAATTTTATCGTACGAATGATAATAAAAATATACAAAGCATTCAATATAACTAAATCGATAGATGAGAAAGGAAGGCTATTCGATTCAATTTCTGAAAGGTAAGTAAATATAGTAAAAAATGGATTTTGTTTGTATCATGTTGTAGATATTGGGGATAAAATGTCACTTGCGGTTGAATGATTTCATCGAAACAATATTACTTTTATATAATACTAGTGTAAGCCCGTTGAATATCAACGGACGTGTTTGACGTAATTCATTACGTAAAAATTTAGCAAAGCCGCGAACCTACTAAAGATTAATATTTTCAAATTATAGGAAACCTCCCATCACCTGTGTTGGATGAACGCGTTAGCGCTAGCTCACCCAACCTGGTGATCACCTGTTCAAATCCCACTCGCGACGTTCGTGTTTATTCAAATTTGACCGAGGCGAGCGTTATCAGCAGACAGACAGACGGACGGAATTGGGCTATTATATATATAATAACTAGTGTAAGCCCGTTGAATATCAACGGAAGTGTTTTTTGTGAGTGATTTTAACGATAGAAAAAACGTTTTAAGCGTACTTACTAAATAAATTGATCAAATGTTTGACACAATAGATAACGTAACAATTTAGCAAAGCCGCGAACCTACTAAGGATTAATATTTTCAAATTATAGGAGGCCTACCATCACCGGTGTTAGATGAACGCGTTAGCGCTAACTCACCCAAACTGGTGATCACCTGTTCAAATCCCACTCGCGACGTTCGTGTTTATTCAAATTTACCGAGGAGAGCGTTATCAGCAGACAGACAGACAGACGGAATTGGGCTATTATATATATAACTAGTGTAAGCCCGTTGAATATCAACGGAAGTGTTTTTTGTAAGTGATTTTAACGATAGAAAAACGTTTTAACTAAATAAATTGATCAAATGTTTGACGTAATTGATAACGTAACAATTTAGCAAAGCCGCGAACCTACTAAGGATTAATATTTTCAAATTATAGGAGGTCTCCCATCACGATTTGATCACGGGTTCAAATCCCACTCGCGACTTTCGTGTTTTTTTCGATTAAATTTGAATTAACATTAGCGGACAGACAGACAGACGGCTTCACACACAGACAGACGGAATTAGGCTATTATACATATATACATAATAGTATGAACAACTGAATGAAATTTGTTTAAAATGTGTTTTTACTTATCTTTGTATCAATAATGTCAAGTAAATATTTTACAATTGGCAAATAGTGTAATCAAAGTGTGTGAATATGTATCTAAATGTTAATTTGACCAATTTTCGATTCAAAGGTTGAGAATCTCCCTCGACCAACACTATCGTCAGATTATTGCGGTTATGTTTGGCAACTATTATGCAAAAGGTGAAATTAATTCATATTTACCTGTAGTAAAACCACATCATTGTCACGTGATACGGCAGAAAGCAAATAGCGAACGTGAACACGAATGCTAAAACTGTGATGGCCACTTTTTTCCTCGCTCGTACCTAAAATAAACAACAAATAGTATTAATTCATGGTTATGTACATATGTATGTTTTTGGTTATACATATGTACATACATACATATATTAGGGTGGAGCGAAATTTTTTTTTAAATCAAAATGCTTGGGCTTGGGAAAGTTGCTCCATGAATACACAAAAAAAAACTATATAATTATTTTTTTGACATTTTAATTCTTTATACTGCCCCAAAGGGGTCAAAAATTTAGAGAAAAAAATATGTTTTTAGCTAAAAGTGGAAGGTTCATGTGCGGTATCAAAACGCAGATAAAATACATTTTTTGTGTCGTCTATTTGGTTTAAGACAATGCAAATAAAGCAACACACACGTATAAATTACTAATTAAGAACAGAAAACTTAACCTAAATATGCACTAGGGATAATAATATATTTTTTTTGTGTTAAATACAGGCATTATTTTTCGTGATTAGAGTATCGTTTGTATGAAATCATCTAGCCTTAGGTTAGGTTAATTTTAAGTTTTTTTCTTGTGAGATGCTGGTATGATATTTCATTTGTTTTTTGTTCTTAATTAGTAACTGAAACATATGTATTACTTGTTTGCATTGTTTTAACTCAAATAAACGACAAGAAATGTATTATAACTGCGTTTTAATACCACTATATGAACCTTTAGATAAAAACACATTTCTTCTAAAATTTTAACTCCATTGTGGAAGTATAAAGAGTTAAAATATCAAAAAAATAATTACATCGTTTGTTTTGTATACCCATAGAGCATTTCAATTTTCAAAAAAATATAATTTCGCTCCACCTACTACATATGTATAACCATGGGAAGATTTTATATTTTTTCCCAATATTCAAACAGCTTGGGGCAGTACTAAACATTAATATTATTTTTTAAGAGATATTTTCCATTTATGATGGATATGTGATAGAGCACTAATTCCGCACCCAAGCTTTTTGATATTACGAAATTTTTTTAATAATATTCAATATCAAAGAGCGCGATAAAAATAGATCCATTGTTAAACACGTTGTTCAAATTTAGTGGCCTAACGATTCTGAAACGTGTTCGACCCCTCATTGAGCTCGTTATATCAAATATACGTACAAGTAGATACTTTGCGTCTCGTAAGAATTCGAATTTTCCCTATAGAAAAAAAAATAGCGAGCACTGGAAAAACTCTTTTGTATTTATGTAATGATCATTTTTTGCCTTTTTTCCTTTCGCTTTTGTGAGAATTGGCTCAAATCAACGCTGTGGAGTGGCGAGATGAAAATTTCCACGGTGGAAAATTCAACAGGTGAACCATATCGTCGTGGAAAATCAGCTTAAACGTGGAAACATCGGAAAACGCTTACCGAAATAAAACGAAATCGAATCGCGCGATGGAATTTATATTATAAAAAAATGTATATATTTTTTGGAAAAGGTATGTCCCGAGTTGCACACATTGAACGAAAATTTTGGTACTTTTGTTGCGAATAAAAATTTGCCATGTATTATAAAAAAAGTCTATCAAACCGCCAACAAAACTTAAGTGTGTATTTTTGTGTCTCATTGAACACATGTTATGCCCATAATATTACAATAAACTCATACATTATGAATTAATTACTTTATATTACAAATATTTGAATATCAGGGTAATATACATACCAATTTTTACGCGAATTACAAAAGCGCTGAATCAGACAACAAAAATATATAACATAAACCAATCCACTATACGGCTTAGAATTTTTGCACATTTAATGAAAATTTTTTTGTTTCATAAAAACGTCGTGAAATATTTCTCATTTCTCGAGCTATTTTTTCTACGCCATCTTAAGCGAAATTCCACTCTACTGTTAATTGAAAATACTATTATTTCACTTATTTAATTAAAATGACAGTGTATTGAAAAATAGGTTTAAAATTCATCCGAGCTAAAAGTATTACATTGTATCCACTCCTGTCTGTCTTGAGCACTTGACTGCCCATCTTCCTCTCGGTCTACTTTGCTTTCTTTCACATCCTCTCGGATACCATTCCAGTATTTCTCGCGTCCATCTGCCATCTATTCTCAATTTCAACTTTATCACACGTTCCATTATATCTGCCACTTTAGTTACACTTCTTACCCATGTACTTCCTCTTACGATCTCTTCTTGTTATACCAAGCATACATCTTTCCATGCTTCTCTGTGTGCACTGCATCATTTTCAGCCGTTCACCATCCACTGCTGCATGAAAGCCTCTCCAATCTGCATCCACTTGACTCCACACATTCTTCTCTGTTCATCAGCCCTTCGTCCACTCGATCTACCATGCTTTCTTACACATCCTCTCGAATACCATTCCAGTATTTATCACGTCCATCTGCCATTCATTCTTCTTCAACTTCAACTTTTTCACACGTTCCGCTATATCTGCCACTGTGGTCATAGTATTCCTCTTCCGATCTCTTTTTGTTATACCGAGCATACATCTTTCCACGCTTATCTGTGTGCACTGAATCTTACGTAGCATTCTTAATATTTTATATCACCATCATTTTCAGCCGTTCACCATCCACTGCTGCATGAAAGCCTCTCCAATCTGCATCCACTTGACTCCACACATTCTTCTCTGTTCATCAGCCCTTCGTCCACTCGATCTACCATGCTTTCTTACACATCCTCTCGAATACCATTCCAGTATTTATCACGTCCATCTGCCATTCATTCTTCTTCAACTTCAACTTTTTCACACGTTCCGCTATATCTACCACTGTGGTCATAGTATTCCTCTTACGATCTCTTTTTGTTATACCGAGCATACATCTTTCCACGCTTATCTGTGTGCACTGGATCTTACGTGGCATTCTTAATATTTTATATCACCATCATTTTCAGCCGTTCACCATCCACTGCTGCATGAAAGCGTCTCCAATCTGCATCCACTTGACTCCACACATTCTTCACAATTCATCAGCCAATCTTCCATTCGGTTTACCATGCTTTCTTTCACATCCTCTCGGATACCATTCCAGTATTTATCACGTCCATCTGCCATCCATTCAACTTCAACTTTTTCACACGTTCCGCTATATCTGCCACTTTGGTCATACCCATGTACTCTTACGATCTCTTCTCGTTATACCGAGCATACATCTTTCCACGCTTCTCTGTGTGCACTGGATCTTACGTAGCATTCTTGAATTTACCATCCAAGTTTCACATCCATACGTCATAACTATGTTTACATACATATATATGGCTCGCGCCCACTTTTGAGCATTTGTACACAACACAACACTTTTTCGATTGAACTTACTTGTCTTTGAGCACCTCGTAGTTCTCCGGGCACGTTTCGAGCGCTGAGCACCAAGTGTCTTGCCATTAGGGCATAAAATATGGCTATAAGAGCCAGGGGTATTGCATAGTACACAAGGAAACGAAGTAGAACCATCGTGCGAGCATACTGGATACCCCATTCATCAGGGAACGGATAGCAAGCCAAGAACTGGGGAAAAAAAAAATATGTATAAAATATCTCCCCCAAGAACATTTGTGAGGGTCGAAACATTACACGATACAAAATTATCATTGCGATTATCAAAATACTCTGACTTGGTTCTAAAAGGTTCAATTGATCCTTAATTTAATGGTATTTTAAACCAACTAATTTTACTCAAACACCCATTGTGCGTAACACGCTCTGGTCTAAATAATTTTGACATTGACCCTTTTAGAACCAAACCGCATATAAACATAATATAGATACATATGTACTAAACACAAAAAACCTAAAGTTTGTTGTCTGCCATGAATTGTATTGAAATTGTTCAAGACTATCAACACTCATATCCATATGTCAATAATTCAACGGGGAATATTTTAATAATGTAAATATCGAACTAATACTGAAATAATAACAGAAAGCAGCTCTTTATCTTTAATCTGTGTACTAAAATGTAAATGTATTGATTTTATATTTGAAATTGACTACATTTTAATAAATAATTTCCTCTTATCATAGGGGGCAATATATTATGTATGTATGTATGTAGTTTTTTGTGTTTATGTGTTTATGTGTTTTTCAGCAAAGCACGAAGCCTACTAAGTTATCAAATTTATGTACATACATATAACATATTTATAGCTATCATATTATATTCATGCCATAAACGTCGATAACACTTAGCTATATCCATATTTTAATGGAAAATTTCCATATTTTTTTTACGATGCGAAATATCAATGTTTATCAATTCACAACTTTATACAAATCCAAATCAAATTCTACTAACAGAGCCTACATTCTTGTTTATATTGTTCTGAATATAATTTTAAGGTTGGTTACACACCAGACAGTGTCAAAATTTGCATTAATCTACATACTATTTTCTTAATGACCGAATAATATCAACGTTTATCAACATTTTCGTTTTTTGAAATATTTAACCCTGATTATTAACCCAGTTAATGATAAATATGCGTACGCAGCTGAAATCTGTTAAACTTTTCATACCAAAACGTTCAGTAAAACTTTTAACGAGCGTATCTTTTGAGTCGGCACGCTTTAACTTCAAAAAAAGCCCCATCGCACGGTTAACCCTTCGACGACCGAAATTACCACATATATGTATGTATATTATATAATGTATGTATACACTCTCACGGCGTGGTATTTTCATATTATCATATGTGTACATTTGTGGAGTAAGTCCCTCTTTCCACGTGTGCATACATAGTCCCTTACAAACACAACAATACGTCATTGTTTACTTGAAGTGATCCGAGTATGCGAAAACGTGCTGAAGACCTTATTTGCAGCTTTCGAGTGAGGTTCAAAAGTAACCCCACGTGTATTGTGTTAGATTGACGTTTCGAACAACAAACGCCTGATCGATTTTTGTGTGAACTACGCGTGTGGAAAATTCATTTCTCTTTTCGGCCAGGGTTTTCTGTAAAGTATTGGCGAAAGTGACACTTTAACGATGTCGTCCCGAATCTACGTATGTACATATATACTTTTTAAAGCATTTAAATAATTTTCAGCAGTTTGAAATCAAAATCTACGTACCTTTGAGAGGATTGTACATAGTTTTGCATCAAATGTGTGTTGTATTGTAGTGACGTGTGTGCTTTTTGAATTATCAAGTTTAAGATTTCATTAAATTTAATGAGTCACTTAAGTATGTACATACATGCATATACTGGTCTACTAAAAAATCATGCTTCTAATCTAAATGAAATATTTTAAATTTATAGCAAATGGTATACGAGTATGTGCCCTTTGATTATACCAAAAACCCTTCCTTAAAGCTTTTAAAACCCATTTGAAATATTTTTAATTTCCAATGTACATAAATAAGCTTACTATTGAGCATAGTTTTTGCATTCGAATACTACATACTATCAATGTTATGTGGAATTGTATATTGTATTTTTAATTAAGCTATAATATAATATAAGAATATAAAAACATGTGTACTTTTCCTTTCTTTCTTATTTGTTTGGACATTAATAAAGGCCTCGAGGCAAGATAGTGCCAACCCTCACTTTGATAGTTTTGAGATATATCAATTTTAAACTTTGTTCAAATCCATAAATCAAAACACGTACTTTTTTTAATATAATTTGCTTTAATGATATATCCTTAATAATACCAGTAACAAAAACATAACAAAACATTAATATATTAAACATAAAATGAAAAAATAAAATGGTGCATATCAAAAATTGTGGGTTTGACACTATTTTCCGCCAATTTTTTTTAATAATTAAACACAAAGATATGATTTTTTTTTATATGAAGAGGGAAATAAAATAACTCCGAAATGAGTAAAATTATTCACCATTATTATGACAAAAGATGACACTATTTTGTCGCAAGTTTTTCAAAAAATTTTCATCCCGTAAAGAATTGCATAAAGGCTATATAGTCATCTATTAGTCAAAAATAAACTATTTTTGGTTCATAAATGACATATTCAGTTCAATTTTGACCAAAATGATGGTTGACACTATCTTACCCCGAGCCCTTCATTTGTACTAATTGTGTCTGATTTTTTTTTTTACCTATTGTTTATGTATAATTTTCATAAAATTAGCCGTCAACGACAAAATCTTGATTTTTTGACTAAAAGGAAATACTATGAATCAATCCAAATTCAAAAAAAAAATTGTAACAGTTATAATACACATGGGTACTCATTTCTGTATATTAAACTTTTTATTATATTCACGTCGTTAATTACTGCCACATAGCAAACATTGTATGCAGAAATCTTAGCCTACATTTAAAGACAAAAAGCAATTTTACCATAACAAACAAATCTTTCGTCTTTTCCAGTATACGGGATATATAAAAAATTGTCCATCGGGAACACTCGCCAAACATCATATAAATTATTTCCCCGTAGACCACAGTTACCGCTATTATTAGCCGATTCTTATATCAATAAAGCCCTGTGATTGATAACAGGTACTCTAGTGTACCTAATAATAGACTTACCTTTGTTGTAGGATTAATTTCAAAGACTCTGAGGTAAGAACCAGCGGCAGCGGGTGCAGCACACACTATAGCCAAAACCCAAATAAGTGCAGCTGCCATTATCGTAAAACGCGTAGCTCTCCTTCCGCATCCTGAAAATGCACAATTTTATAATTAATAGGAATACTCAGTAATGTGATAAAGCTCGAACGTCTATTTTTTGACAGCTAGTTAGTCCACGTTTTTAATTAAACGAACCGAACGAGAGACAACTAGTGAGTACTGTTCGACGCGCGGTAACAATTTTGAAACAACGTACAACTTTCATTTTAAACGCGCATAGTTGAGTCAAGTGTTCGTTCATTAAAATTTTCACAATGCCTATATTCGCAATGTAGAAATGCTACAGTTATGAAATACTTGACCGTGTATATATACCATACCATACCATATACATTTTTTACGCCTATCTGAATTTTCGCATTGTATTTGGGGAGAATTTTCATTAGCCACGCATTATGCGA
The DNA here is from genome assembly GCA_022651745.1 of Parapsyche elsis. Taxonomy (NCBI): domain Eukaryota; kingdom Metazoa; phylum Arthropoda; class Insecta; order Trichoptera; family Hydropsychidae; genus Parapsyche; species Parapsyche elsis. The sequence goes on from JAGVSN010000030.1 coordinate 1,862,460, forward strand.
AGCGATTTGAAAGCCTGACGTTTTTCCGACCAGAATAAATTATTTAATGACATGTTTATTTTGCACGCAGTTAATCCCCGATGAAACCACCAGCACCCCTCTTTTTCTAACGACTGGTTATTAAATTTATATAGAGGTATTTTCGGAAATCTTTTGCCGTTGAATTTATACATCGTCACGTTCGAGTGATTAAAAAAATTGCGTACTCTCGGAATCGCCTTTTAATTTTAATCCCATCCACTGTATTCGTAATTGATATAATGTAGAATTTTTTTCAGTTACGAAAGGATTAAACGGATGCGAAGCCTACAACGCATTCGCACTAATGAGTACGAGTTACAAAATTGAATAATTTCAACAGCAATATTCTTTTAAAGGTAGCTTACTTATATCTCTTCACTATTTGACAAATATTTTACGGTACGTCACGATAGCGAAGTTACTAGGGAAAGATACTCTCCAGGAGTAAAACCACTGCCTTCTGGAGAGGACGAAAGGAAAGAAGGAACGGACTATGATTTACATAGTGGTTAAGATGGAATTTTTTGTGTACTCATTTTGTGGAACCGTTAGAGTTGGTTAGTTAGTCGTTGGAATTAGTGTAGAGTTAGATACATTTGTTAGAATTAGAATTAGAATTATCGTTAGAATTAGTGTGGAGTTAGATACATTTGTAGGTAATGACGAGCCTGCTAAATTTGACAATATTAATCCTCAGTAGGCTCGCGACTTTGCTAAATTGTTACGTTGTCGTATTATAACGCACCGTCTATGCAAAAACTATAAAAACTTTTAAATTTAATATTATTTTTTTTATTATTAGAGTTGGTTAGTTAGTCGTTGGAATTAGTGTAGAGTTAGATACATTTGTTAGAATTAGAATTAGAATTATCGTTAAAATCGTTAGAATTAGTGTGGAGTTAGATAAATTTGTAAATTCTAACAGGAGACGGCCGATTTGGATTTACATATTAACATCTAAATCTTACCAATGACGATCTTAGAGGTCGAAAGCTGTCATAAAAATCTTTCAATAGTATAAGGGGATCGATCCTCGAACCTTCGCTCAAGAAACTAAACGCTCTAACCACTGAGCTATTGAATCCATAGTAAAATTACAATATTTAAATAGAAAATTACGAAATTTAAATCTTCACAATACGAAAAAAAAAGTGCATATAAGATTTTGTCGGAAAATTTAATTTTCATCTGAGAAAATAAAATGTTTTTCCGACGCTCGGGTATTATGATCGTTTGTTACATAACGGCGAGGTAATTGTTTACACAACGACCACGTTTGCCATTTTCCGACGTATCAAAGGGCAAAGGGGTGTCAAGAGGGGGATGAGGGGGAAAATAGGACTTGGAATCGTTTCCTATTATGAATAGACCGGAAAATTCGACTGTGGAATACTAACGCGAGGTTTGATCGGATAGTCTCGTTTTGCTCCCGCTCAAACCGTTTTATTGCCTATAAAATTGCGCTAACGTAATCGAACGTTTTATTGTCGTAAGACGTGCTTAAAAATAGAAAAAAACTCGTTTTCGAAAATGCCTACATAGGTGGGTAATTAAGTGAAAAATAAATAATAATAAAAAAACGTACTCCATTTCGATATGTAAGTATGGATGATTGGATGTCGCATTAGTAGCGTATTATCTTTTTGGCTTTGAAAGATTATTTTTTCTCTTAAAGTATCATTATTGGATGACTTGATTATGCGTCATGTAATTGGCTGACATATTAGTCGGAAAAAGACGTATTTTACATCATGAAAAATTCATCTTTCAATGATAAAAGATTCGTTGGCTTAAAAATTCATACATACATATTGAATTGAGAACATATAAAAACAACTGTTCATTGTATGTATATATATTTTTTTAATAAAATATATTCACTCGTAGGTATATACATATTATGAATGATAGTATTCCGGGAAAATTTAACTTCAATTTTGAATTTTCAATTAAATCAAAGTTACGAACAAATCTTGATTTATATTAATATTCTAAATATTTGAATACATAAAATGAAATTCTTGTCTGTCTGCTTAAACAATCCCACACCGTTCGATTAATCCAAAAAAAAAATTGTACACATATTGTTTAAATCCTACAAGTCTACTACGGCTAATGACAAATTATGTATTGCCTGTTCGAAACAAATAAAAAATACGGGACTAGTATTAGATATTGTATTTATTGTATTAGATATTGACTTTGTTCACAATATTGTCGTATACTAGCGTAACGATTAATATTATTGACAATACCATATCATATTGACCAAGTAAGGTGGAAATATTGATGGATTGAATTGACGCGGATTCGACTTACCAAACATCCGGATCAATATTATTTACGTCAATAATATTGACCGACACGGTATTGTCAATAATATTGACCGTTTAAGGTGCCCATATGAGACAATCTAAAAAGTGTAGTTCCGATTAATCAAACGTTTTGAGATTGAATAAATAATAAACAGACAGTTTTATACCGTTGGCTTAACTATCCAATTTTAAAAATTTGATACAGAACGAACTAAAATTATCGCTTAGCAAAAAATATTATTGAAATATAACATGTAAACATAAATCGAATGGATTCCATACAATTTTATTAAGTTGTTTAAATTTTTGTAGATAAGCAACTTGATAGTTAAACCATTGTATGTAAAGATAGATCATAATCATTTCTGAAAATTACCTGCTGCGTGCATTTTCCTCAATGGATCGACAATAGCGAAAAACCTATCAGCCGATAGAGCTGTAAGGGTGAAAACTGAAACCCCTATAGATATGTCTTTGGAAGTTTCAGATATTATACACATCGGTTCACCCCATGGCCAGGACTCCAAAGTGTACACGAAAGATATGAAGGGCACACATGTGATGATCACCAACAAATCAGCCAAAGCCAATGATAGAATATACCTAAAACAAATAAATTTACAATAAGAAATAGTAACAACACTGTACAAAATGGTGTAACAGTCCCCACTTGGTTAATTGAGGATTGGGGAATATATTATATTTAAACGACAAAGTATATGTACATATGTAAAAAATCAATAAATCGAAATTTTCACGAAGAACTGAAAAGATAAGTGTGTAAAATGTTACATTTTTTTGTTAAGAATTTGAAATGTTGAGTGTTTTGTATGACTAAAAATAGAATTGAGAATGTATGTATGTACATAAATGCGTCACTTTTAAAAGGAAGATCAACTTTTGATGTGTTATTAATTAATTTAAATGTACGATTCATACAGACAAACACACGGTAGCAAAACAGTAACATTAAAATTATTTTGTTATTTTTATTTGTGTTCGTTAAGATTAGCGAAAAAACTTTTTTCACTTAATTTCGTAATACAAAAAAAAGTCAATAATAAATATAAATAATAAAATAATAAAATAAATAATTTTTACAATTATAAATAAATTCTTGATTAACACAATTAAGCAACGAAAGTATGAATTGATTTTAATAAAACTATTGTAGAGATAGTTGATAATTATTTATACCTAGGACAATGACTGGATGTAAAGAAAAGAAATAAAGCTAGGATTTAGTGCTTTTGGAAGAATGGACATAGTTTTTAAATACAACATTCCGCTATGCTTAAAAAATAAGGCATACGACCAATGCCAGTTATGACACAAGATCCAGTGCACACAGAGAAGCAAAAAAAGATGTATGCTCGGTATAACGAGAAGAGATCGTAAGAGGAATACATGGGTAAGAAGCATGACCAAAGTGGCAGATATAACAGAACGTGGACCCAGGTTGGCAGATGGATGAGAAAGAAAGCATGGTAGACCGATTGGTCGATGGGCTGATGAATTGAGAAGAATGTGTGAAGTCAACTGGATGCAGATTGCTCAAGACAGACAGGAATGGAAGAGGATCGGAGAGGCCTTCATCCAGCAGTGGACGGTGAACGGCTGTAAATGATGATGATGATGAATGAAGAGATAAAATTACAAGTTTTATACATACATACGTACATACAAACAATGGATACAATTTATGTTAGTTAGCATCAGTGGGGTAGTTTCCTACAGTTCCAAACTCATTCTGGATATGTTGAAGATGTTTGATCGTTGCACCGTGTAACCTAATTTTCTTTTGGGATTAAATGCAAATTTTAAGATGTTTGCCGCTAAACAAACGACACGCACGTGTAAACTGAAGATTTATCTACAGTACAGTATTGGAAATCTACAAGTGTGGCCCACTTCGTTCTGCTCGACAACAATCAGGAACCCTAAGTATATCCTGAATGAGTTTGGGATTGATGGAAACTAACTTACTAATGCTACCTACCATAAATGATGAATTTGCGTGGTTTGTATGTATGCGTAACACTTGTGATTTTCACTTGCACCTTGTATTCCAACTCTCAGTTATTATCATATACATATATAGAGATACGTGGTTTTCGCATCTATTTTTATAAAATTTCGCGTTTTGACTCTTCAATTTCGCGTTTTGGAGCAAATAAAATAACAAATTTTCGCATCTATTTAGCGTTTATTTATTTTTCACAAATTTGAAGTTTAAGTCCAAGTCCAATTAATAGAGAAACAAAACAAAACATGGATACAAAAATAAAATATGATTAAAATTTATTAAAACTCAGCATAGAACATGTTTCTATAGATGATTGTTTTAATCTAGTACAGTGGTCGGCAACCGGCGGCTCCGGGCGCAAAAATTGGCGGCTCCGTTTATAAAAAAAAAAATGAAAATTAGTTTTTTTTGACCCTAAATTTACTCGCGTCTTATAGAAATTAAAAATAAAAGTATTTGAACTGAAAAACTAACGAAAATGTTTAGACATTTGGAAATAAATTTAACCAGCAAAGAGAGCACGGCAAGTGGTATTATATTCAAATGTTGGCAATCATTTCCAGCCAATTATTCGAACGTCAGGAAGCTTGCATTTATTTGTTGTCTTGACGCTTTTTGGTTCCACATATGTACAATAATTGTGAACAATTTTTTTATTCGATGAAATTTGTGAAAAATTCGTTCCGTAATCAATCAAGTTTTAATGCACTGATGCAATTGAAGAACACTAAATACGTTCCGAATTTATGTAAATTTTCCGAAAATGTACAAGTTCAAAAGACGCATTAGCTTTTAAAAATTACATTAAAATCCGTTTTCAGACAAAATATTTATTTTTAGGGCTGAATTGTGTAACGTTAAGTAATATCTCTACAGCCTGCAAGTGAGTAAAATTTATTTATATACATATATACATACATATATGTATGTATATATATATATATACATATATGTATATATATTTTTTGGGTCTACTACGATTGACCGAAAGACGAATGATCGAATTTTTTTATTAAATTGTATAATATTTTATTAAATATAATTTAATATTTTATTAAGTATAATTTAAAGGTATAATATTGGATGATAAGTTACATGGTCAATTTTTAATAAAAAAAAGTAGCTAATAACATATATTGAAGATGAGAAGTGATATTTGTGCGAGATATTTTTCATTTTTCGCATCTATTCGCATATTTTACTGTTTTCGCATATATATCGCGATTATCGGTTTTATCGCACCTATATCGCACTTATCGCAAAACGCGATAATCACGTATCTCTACATATATACTAGTGTAAGCCCGTTGAATATCAACGCCCGCTGAATTTTAAATATCGTAAAGCGCTTTTTTAATAGAGATCACCTATCGACATATCGAGCACGGTATTGAATCCCAAATCATATTTTTTTTTTTTTTTACTTTACTATTTATATTATAATTATTAATTATTATATATATATAATAATTATAATTTTGTAAGTGATTTTGTAAAAATCAAAAAAAAAAAAAAATAATAGTTTTTATATCGCCATCTATGTATTATTAGCAGAGTTTTTATTTTATAGGTAAAGCAGAGCCACGATCCCTTGTATAGGTAATGTTTAAAAAAAAAAGGACCAAACCGACAACTGGTTTTGGCAATTAGTCTAAGGACGTTCTTCCCGAGCCTGGGGTCCTGGGTTCAATCCCCACTCGTTCTGGTGGTTTTTTAATTATTTTTCCTCAGCGAGCGTTATCAGCAGACAGACAGACAGTATCTTTGTCTGACAGTCCGTCTGTCTGCTGATAACGCTCGCCGACGTAAATAATTAAAAAAAAAAAACGCGCGAGTGGGATTTGAACCCGGTACCGCTGATTCGGAACAGATCGCTTACGCGGTGAGCCAAACCAGATGATAATAGGCAGGCTTCAACGTAACTATGTATAACCGAATATCTACATACATATATAAAAATCAATGTCTGTCTGTCTGTTTGTCTCTTATAGACTCCTAAACCACTCAACCGATCGCGATGAAACTTTCAGGACTTGTGATCATGCCGGGGATGGTTCCTGTGAAAAGAAAACGGGAAAAAACGGGAACGGGAACGGGCCTGCTCACGCGTCAGATAACGTACTAGGAACGGGAACGGGAACGGGATCGGGCATTGCAACGCATGCCGGGTCAGCTATGTAGTAATATAATAAAAAACAGACTCGCGACTTTGCTAAGTTGTTACGTTGTTATTGTAACGCGCCATAGATGGCGCAACATATTGCTGCACAGGCAACAACTATAAAAACTATTAAATTCAATATTACTTTTTAAGTACTGGTGATGAGAACGCTCCGTTGATATTCAACGGGCTTACACTAGAATATACACAATAGCCGAAATCCGTCTGTCTGCTGATAACGCTCGCAGAGGTAAATTATTAAAAGACACGAACCGTCCGCGCGCGAGTGGGATTTGAAGCCGTGATCATCCAACGGAGGCGTTGACGAACCGGCTACGTTTTGACAATATTAATTTTTAATAGGTTGGCGACTTTGCTAAATTGTTACGTTGTATTATAACGCGCCATCTATGCAACAACTATAAAAACTATTAAATTTAATATTATTTTTCAGTGCGTTCTCATCACCATGAGAACTTCAAAATTGATATTCAACGGGCTTACACTAGTGATTAAAAAATTCTAAATACAATTTAACCTGCATCATATCCTCTATTGATTTTTGCTTAAATACATCCCCTAAGCCCCCCCCCCCCCTCCACCCTTCAGCCAGGTGAACCTTTTATGACCGAATGAAGAATGCGTTGCCACCCTGTATATAGACATGGAAAACAATTTCAATATCCAATTGCAGAAGAATTTCCCCGCCAAAGTTTCAGTAGTCAGACCGATGGTGATAATTGGAATTCGTTGTTTTTGTGTTGCGTTGGAATTTAATTGTATCTCTCAAGAAACGCGTTGATGTAAAGCGAATTTTCCGGCCTCACGGGGGGAAAACTCTGTTGTGGAAAATTTCACCTTCGCACAGACCTTTTGACGAAGGTGTAGGAATTAAGGTAGTATACTGTGGTGAAATTTCATCGAAAAATTCTATTTAAAGATTTAAATTATATTATCTCTGTCCTCGAAAGAAAATTGCGTCAATTATGACACAATTTAAAATCGACGAACATTGATTAAATTTATTGTATTTGAATAAAACGAATATTGAGATACCTACGTATACTTTAATTTATTTATAATTCCTGTTCCCGTTCCCGTTTTTTCCCGATTCCAGATCCCGGTCCCGTTCCCGATCCTGATCCCGTTCCCGATCCCGTTCCCGTTCCCGTTCCTAGTACGTTATCTGACGCGTGAGCAAGCTCGTTTCCGTTCCCGTTTTTTCCCGTTTTCTTTTCACAGTAACCATCCCCGGCATGATCACAATAAGTCCTGAAAGTTTCATCGCGATCGGTTGAGTGGTTTAGGAGCCTATAAGAGACAGACAAACAAACAAACAGACAGACAGACAGACAGACATTGATTTTTATATACATATATAGATTTACTTTTGAACGCCAGGAAACATTCATCGATTCTACAAGTATCATTTTATTATTTAGATTTCATTTTATTCTTTTATACTTTATATTAAGTCGGAGATTTATAATGATTATAATGAATTTACGGCCGGCTCAAGGAAATATCATACTTTCGGTTTTATTTTTGTATGTAAAATTCAATTATTTTTTGCTTTTGTTTGATTCCATTACAACACAATTATACGTTGCGTATAAAAAGTATTTAAATCTCTCTGGGAAATTTAAACCAAAAAAAAAGAAAAAAGCATCAAAAAGGCAAATCGACCAGCACTTTATAATGTGGGTCTGAAATACCCTTAGACTATTTTCTCGAGCACTCTTTTCGACATTTTTTGTTGAATTTTTAAGAGACTTTTCGGAAAAATTCGAAGCGGCAATATTTTCCTAAAGACTTTGTCGCCGATCTTAAAAGAATTCAAAAAAAGCAAAGGTAGAAAATACCTTTGATAAAACGTTCAATTTCCCACTCCATTGAATTCGATATTTTTACAACGCACAAAAGTAAGTACAGATAAAACACTCGTCTGCAAACCAAAATATATTCACCATAACTATATTTAGACTTAATTCAATCATTTATAATGAACAGTAGTGATTGAATTAATAGTGAGACAAAGGGGTGATCTAAATCTATTGTAAATTTGATTAATATATTTACATTATGTAGAAGATGAAACACATTAATCTCGCTATTTATTTAGCAATTTATTTTGCCTCCCTCGAGAAAATGACGCTGAACGCTCAAACAACTGACAGAAGTATATTTGTATACGATAAATCAAAAGGAATACTTCAATTAATTATTGTACAAATTTAATACAAAATCTAGTATTACACATTACATACATACATTGTAAATATGTACATAGGTCTTAACGTGTCTTTCATAATGAAATATGACAATTATCCATTTTGTAAAATAGTTTTAAACTACGCGAGATGGCAAAAAGCATTATTACGTGAAATTGAAGCTTACGTCTACAAATTCTTACAAATTAGCCAAACTTAGTAAACATGTTTAAGTAACTTTTGAACTATACTTATGCACGCATGATTAAAAGTCATGCATTAAAAGTCACGCATGATTAAAAGTCATATTAATATTAATTTGTAATTCCTTTACTGAATTCATTGAGGAACATTTTACCGTATGCCATAGTGGAGTAATTACGTAAAGATCCAGTGATTTACCACTGCCTTCTGAAGGGGAAGAAGGTAGAGAAAGAACGGATAATGATTTGGTACTATGGAACTACATATGTAAGTTGGATAAGTAAGCCTGAGCCTGGCTAATTATTATATATGTATATAATAGCTCTATTCCGTCTGTCTGTCTGTCTGTCTATCTGCTGATAACGCACGCTGAGGTAAATGATGAAAAGACACGAACCGTCGCGCGCGAGTGGGATTTGAACCCGAGATCACCAGTTCGGAAGAGGGTGCGCTTATGCATTCGTCCAAACTAGGTAATGACGGGCCTGCTACAATTTGAAAATATTAATCCTCACAAAGTTCGCGACTTGTTAAAAGTGTTACGTTGTTGTATTATAACGCGCCATCTTTGCAAAAACTATGAAAACTAATTTAATATTATTTTTTTTCTAAGCTCAGTACTTTATTAATTTGTCAAGTTTGAAGTATGCACTATTATATGTATATAGTAGTGCAAGGGTCTGCCCGGCTGGACAGTCGCTGATCGCTCGTACACACACTGCACGTACATATATGTATATGTGTGTTTGTGTGGGTACATATATGTACCCACACAAACACACTGGTACATACATATGTATATAATAGCCCAATTCCATCTGTCTGTCTGTCTGTCCGTCTGCCGATAACGCTCGCCTCGTTAAAGATATAGTACACGAAGTATTACAATTATATTTTTTTTTTTATTTTTTATTTTATTTATTTTAGGGAAGACCAACAGCTATGTTACAACAGAAAAAAGTGAAAAGAAACTTATAAATACAGAAAGCCAATAACAGGTCTCCACAAATAGTAACAATGTAAGAAAGAAAAGAAAATCAAAATCAATAATAAAAAAACAGAGTAAAAGAACACAAGACAACAGAGTTAAAGAACACAAAACAACAGAATTGAAGAACACAAAACAACAACCAATATAGTACAAAAGTAAATTAAAGTAAGGTAACAATGGTACAGTAAGAAAACATATAGTATAGAATAATAAATAAAATAACAACAAATAGTAAAATGCACAGGTGGTATAGTAAATAAAATAAAGTAACAGAAAAATAAAATAACAGTAACTAATTAGGGGCATAACAGTATAGAGTATGTATGTATAATAAAATAAAAAACAGAGCCAGAATAAGGGGCAAACATCCCATAATTGTCACAAGAACTACTATGGGGAAGAAAAAAAACGATGACTTAAAAAACCTCTGGCCAAGGCAACACTGTACAGAAGAGGTCATGATCCGGCATGGCTTTTAGACAACTCATTAAAATTCTTGCTTGCCCGCCAAAGAAACGCATTTTGTCTGTAGTTTGTACAAGCCGATGGAAGATACAATAATTGATTGGACCGGAGTAGCTTTACTGGTGCCAAAAGTGAAATTCGGGATAATAGTTGGGGCAGTCAATGGAACCAAAAGCAATTTTTTTTTCAAGAAGGAATGTTAAATCAGCAGCCTCAAAAAACTTCAAAAAAAAAAGTAGATGAAAAATCCTAAAAAAAAGTTATCATGGTTATATAAAATGTCATCATTACGATAAAAAAATAGCGGATAAATCCAAAAAAAAAATATATTCGATAGAAAAAAATGTAAAAATCCAAAATCTGGGATTCAGATTTGGGTGGCATAAAAAATCCAAACGGACAAGTGAGAAAAATAAAAAAAAAGTGTCAAAATACGAAAAAAAATTCCAAAAAAAACGCTTTCTGAAAGGGCCCAAAAAAAAGGCCTTATATTCAATGTTAAATGTGTGAATCGAAAATCAATTTAGAGTCATGATACAAAAGGTCTCGCATACCAAATCCAAAAAAATATGTGGCCCTTTAGAAATAGTCTGAAAGCGTCAAAAAAAAGGTTACGTTTACGACTATAAAAAACTAAGCTACATTTAGATGGGAAAGCTCTAAATGATTTTGAACAATAATCTTCAATAAAAGAGATCGGATTGAAGAGCTATGGCATCAGAACGAGATGATATTTGGGAAAATTTTTTCATGTCATCCGCACAAAACAGAGCAAGTTAGAAGTCCTCAGACACAGCTGAATATCATTAATGAAGATAACAAATAGTAACGGGCCTAAAAGTGGACAGTTGGGGACGCCACTAGGAATTGTAACCCAACTAGAGATATAATTACTAGTAACTACAGCTTGGGTACGATTATCTATGTAGGATGAGAACCACCTAAGTAAGTCTCCACAAATTCCTATCTTGGAAAGTTCCATCTGTCAATAATTTATGGTTGATTCTGCCGAAAGCTTTGCTATAAAGATAATAAATGATTATAGCAAAGTTATATATGTATATAATAGCCCAATTCCGGCTGTCTGTCTGTGGGATTTGGATTTGGATGCCCGTGATCATCAGGTTGGATGAGTTAGCGCTAACGCGTTCACCCAACACCGGTGATGGCAGGCCTCCTATAATTTGAAAATATTAATCCTTGGCAGGTTCGCGACTTTGCTAAATTGTTACGTTATCAATTACGAAAACATTTGATCGATTTATTTAGTTAGCACGTTTAAAACATTTTTATATCGTTAACGGGCTTACACTAGTTATATAGCCAAATCCCGCCTGTCTGTCTGTCTGCTGATAACGCTCGCCTCGGTAAAATTAAAAAAACACGAACGTCGCGAGTGGGATTTGAACCCGTCATCACCAGGTTGGGTGAGTTGGCGCTAACGTGTTACCCCAACACCAGCGATGGGAAGCCTCCTATAATAAATTTGAAAATGTTAATCCTTAGTAGGTTCGCGACTTTGCTCAATTGTTACGTAATCAAACACGTCCGTTGATATTCAACGGGCTTACACTGCATAATCTATATACATATATAAAAATCAATGTCCTGTCTGTTGGTCTGTTTGTTTGTTTGTCTCTTATAGGCCATAAACCATAAACCATAAACCACTCGACCGATCGCGATGAAACTTTTAGGACTTATTGCGATCATGCCGGGGATGGTTCCTGAAAAAAAAAACGGGAAAAACGGGAACGGGAACGGGCCTGCTCACGCGTCAGGTAACGTACTAGGAACGGGAACGGGAACGGGATCGGGCATTGCAACGCATGCCGGGTCAGCTAGTAATATAATAAAAAACAGACTCGCGACTTTGCCAAGTTGTTATTTTGTTATTATAACGCGCCATAGATGGCGCAACATATTGCTGCACAGGCAACAACTATAAAAACTATTAAATTCAATATTATTTTTTAAGTATCTGGAAAAAACGGAAACGGGAACGGGAACGTGCCTGCTCACGCGTCAGATAACGTACTAGGAACGTGAACGGGAACGGGATCAGGAACGGGATCGAGACCGGGATTGGGAACGGGAACGGGATTTGGAACGGGAACGGAATCGGGAATGGGACCGGGACCGGGATCGGGAACAGGAACGGGATCTGGAACAGGAACGGGATCTGGAACGGTAACGGGAACGGGCCTGCTCACGCGTCAGAAAACGTACTAGGAACGGGAACGGGAACGGGATCGGGCATTGCAACGCTTGCCGGGTCAGCTAGTATGTATATAAAAATCAATATCTGTCTGTCTGTCTGTTTGTCTCTTATAGGCTCCTAAACCACTCAACCGATCGCGATGAAACTTTTAGGAATTATTGTAACGTACTAGGAACGGGAACGGGATCGGGAACGGAATCAGGATCGGGAACGGGAACAGGAACAGGCCTGCTCACGCTTCAGATAACGTACTAGGAACGGGAACAGGAACGGGATCGGGACCGGGAAGCGGGAACGGGAACATGCCGGGTCAGCTAGTTTATAATAAAATTCACGAAAAACTAACTCACAACGAGAATTAGATACTGTCGAGTGGACTTGATTCATTTGTGTGCTGAAATCATTCATGCAATAGCCGCGAATCTATTCCGCTCGCACTTACTTTGATTTGCCGTACAGAACGCGAAGCCTGCAAATATAATCAAATATAGAAAAAAAAAATCTTTTGTCGATCGAATCGCACGTTTGATGTTTTCCCCCCTTTGTGAAATTGAACAATTTTCGTCTAAGGAGAATATAAAAAAAAAGTGGGATTTAATTCAATTTCACATGTAGGTACTCACTTATAAAACTGTTGAACGTTTGATAGTTGAACGCGTTGCTATAGCGATACCAATATAATTTCGCTCAAATTCAATATCTCCGATTGTACGAGTGAAAGCTCTTCAAGTTAATACGACGAGAGTGGTGTTTTGATATTTCGGAAATTACAGTTGAATTTCAAACGGATATATATACGTCGGGTACATCGATTCGTGGGATAGGGATCGTGTCTTCTCCGTGTTGAACCTTTTCAGCTGAAATAATGAGAACCAGCGAGGGTGACCATATATTTCGTGTGTCCGTTACGGGACACGAACATTCTACCTAGTATTAAGTAGGCTTGTATACGACAAACATATTTCTGCACACCCTTTTGAAACTTTCCCCGTAGAGAGATGCAAACAAAACCTTCACGACATCATATCGTATTTGTTTAAATGACGGCACTCATATATTCATTCAACATTGTTCTCATTTTTGGTTGTGTTTTCAAACTGACCGGTCACCCTAATTAAAGTAAAAGCTGAATTCGTACTCGTAATTTTTTGGTCGAGTACGTCGTCTAATAACGATTAGGAATACTGGTATCGTTGTAAAAAGTAGTAAAAACTTGATCTACATACTTTTGGATTGTCGTCCACATTAGTATAAATCATTCGTAGTCCATTACTTGGACCAAATCTTTTTTTATTATAAATACATTCAGAAACTAAATGCTAGTTTGTGGATAATAGCCATACGAATAATTAAAATATGTTACTATGACTATCATTATTGAAATAGTAATTTAAAATCTATAAAAATTCATATTTTATGTATAAACATGTCGCACACTTAAAATGCTATAAAAGTATGAAATGTATTAAAATAATTATTTTATTTTATTTAATGAACATCCGACTATGCTAAAAAAGAATACATATGACCAATGCGTACTGCCAGTTATGACGTATGGATGTGAAACGTGCTAAATTCAAGAATGTTACGCAAGATCCAGTGCACACGGAGAAGCATGGAAAGATGTATCTATGCTTGGTATAACAATAAGAGATCGTAAGAGGAATATATGGGTAAGAAGCATGACAGATACAGCGAAACGTGTGAAAAAGTTGAAATGTACACATAGCGAGAAGAATGAATGTCAGATGGACACGAGAAATCGAATGGTATCCGAGAGGATGTGAAAGAAAGCAAGGTAGACCGAGTGAAAGATTAAATGAAACGGTCAGTATTTTAAAAATAAGATCAGTGTCTGTTGAAAATTATAGACCAAAGTTTCCCAACCTATGGGTCGCGACCCCAATTGGGGTCGCGAAAGTTTTCTGTGGGGTCGCCAACTGAAACAGTAAAAAATATTGACTATAATTCAATTTTCTATCATTTATGACGTATGGATGCTACGTAAGATCTAGTGCACACAGTGAAGCATAGAAATATGTATGCTTGTTATAACATGAAGAGATCGTAAGAGGAATACATGGGTAAGAAGTATGACCAAAGTGGCAGATGTAGCAGAACGTGTGAAAAAGTTGAAATGGACACATTGCGAGAAGAATGGATGATAGATGGACGTGAGAAATACTGGAATAGTATTCGAGAGTAGACCGAGTAGAAGATGAGCTGATGAATTGAGAGGAATGTGTGGAGTTTAGTGGATTTAGATCGCTCAAGACAGACAGGAATGGAAGGGGATTGGAGAGGACTTCATCCAGCAGTGGATGGTTAATGGCTGTAAAGAATAAGAAATAAAACGTAGAATTAAACTAGGATGGAGCGCTTTTGGAAGAATCAACATAGTTTTTAGATCCAACATTCCGCTTTGCTTAAAATAGAAGGCATACGACCAATGCGTACTGCCAGTTATGGATGTGTTCAATTTAAGAATGCTACGTAAGATCCAGTGCACACAGAGAAGCATGGAAAGAAGTATGTTTGATATACATATGTACATAGATCAAAATGATAAAATTTTCAAGGGCGAAACTTTAGTCAAAAGAAGCAGAATGTGTCTAAAATAGTATAAAAATAAAAACTCATACTAACTTATGTAATAAAAACTAATAAATTCTCACTGTAAGTACAACAGTATGCTAGTTTTCTAGTAAACGCTAAAAAATTCCGTGACAATGCAATGTAAATCAATAGGTAGCATATTTTTATGTACACACATTCTATGCAAAGCAAACACATACATTTCGACAAAGAAAGACCATTGTGAAAATTCAGCGAGGAAAATTTTCCACGCATATAAAATGTACACGCAGTTTCTTTACTCGATTATTCGAGGTACGCTTCGTACTTTCAACTCGTACGAGAAACTCAGAATACGTTTGCTTTTACGGCCTAGGCTTGTTGTGTTGTTGTATGTCGTATCATTGTTTGTCTTCGTAACAATTACGCTTTCAATCCCATGTTCGACTGTGCAAGAAAATCGTGCTAATTAGAAAATACGCGTAAGTTTTGCAAAAGCGACAGCACATAAATATACCCGCCCGTGCTTTGTATACTAAGTATACAGTATACAGTAGCAGTTTGAGTTTGTTGTATGTACATACATATATGGATTTTTTTGAAATTTTAACTGTTGCACATATGTATGTATGTATAATAAAACATAAAATACACTTGCTACATACATATACTGAAAATTGTACGATAGGATTTAAATTTCATCAAACTAAAGATGCTATTTAGTGTTACTCAATTTTGGTGCATTAAATTTTAAGTCGTCTACCACTGCAGATAATCATATTGTAAAGATAGTTGATTAGTGAATGTGACTGGTTGTAAAGAAGAAGCAATAATACCTTTATGTATGTTGGTTCATATCGTGTATATTTAATTATTTCCCATTTTGGGAGAAATTTTCCGAATGAAAAAATATTTTTCCACTATTTCAAAAGTAAAATTCGATTTGTTATTTTTTATTTGTTTAAAATTTGTTATTTAAAATTATTAATACACAGATAATCATATTGTAGAGATAGTTGATAGTCATTTATTCCTAGGAGAATTGGTGAATATGACCGAATCTAAAGAAGAAGAAATAAAATGAAGAATGAAACTAGGATGGAGCGCTTTTGGAAGAATGAACATTGTTTTTAAATCCAACATTCCGCTATGCTTAAAAAAGAAGGCATACGACCAATGCGTACTGTCCGTTATGACGCATGGATGCGAAATTCAAGAATGTTACGCAAGATCCAGTGCACACAGAGAAGCATGGAAAGACGTATGCACGGTATAACGAGGAATACATGGGTAAGAAGCATGACCAAGGTGGCAGATATAGCGGAACGTGTAAAAAAGTTGGAGTGGACACATAGCGAGAAATACTGGAATGGTATCTCAGAGGATGTGAAAGAAAACAAAGTAGACTGAGTGGAAGATGGGCTGATGTATTGAAAAGAATGTGTGGAGTCAAGTGGATGCAGATTGCTCAAGACAGACAGTAATGGAAGAGGATTGTAGAGGCCTTCATCCAGTAGTTGATGGTGAACAGTGTTACGTCTCCACGAACTATTGCGTCAGATTCGTCAGAAGTATGGCGCAATGGTATGGACGAATGTTGAGTCATACATTGTTTTCTGTGCATTTGGCCAAGATTCGGTGCAGCCCGGATATGAGTCAGAGGTCGCGACACATAACCCCCTGCCTCGCTTCCCCTCAGTCTAAGTTGACGCCGACCAATCAGGTTTGACAGTGCATCGGACGACAGCCAATGACCAATTGCAATGGACCCAGGGATCAGTCGATTTCCTTCCCATCCCCCCAAACGTTTATATATAGATGTAAAGGTCAGAAACAACTTACTCCTCCAGTCACAACAGAAGCACACAGACGTAAACTCTTACGTCATTCAATCACTCATACATTCGATCAACCGGTATAGCGACTTGCTATGCCGTTAATTACGCAAATTTCCGAATCGCACTAACACACAAATCTTTATATTTTACTGTACCATCAAATGAACCATTGTGAAATCAATAAATAAACAAACGATCGTCATACCATCAAGTGCTGTTTTCTCATTTTCTCTGTTCCTCAACCTCCAATACATAAACAACAGCTGAAAATGATGGTGAATTTATAAGTGTGCATAACCATAAGCGCTAATTCAAGTATGTAGATAGCAAAAAATACATTCCGTATCAAAATTTAGAACCTAAATGAAACCAATTGTAAAATAGGTTCAATTTAATATCTACATATATATATATATATAAAAATCAATGTCTGTTTGTCTGTTTGTCTGTCTCTTATAGGCTCCTAAACCACTCAACCGATCGCGATGAAACTTTCAGGACTTATTGTGATCATGCCGGGGATGGTTCCTATGAAAAAAATCAGGATAAAACGGGAACGGGAACGGGCCTGCTCACGCGTCAGATAACGTACTAGGAAGGAACGGGAACGGGATCGGGACCGGGAACAGGAACGGGATTGGCATCGGCATCGGCAACGGGATCGGGAACAGGAACGGGAACGGGAACGGTATCGGGCATTGCAACGCATGCCGGGTCAGCTAGTAAATATGTATATAAAAACCACTGGATACAACTGTGAAACGTTAAAAAATTGCAAGTCAATTTTAAATGATCGCCACTGTAGGTATGTATGTATGTATTTTGGTAAAATTAGATTGCATTATTCTACAGTCACTACTATTTTTGTAACAAAAGCAAGCTTTTTATCTTTATACTAATCTACATCTATTTAAAACATGTAAAATAGAAACACAGTTAAAGAAGACGAATGGCTAGTTGATGCGATAGCAATGATTCCCACTGTATTGTATACATTATTATACTATTTAGAAGACAACTCACGGTTTGAGCTTGTGAAACGCTACACTAGTATAATATAGGTGATTTATGAAAAGCAGGGAAAAGCCGATCGTAAATTACATCGAGATTGCATTAAGCGGGCTTTATCGACTTTTGATAGTATCGCAAAAAAATGACGGTCATCTATCACACGATTTATCTGCGTGTAAAATTTTTCCGATAGCGAGAAGTGAGCTATTTTCGTCAAACCGTTAAGAAAATTCGAAAGTGGTTTAATTCGGTTCATTCGGTTGAAAGATGTCGTCGATACGAACGTTAGATGCAACATCCGACGGATATTAAAGGAAAACTCTCCTATAAATTGCCTTTACGAGGTGAAAAACTGCCACCATCGTGGAAAACAGACTAACGATGCGTGAAAAGAATCGCTCGATAAATCCACAAGTGTACGTGAGCAATATATAAAAAAAAAAATTACATTCTAAATCTACTCCTCACTGTTTAAATACTCCATTGTACATTATTCAATTTCCGCAGTGGGGATTTGTTCGTTTATTTGTGGTCGTTCACAAACACTTTGTATTCGATTTTCAGATGGGGTTTAAATCGATCAGAAATCGGTGACCCGTAAGCGAGTGACAAAAGTTCTCCATACGAGTGTGTGCACTTCCAAATTGGGATGTGAAGATGAAAATAATGTAAAACGGACAGCTTCATAAAGGAGACTTTTCCGCATTGTTCGTGGGTAATTCAATTATGTTTTCAGAGAGTTGGTATTTATGTATTTGTCACCGGTAAACTAAAAAGTGTAATGCGACTGTCAGAAATTTAATGTTATCTCATGACGTGTGACGCGTTTTATACGGAATTATTGTCAATTGATGAAAATTTACTATTTTTTTAACATCCAAACTTGGATGAGAGTATATTAGTATTGTTAATGTAAATTAACTGGGTGTGTCTGCGTTTAAACGATGTATGTAGTGCAAAAATTGTAGCACATGAAAATGTGAAACTTTTAAAATATATTCTAAAACTCTCGAGGATGTGTTATTTTACAGATTTTCTAACGGTTTCATTTGACTCATTTTTCTGTAATACATTATATGGAAATGTGTAAAAATTCCTGTAACAATATTTTTACGTTTTAATCAATAATTTGGCGTATATTTATAATCACTTAATAAAAAAAAACTATTTTTAAAATATAACGCAGTTTCACTCGGTTCGTAGTAAGGCTAAATGTGTTTATTTATTAAATTAAATTCTGTAAATTTATAAATGCAATATTGATACATATGTATGTACATACAAATAGAATTATTTCTATATAACAGAAATTTATTTGCAGCATTATAACTATAACTATGTAAAACTATGTACATACATATGTATGTATGTATATACATTTTTCTTATAATAATTGTAATTTTAACGTGTGAAAAAGTTAAAGTGGCAATGGGCTGGACACATAGCGAGAAGAATGAATGGCAGATGGACGCGAGAAATAATGGAATGGTATCCGAGAGGATGTGAAAGAAAGTAAGGTAGACCGAGTGGACGATGGGCTGATGAATTGAGAAGAATGAATGGAGTCAAGTGGATGCAGATTGCTCAAGACATGAAGGAATGGAGGAGGATTGCAGAGGCCTTCATCCAGCGGTGGATGGTAAACGGCTGAAAATGATAATGATGATGTACATATACGTATATATAGGTACAATAGCATCTACATAGATGTAAAGAAGAAAAAATAAAACGAAGAATGAAACTAGGATGGAGCGCTTTTGGAAGAATCAACATAGTTTTTAAATCCAACATTCCGCTATGCTTAAAAAAGAAAGCATACAACCAATGCGTACTGCCAGTTATGACGTATGGATGTGAAACGTGTATGCTGAATTCAAGAATGTTTGCATAAGACCCAGTGCACACAAAGAAGAAAAGATCATAATAAGATTACATGGGTTAAATGTGTGGAGTCAACTGGGTGCAGATTGCTCAAGACAGACTGGAATGGAAGAGGATTGGAAAACGGCTGAAAATGATGATGATGATGAATTGTAATTACATACATAATATACATAGTGAAATCCTCTTTAAATGAATATAAAAATCTTAGAAATAATGCAATATAAAACCGTCTCCAGGATAAATAAAACAATGTAAATTTCATATGCATAATTTTGTTGATAAAGCTATAGGTTTTTACGTAATAACGTAAAAACCGTTTGTCTGTCTGTCGCTTGACACACTTTTGACCCGTTGATTTTCAACGGGCAGTGACTCATACATACATACAACTCAAATCCATTGTACGAACATTCAAAAGTTAATCAAAGCTTGAACAATTCGAATGTTTGAATTCAAAATACCCAATACGGAGAAATTTCTCACGCGGAGAACCCCGTCGTATTTTTACAACTTTTAAATAAAAAAAAAACATGAATGGGGAGTGTGGGATTACAATTTGTCAAAACGGTTCCGCACTCACCATGAATAATTCACGTTCTTTCATTTACATATTATACATACATATACATATGTAGTGTTGTCAGTCGAGAATATTCTCCGGAGTATATTCTCCAAGATTATTCTCCGAGAATATTCGAAAATTTTCTTTTTTCTTGGTTACAAAACATCTCTAGATAGTTTAATAGCTTTTTAGAGGATTCTTGAATATTTTTAGAACCAAATGGGAGTGATAGGACTTTCTAGAATGTCTGAGAGCATATTTTTGAATGACATTCTGTGTCATTTCGTCATTTTAACATACGCACTACCAGCATGAACGTTTTCCGCGAAATTCTCACAGAAATACAATGCTTATTAACTCTGGAAGCAATAATTACTTATACATATTTTTATTGCTTTGGTTATGATATTCCAGTGAAATTGTTCCAACTTATGATTTAATCATTCATTTAAATTTAGCACAAAAAATCGTAAAAATTTTGTCATATTCACGCCCCATAAAATTTAGTTTTTGTCACTGATACTAAAAACATGTGTATAAGAGTAAGAGGGAACTTTTATACTTGTACAGGAAACAATGCGGGATGAAAATATATTGAAAGATAGTGAGAATACAGCGTTTTTCAAATTAGATACACATACAGAAAAATATTATGACAAGATTGCAGTAAGTAAGCGTAAAAAAGTGAAGATTCTCAAACTATATATTTTTAAGCCTATTTTTGCAATTCCGATGAAAACTAATATTATTCGTGTAATCCGTATCACCTCTCCCAAATATTAGCCCGGATTAGAGGGAGTTTACTGTATATTTGAGCAGATCAAGTAATATTTAGTATTTATTTATTTAAAATACATGGTAGCCGATGGAGCCCAGGGTACATTGCATTATGTACCTACATACAAAGTTTGCCTCTCAGATACTCTAAAAATCACAGTGTGTAGCCGCTAATCACTATAGAAGTAAAACTTATGCGAGCATACGGTAATAATAAAAGCCCGGTGACACATGCACGAATTACTTCAAAACATCGCACACATTCTGCTCAAACAATGGAGCGATAAAAGCGTTTAAAAAATTTTGAGGGCGAGGGGCGGTACGGGCCGCGGGTAGCTATCTCTGTCTCGCATCAACGCGGAAGAGCAAGAGAGACGGCAATATCGTTTTACCCGTCCGTTCGGTCAGTTTGTATAGAAACGCCACGAAACGATTTTCACTACCGTGCCAATAGAAGTTTTACTTCAAAAAGAAAATTCTCGGTTTGGAGAATATTCTCGAGAATTTTACAACACTACATATGTATATGTATAATATGACGTCATCGTGCAAAATTTAACCAACACTTGCAACTTACGTATTCGGCACGTTTCTCATGGCTCGATGTCTGAGAAATACGATGATGAGGGTCCCATTGCCGAGGACACCAACCACGAAGATGATCGCAAATACCACAGGTACGATGTACGTTTCAGGGCGTATAGAGTACGGCACGTACTCGCTGCTGTCATTGTTGCTCGCAGGTGACACCCCTGACTCGTCGTAGGGCACTTTAGTCTCGTTGGAGTCCCAATCGTACATCAAAGTCGCATTGATGACACTCGTCATCTCCGATGTCAGCTCGTTGTTCATCATCACAATTCACATGGCTGTTCCGTATTCTTCACCTGACAAAATGAATAAAAAAATATTTGAGGAATACAAAGAGTGATGAAATTATTTTTTTAAGTACGTTACTAAATAAAACGCATGCACACCACCACACCAACCAACATACATACATACATACATACAATCATGAAATTGCTGTGTTGAGTGCGCGCGGATTTTGATCTACTCTTAAATTTTATATGGAAATTATAAATATAAATTTTCAGCTTGATCGGTTAAGTAGTTTCAGAAATATTTCGTGGTAACAGGATTTTTCACTTTTCTACAAGAAAAAAACCTTACTTCCGGTTGACTGATTTTAATGATTTATTTTTGCGTAACTAGGTATTTGTCTCAGAATTATAATATTACAATATTATGACGATACTAAATATTTAAAAGGCCGAAAAAATTAAAAAAAAAAAAATCGTTCAAGAGTAAACTGCTTCTTCCAGTAGGCGGATTTTGACCAAAATCAAATTATCTCTTAAACCATAGATATTAAATTTTGACTTGATCGGCTCGGTAGTTTCGGAAATATTCCGTGGATTTTTCACCTTTCCTGATCCCTATATTGTTTGTGATGTTTCAAGGATTAAAAAGAAACAATAACATCAATAGTACGACGTGTTTACTGTCACTGACGCAACCGAAAAAGTCATGCATTTTAGTACCGATTTCAATCACAAATATCTTTCAAATTACAAAATTCAGGACATTGTAATGAAAACAGTTAAATACATAATCCTCTTGAGATAATTAAAATAAATCAATTCCTTTGTTCAAACAACATAAATACGGAATATCTTTACCGCGCACGCAAATTCACTCAAGAACAACCTTAATTCTACATTACATACAAACAAATTCAAATTTGACAGGATATGGCCAATTTAGTATATAATTACACCGAAATCTTGCCAACGATGATAGTTACAATCGAAAACTGTCAAGTTCATGTCACTATATATGTATGTACAATTTATACGTATTTTAAATTATTTTAACCTTTCCTGCGTAGAAATGATTTGGATGCAATATAAACATTTACATACTTTATTGTGAAAATTTCGTTTAATTGACTGTGAAATACATTTTGATGCAATCCAGTCAATTATATAAATTGTATACACAAATCAATTCGAAAAATATTTGACCCCTCAAGTACAATAGATTTGTTTTAAAATCGCGGCACAGATATAGAAATGTAAATTAAATACGATCGATAGCGTATTATAATGAGAAAAGTTTGTCTGTTTAATGGGTCATATAAAATATATCGAATCGTAACTTTCCAATATTATTTAAATGCTTCGTATTGCAAATTGATAGGTTGCTGCTAAAGTTCCGTTCGAAATAATTTACATTTGAACTTTTTTATTGGTGCACGTAAGAGTATTGGTTTCATCTTATTTTTTATCATCCTAGTATTGATAGTATTATCCGATAGCTTTCGTAATCCTCTGAAATTGCAGTTAATCGAGTGTATTTGAGATGCTGTCAATATAACATGTTCAACTCGAACGTTCTGAGAATAAAAAAAAAATCATCGGAATATTTATTATAGACACACAACTCGTAGCCTGAATAAATTGTTATAATAAAATACGTATAAAATTACGAAGATATATTGTATTTAACATATTTCAAAAACAGAAAATAAACTCCTACACTTACAGAAGCCTTTCGAATTTATAAAAAAATAGTAGTCAATTAGTGAATACGTCCAAATTAAATTCAAACGTAAACGTATTTAGACACGCGTCAAACGCGAAATACCAATTCGTACTTTGAATAAATGGCTTGCTGTTTTAAAATTCATTAAAACACAAAAATTCACTTATCGTATTAAATATACACATGTATGTATATACACGAGAGCTTAGAAAAAAAGTAATATTGTGATCGATAAGCGCGTTATTAAAACAATAACCATCGACACGCAGTAGCCCCATTGTGTAGTTTAACTCAAAAGCGAGTCATTTTAACAATCACCCTTTGTATAGTCGAATAACTTTTAAGTGCCTCAACCCCCCGGGGCTTTTCTTTGGCCACCCTTCGATTACATTAGGGGGTGCGAACATTTTAAAATTTCCATAAAGGTATTGTAGGACCCAGCCACGTTTGCATTGTCTAGGTACGTCACAATACGCCAGAGTACATAGGTCCATAACTGGGGCTCGGGAGCACTACAGTGTTCTCGTGACCTATTTTGTTAATATTCAAAATTTTAGGAAATAGTTCACACCAGCACTAAAAATATCACAAAGTCATTCTCACAATATTGTTTGTCTTCAATAGTGAAGCAAACTTCGTGTCAAATCTCACTGTTCATATTTTAATGTTGATATGAATGGATTGGAAAATTCCGACAAGCTGAAATTCGTATTTGATTGAATCGGTAATAGGCTAGATCACTTTTGATTTTGTTTATTAATTTTCTATACATATAATATTTAATTTTTCTTATGCTGAGCACATAAATAAACGGTGTTTCAATATATTTGGAATAAGCAAACTGTAAACGATGGTTTTGATCTAAAAGGTTAGGGTTCTTAGACTTGATTTGAAAGGTTAGGTTAGACTTAGATTAGCTTACGAGGTGTGATACGTAATGCGTAAGTTTGTGACATTGATTCAAATTTTCAATGGAAACAAAACGAGTGTAAAGAGACAGACAGACAGATTCGATTACCTTATAATATGATATTTGATTTATAATACGTACAAAGTTAATGATATTCAAATGGAAAAAAAAATTAGGATGATAGTTCCCTACTAACAGACAGACATAAAGATAGACAGACGGACAGACAGATAGACAGGCAAACATACAGACAGACCGAGAGATGCATAGACAGAACAGAAAACACACAAGCAGACAAACAAACATGCAAACAAACAGACAGACGGACAGACAGACAGATGCATAGACAGAACAGAGAAACATACAAGGAGACAAACAAACATACAGACAGACATACGAACAGACAGATAGACAGGCAAACATACAGACAGACAGAGAGATGCATAGACAGAACAGAAAACATACAAGCAGGCAAACAAACATACAAACAGACAGACAGACAGACTGACAGACAGACAGATGCATAGACAGAACATAGAAACATACAAACATACAAACGTACAAACGTACAAATAGACAAACATACAAACAAACGGAAAGATATACAGACAAACAGACACATGTACTTTTGGGTATTTTATATATATTTGATTCTACAAAGTTTGATTAGATCTACATACATACATATGTAGTAAGGTTATACATATATTATGTACATATGTAGATTTGATAATACGTAAAATAAGTTAGATCTCATACATATGCATGTATTCATAATTGGATAATACAGACAAATCTACATATGTACTAAAAATAAACACTAAAAATATTAGTGTTTATCCGGAACTTTCGATTATCAAAATTTTGGCATTTTTAAGATTTCAGCTGTTGCCAAGTTTGGCCGTGGGAGTTGTGACCCAATCTCGAGCATATGTACATAAAAAATACTAATATAAATAAAATAAAAATTTCATTTATTAAACCACACATACATACATACATATGTATGTACGTACAAAAACTAGCACCTCGAATTTTTACTATAATTCCCTGTTAAATTTCCACACACCTAAGAGACATTTACCTATCGAGTTGTTCACATATTTTTTATTTATTTATTCCCGTTCCCGATCCCGGTCCCGTTCCCGTTCCCGATCCCGTTCCCGTTTCCGTTCCCGTTCCTAGTACGTTTACTGACGCGTGAGTAGGCCTATTCCCGATCTCATTCCCATTTCCATTCCAGATCCCGTTCCCGATCCCGGTCCCGATCCCTGTCCTGATCCCGTTCCCGTTCCTAGTACGTTATCCGACGCGTGAGCAGGCCCGTTCCTGTTTTTTCCCGATTTTTTTTTCACAGGAACCATCCCCGGCATGATCACAATAAGTCCTAAAAGTTTCATCGCGATCGGTCGAGTGGTTTAGGAGCCTATAAGAGACAAACAAACAAGCAGACAGACAGACATTGATTTTTATAAATATAAATTTTTATTTTTTACAAATTATACCATAGTGATATTACAGGTTACCCCAATTCATCACTATGGCCAGACAAAATATGGATAAAAGGTTGCACACCCCTGCCAAATCTTGAGTTTACTTCGTACTTTTGAATGTTCCCCCCACGCGACGAAGGGTTTTCCAACGTGAAAATTGCATCTGTGTTAAAACAATAAGGGCTCGTTCGTCGTAATCCCGTTTCGTCCTCCATTTTACACTTTGAAGGCTTTCACGGCAAAGTTACAATGGCCAAATTATATGTTACTAGCTTGATTGTGACGATTCGAGGCGCATAATCCACCCGAGACTGGATGAAAGCATCTCTCCGTGTAATTCGCACCTGAATCGCGAATCGTTCCACTAACTCGACTCTAAAATTAACAATATAAACGGGTATAGGTCAAACGTGTAGCCTTATCGGGTTAAATTTTCAATTATCATTGCTTCGAATTAATTACCGATTAATAGTTTATACGGTGAACTTATGATATTATATAAGAGTGGAATAAGTTAAAAATACTATGTACATATAACGATATTCAATTGTAAAGCTTACTCAACAAAATTCAACTGTTACATTATTACTTGTAAATTATATAACTGTGCATCAATCATGTGCGAGAAAATTTGATTATAAAGTTTTGACAACTTTGGTATAATGTACTGCTTGTATTATATACGTGTTTAGTAAGAACAAATTTTTTAAATTGAATTTCGAAGATAATTTGTTAATGCTATTATACTACATGCATATATAAAGAGTGAGTTAATCCCATTTATTATAAAAAAAAACATACGTTGTTGTTTTCACTTGTTACATTATGTTAAATTTTGAACACGTTGTTGCACTTTATGAATATCCATATTTTATATTAAGAAAATAGTTTCTCAAACTTTTCCTCAAGTCTCAAGTTTCACACTTCCTCTCAAATTCCAGGATCAAATATGTATATTCCAGTATTTCTCCCGTTCATCTGCCATCCATTCTTCTCGCTGTGTGTCCACTACAACTTTTTCACACGTTCTGCTACATATATCTGCCACTTTGGTCATGCTTCTTACCCATGTATTCCTCTTACGATCTCTTCTTGTTATACCAAGCATACATCTTTCCATGCTTCTCTGTGTGCACTTGATCTTGAGGTAGCGTTCTTGAATTGAACACATCCATACGTCATAACTGGCAGTACGCATTGGTACTACAATAGTATTTAATACGGAGATGTATAATAAGTTAATAGTTAGGAATTTAAAATTAAGCAAATATACAAATATTCAAGTATCGTATTGAATACAATGGCCTGTCAGAATATCTCAGAAATATAAAAAAAAATTGATAGTGTTACGTCTCCACGAACTATTACGTCAGATTCAATAAGTATGGCGCAATGGTATGGACGAATGTTGTGTCATACATTGTTTTCTGCGCATTTGGCCAAGATTCGGTGCAGCCTGGATATGAGTCAGAGGTCGCGACACATAACCCCCTGCCTCTCTTCCCCTCAGTCTAAGTTGACGCTGACCAATCAGGTTCGACAGTGCATCGGACGACAGCCGATGACCAATTGCAATCGACCCAGGGATCAGCAGACTTCCTTCTCACATCCCCCCAAACCTCAGCCCCCCCTTAAGTTTACATATAGATGTAAAGGTCAGAAACAAGTCACACTCCTCAAGTCACACGAGCCATAGACACAGACTCCTCCAGTCACAACAGAATCACACAGACGACTCCTCCAGTCAACAGTCACACACAGATGTACTCTCTTCAGTCATTCAACTAACTCATACGTAAGATCAATCATACATTCGATCAACCGGTATAGCGACTTGCTATACCGTTAATTACGCAATTTCCTAATCGTTCTGAATCAAGTGCTGTTTTCTCATTTTTCTATGTTCCTCAACCTCCAATACATAACAATAGCACCTCTGTATAAGTGCTAATAAATAATTTAGTTTATTTTATAATTTTAGCTTTAAGTTACTTTTTGTTTTTAATTAGCTTCATAAGCTATCTCAATTAAATGAATAGATAAAATAAACATCAACTTTATCTATTTATTTTTATGTAATGTTTTGAACGTCAATACAAAAATTATAGCCAACACGAAAATTACACACAATACGTTTTCACAACACCATCTATGTAGGCGATCCAAAATAAGAAAACAACTTTTTAGTAAGTTATTAGTAAACTAATTTTACCGTCGATTATTATATTTATTTACAGTCGACACGCGAGACTATCGAAATAGTGCGAAAACAGTTGAAAACGGTTTGCGAAACACAATGCGTTCGCGTGCCGAATGAATTACTCGTTTTCTGCTATGAGCGAACCGTGTAATTTACTATTTCCCGCATTAGTATAATACGTTATGAATTTATAGTGCATGTTTCGGCGATAATTTGCATTGCGCAAAATTATTACCAATTACTTGTAAACATGTATATAAAACTTGTTATATTGAAACAAACCTACTGTGATTCCAACGACATCGTTATTGCTGGTAAATAAATAAACTGGCCACGTTTGTATGACGAATATGAGATGAGAACATCACCGTACCATGTCCCGAAGCCAACTATGTACTATCAACATTAAATTTATCGTATGCACAAAAGAATGTCTTGATTGAGCGTATTATTCAATTAGAAAATGTACAATGGGAAACTGTGTAGTGCAATTGTATCGTCTCCTAAGGAAAATGTATGTAATTTGTAATTAAGGTCGTTCCTCGTTCGCAAAACGGATTGATTTCGCGAGCTGTGCAATTTATTTACCTCGTATGTATATATTTTTCAATTTTACGTGCGAGAAATTTTCCATTTTCCGCAGTTTTCATCCGCGCGATGAAAATGGAAAAAATTCAGCACGGAAAACTTAAATTCGCTCGATTCAATGATCAAGATTTACCTCATATGTACATTCTCACATATCTGCATATGAAGCGTTTGAAATGATTATGGACTTTGTTGAATTATTGTCGTTTTGAGAAAATACCATGTTTGTATTTTAGCATACTGAATGTTTTTTACCGTTTATTCGAAACGCTCGTGAGGATTTAAATTATTATGTCATTATCAAAAAAAAGGCGTTAAACTCTAAGGAACCTATTTTTTTTACTATTGAAAATCAGTCCACTTTCGTTCCACAATTTTTGCCGAAAACGTTATGTACTTGAAACTGCTAAGAAAAAAATATGGAAATGCATGAAACATAGTGAAAAAAAATCGCTTTGAGCCAAATTTGTTCTTATTCTATTCTTAAATTTTTTTTAAATATACGATTTTTGCCGATTTAATAGATTATAGATATATTGGGTAAATGCCTAAAAATATGTACATGACCATAAGTAGCTTAACTTAATTATTTTGTAAAGTCACATGACTCTTATTATGTACTAACTAGTGTAATCCCGTTGTATATCAACGGACGTGTTTGACGTAATTGATAACGTAACAATTTAGCAAAGTCGCGAACCTACCAAGGATTAATATTTTCAAATTATAGGAGGCCTCCCATCACCGGTGTTGGGTGAACGCGTTAGCGTTAACTCATCCAACCTGGTGATCACCTGTTCAAATTCCACTCGCGACGTTCGTGTTTATTCAATTTTACCGAGGCGAGCGTTATCAGCCGACAGACAGACAGACGGAATTTGGCTATTATATGTATAACTAATGTAAGCCCGTTGAATATCAACGGACGTGTTTTTTGTAAGTGATTTTAACGATATAAAAATGATTTAAACGTGCTAACTAAATATATCGATCAAATGTTTTCGTAATTGATAACGTAACAATTTAACAAAGTCGCGAACCTACCAAGGATTAATATTTTCAAATTATAGGAGGCCTTCCATCACCGGTGTTGGGTGAACGCGTTAGCGCTAACTCATCCAACCTGATGATCACGAGTTCAAATCCCACAGACAGACAGCCGGAATTGGGCTATTATATACATATATAATTTTAATACTTCGTATATTAACTATGTATACGTGTGTACATATATTTTAATATCGTTAGAGTTGTGATACTTGCGCTTAATAACGCATTTGTGTAAAATATACATCATTTACCAAGACTTTCATTACGGTTTCCATCCGATTAAGCGAATTATTTGACTGTAGATTTTGCTGAAAAAGGTAAACATTCCTCGTCCAGCGCCTGCTATTTTAAATATTCTCAGTTTATACATTCGTATACTAAAATTATACAATCTTAATGTTCAAGCTTTCTAAGAGTGGTTTAATTAGGGGATTTTCTAGGATTTGTGTTAATTTACGCTATCCGAAATATATTGAAAGATAATACTAACAATATTATATAATAATATCTAGAATCTAGACTGTAATCCAATCAGCTTACTTATAATCCACTCAACGCTAAGTAAACGAATTGATGTTTAAAAAAATATTGATGAAGCTATACATACATACATAGTTTCTAATATCAAATGACATTTTCAGTGCTACGGTGCAATAATTTGATTTTATACTAAATGTATAGAATAAATAAATAAAAAAAGTGGAATCATTAGTGAGGAAAAGACAGACTTTATTGTACGTGTGGGTGTAAAAAATATATATTTTAGTGTTCCAAATTCTCACTACCTAATCCTACGTGAAATAATATCGTTTTGGGACTGAGCTTTTTTTTTTTTTTTTATTTCACACAAACCGGGATAATATGTATTTATGTTTTTGTGGGTCAGCGACTAGCAATTGAATTGTCTCAATTCCCGGTAGATAAAAAAAACGTATTTTAGAACTGTTTTGAAAGCTTCTGATAATATT
Source organism: Parapsyche elsis (assembly GCA_022651745.1). Taxonomy (NCBI): domain Eukaryota; kingdom Metazoa; phylum Arthropoda; class Insecta; order Trichoptera; family Hydropsychidae; genus Parapsyche; species Parapsyche elsis. The sequence goes on from JAGVSN010000030.1 coordinate 1,893,476, forward strand.
CACAACACTAGAATATTCGTATAAGGTATATTATCCATCGAACTTTATCTACATGTGTGTTGATACGAATAAATCACACTTAAACGATTCTCAGAGTCTGTTCTTGTTGTCGATGTTCGTCGTCAGCAAAAAATATGGGTCTTTGGACTTCCTCCTTTCAGATTCATTGCTAATGACACTCTCTATACACGCAAAAACCAATGCCATTATCAAGAAAAATACGTTCCACTGAAACCACATAAATTTTCACAGAACGTATTCAATATATTCTACTTATGATCTATTATATGTTATATTACCATACGATAATCCCAATATATGTACATAAACAATGTATTATTTTATTAATGTACATCATATCTGTACGTACGTAAAAGATTCAGCAAAAATACAAGTTACTTTGGAGCAAACGCCGAAAGCTTCTCGTAGCGAAAGTCTGCAAATTAATGAAGCCAATTTACAGACCATTGAGAGTATCTTCTTTGAAGATGAAAAAAAGGAGAGGCTTTTTACATTTCAATGCCACACTTAAGCCATCGTCCTTTTGATCTGGTTTAACCGAATTTCAGCTACCCATGCAGTCTAATGACGAGAAGCTTTCACTCTTTCTCGTCTGTATTATCTTTCGCAAAGGTCGGATTACGCGAAAGCTTAAAAAAATTATCGCCTCGTACGTTTGCATTAATTTATACTGGTATTTTTCAATTTTTATTTTGCTTTCAGGAATTGTTCCGTTTCAACGTGAACCGTACCGTGAAAATTCAATATCGACTTGGTGAAATTCAATCAAATATACAAAAACAACATCATATTGTACTGTTTTTTATACGGCTTTTCGAAACTTTGCGTCATTATTTTTCGATCGGAATTTAATTGGATTTTTATTCACTTTCAATCGAGCTATTTTTTTTTTTTATTGAATTTGAAGTTATAAGATGTGATTTTTTTCAATCAAATTATAAATAAAGATTATTTGGAAAAAAAACTGCTTCGTTCTCATTTCATATTAGAGTGACTTTCAATACAATATAACCAATTTAACTTAAAATTTTTTGCACACGAAATTGGTACATTCATACAAAAGCATACACTTACAACAAAATACTACTATCAAAGCTTCAAATAGTCCAAAATAAATAATTTATAACACGCCCATATATATGTACTAACCTAAAAAGACTATATTCCCAGTATAACATCCCATTAGTCGTAGATGTCACTAACAGATTAACCAGTAGATTCTATGATATAATTACCAATAACCACACTAACAAATTAAGTGAAAGGTCTCGGTGATTATAGCAAGATGTCTTTACCCTTTAGATATAAACACAAATTACCTAAACATAATTTTCTTTAGATCGCCGACTCTAAAAAGTATTTAATTATGTAAAATATATTATAAACATTCGATAAGAATTGTAAATAGGTTTTTGAGCTCTTTCTCCGGTTATGCTTTAAACACTAACATTAAAATAAAAGAATCCTTATAAATACTAACAAAATGAACAATGTGTAAAATAGATAATGGTCACTGGACCAGTAGCTATTAAAATAAATTTAAGATGTATTGTGAACATAGTATAAGAACAATAAAAAGCTTTTTTAAATAAAAAAAACAACAAAATACACATAAAATCAAAATTTTATTAGGATTTAATAACTATTTAAACTAATTCTGATTGTTTTTACTTTATCCTAATCGGATTAAGTATTGTGATCGTGCGAAAATTCGACCTCGAGATTTTGACCGATTTGTATCAGGTATCATCCCTTGATCACGTTTTCATGATTTCTGTAAAATGTCTGTATGGCTGTGTGTCTGTGTACTTATGAGTGTGTGTGTCTGTATGTGTGTTTTCTCCAAAACTATCAAGTCTATCAAGCTGAAATTTCATATCTATTATTTTCACGTAAGGTGTAAGAGCTATAAGGAATTTGGTCAACATCAGTCAACCGGAAGTAGGGTTTTTTTCTTGTAGAAAATTCTAAGTTAGGTAAATATAATTTCTACCTATTTGTAAGAACGTTAAGTTTTTGTCCTTTTATAACGTAATCACGAAATAATACAGTTTGTTTTGTTTTGTTCTACTTTAATTTAAAATTACGGAATTCAATTGAACATCTCCGACTCGGACAAAACTCAAAGTAATAGATTAAAGAAAGGTTAATCATCGTAATGAAAAGCTTTGCGAGAGACGGAAAGTTTCACTAAAATTGATTCTATTGGATTGTCATTTATGTCCATTCAATCAGCCAGCAGCGGTGCAAAACTCAAATATCCCCTAAAAGGAAGAGTTGACACTCAAAGTGCTGGACCTTTGACAACTTTGCTTCTTTGACTTTTCACAAAACACTTCAATGGCAGACGTAATTAATTATGACTTTGTAAGTACCGAAGCTTTCACCAATACAGCGTATAGGTGAAAGCTTCGTGCGATGAAGAATTTCTCAAACTATTGCTTAAAACTACAATTCGGTTTGAACTTCTGCGTCGTTCCACACAACATTTAACAACTTGTGAATAAAGCTTTAACTACACAGCTCAGTAGATAACTTTTATTATAATTTACTTATGTATATTAATTGTAGAAAAACTGTCACGAAAGGTTATTTTTGCAAGCAGAAAACTCAAGAAAACAAAATCGTCACAAACGCAACTGAAGAAGTCGTGCATTTCAGTACCAATTTCAATCACAAATATCTTTCAAATTACAAAATTCACGAAATTGTAATAAAAACAGTTAAATACGGAATCCTCATAGAATAATTAAAATAACACAAAAGATTAAAATATGTATGTATGTAGATATGTTCAAGAATTTTGCACGCAAAGCGTAGTCACAGTAGATAATCATATTGTAGGACAATTGGTGAATATGACCGGATGTAAAGAAGAAGAAATAAAACTAGGATGGAGTGCTTTTTGAAGAATGAACATAGTTTTTAAATCATATGGATGTGAAACCAAAAAGACGTATGGATGTGAAACTTGGACGCTAAATTCAAGTGCACGCAGAGAAGCGTGGAAAGATGTATGCTCGTAATAACAAGAAGAGATCGTAAGAGGAATACATGGGTAATAAGTGTGAACAAAGTGGCAGATATAGCAGAACATGTGAAATAGTTGAAGTGGACACATAGCGAAATAAATGAATGCGAGAAATACTGGAATGGTATCCGAGAGGATATGAAATAATGCAAGGTAGACCGAGTGGACGATAGGCTGATGATTTGAGAAGAATGTGTGGAGTCAAGTGGATGCAGATTGCTCAAGGCAGACAGGAATGGAAGGGGATTGGAGAGGCCTTCATCCGGCGGTGGATGGTAAACGGTTGAAAATAAAGATGATGATATGTTCAAAGAAAATATATAACATCTTCGTCACTCAATGTACTTTCAATGTCACTAATCTAAAAAACAACATCGTAGTAATATTTTAACAAAACAATACTCCATATACATACATACATACATATGAGTCGTCTACATAGTTTCAAATCCCGATAAGTCGATAAAACTCACTTGTTCGCAAACGCGGTTTTTCTGCTACAGACTTATTTGCTTGATGACGTTTAAACTCATTTAAACTTAATTTTGTTGATAATTAAACAAAATATTGAGATTAGAAACATGGACTTATCGTTGTTTGTTTCTAAATATGGCTTTTATCAGCTTTTATCATAGTGTAATTGTCAGTTTTTGGAACTAACACTGATTTTCAATATTTTTTTACGGCACACTTGGCGGTATTTGGAATAATTCAAGTATAAGGCGTCGTTTGAAAACATTCTTAGAACCAGAAAATATTTTATCCTCGTTTTTTATATATTGTGGACTTATCGGGATTTGGAACTAGGCGACTCATATGTACATTCATTAAAACAGCAATTTTAATGAAAAGCAAAAATGTTCGTTTTGCGTAAAATAGCTTCCTTCACGTTGAACTTCCCTTTAACAATTCAAATGTATGATAGTTTTTCGATATTCTGAAAATGGCTGAAACCTTTTTAACTTTTTTTTATATATCCGATACTAAATTGACGTCTATACTATATGGTCGAACGCAATATGATGAGGTCGATTCATAATGCGTAACAAAGCCTAGGTCCTAGTTGGGATTTAGGACCACGAATGGAACAAACTCTCTCGAATATCCTTTTACCGTATAGGTATGAGTTCAATAATGAACACAGTCCAATTTGGACAGCAAAAAAGACCGTCTCTAACAATGATTTCTAAATATCTCGCATTAAATCTATATAATACGAGATCTAATAAAAGCAGTTTGTTGAAGGACTATATATATATATTGCCGTTGATAATCAACGCCCGCTGAATTTTAATGGTTTTGATTGATCTGGGGGGGGGGTGGTAAAGGGGCCGGCATAGCTTTTCGGGAGTGCAAAAAAAATGGTGCCGTAGGGGTAGGGGACGGGTCTGTGGGGTGGTGAGGGGCCGGCATTGCTTTTCGGGGAGTGCAAAAAATGGTGCCGTAGGGGCAGGGGAGGGTGGGGGGGGGTGGTGAGGGGCCGGCATAGCTTTTCGGGAGGAGTGCAAAAAATGGTGCCGTAGGGGGGGCAGGGGAGGGTCTGGGGTGGTGAGGGGCCGGCATAGCTTTTCGGGGAGTGAAAAAAAGGTGCCGTAGGGGTAGGGGCAGGGGGGGGTCTGGGGTGGTGAGGGGCCGGCATAGCTTTTCGGGAGTGCAAAAAAAAATGATCAAAAAAGGGGGGGGTCTGGGGGGGTGGTGAGGGGCCGGCATAGCTTTTTGGGGGTGCAAAAATGATGCCGTAGGGGGGGGAGGGGGGTCTCTGGGGGGTGGTGAGGGGCCGGCATAGCTTTTCTGTGGGGGAGTGCAGAAATGGTGCCGTAGGGGGGGGGGAGGGGGGTCTGGGGGGGTGGTGAGGGGCCGGCATAGCTTTTCGGGAGTGCTCAAAAAAAAAAGGTGCCGTAGGGGTAGGGGGGGGGGTCTGTGGGGGGGTGGTGAGGGGCCGGCATTGCTTTTTCGGGAGTGCCAAAAAAAGGGCCGGGGGGGGTAGTTCAAAAAAAAGGCAGCTCTGGGGTGGTGATGGGCCGGCATGGCTTTTCGGGGCAGTGCTGAAAAAGGGTGCCGTAGGGGTAGGGGGGGTCTGTGGGGTGGTGAGGGGCCGGCATAGCTTTTCGGCAGTGCTGAAAAAAAGGTGCCCGTAGGGGTAGGGGTCTGTGGGGTGGTGAGGGGCCGGCATAGCTTTTCGGGAGTGCAAAAAAAAAAAGGTGCCGTAGGGGGCAGGGGAGGGTCTGGGGGGGGTGGTAAAAAGGGGCCGGCATTGTTTTCGGGAGTCAAAAAAGGGGCCGCCGGGGTAGGAGGGGGCGTCTGGGGGGGGTGGTTAGAGGGCCGGCATGGCTTTAGGGGGGTATCAAAAGTTGAAAAATCCAAAAAAAAAAAAAAATTCAAAAAAAAAGTCAAAAAAAAAAGTTCAAAAAAAAAAAAAAGTCCAAAAAAAGTTCAAAAAAAAAAAAAATCAAAAAAAAAAGTTGGAAAAATCCAAAAAAAAAACCGAAAAAAAAATTTCAAAAATATATTCATAGTGAAAGAAAAAACTCGAAAAAAATCCTATAGTGACGTCATGGCGTTACCGGACACACACACACACACAGACGGACACACATTAAGCTCTTTATTAATATAACTAGCTTATTGCCCGTTGATAATCAACGCCCGCTGAATTTTAATGGTTTTGATTTTTTGGATCTGGGGGGGGTGGTAAGGGGCCGGCATAGCTTTTCGGGAGTGCAAAAAAAAGGTGCCGTAGGGGGGGTAGGGGGGGTCTGGGTGGGGGGTGGTGAGGGGCCGGCATAGCTTTTCGGGAGTGCAGAAAAAAGGTGCCGTAGGGGAGGGGGGGGTCTGGGGGGGGTGGTGAGGGGCCGGCATAGCTTTTCGGGAGTGCAAAAAAAAGGTGCCGTAGGGGCAGTGGGGGGTCTGGGGGGTGGTGAGGGGCCGGCATAGCTTTTTCGGGAGTGCTGAAAAAAAGGTGCCGTAGGGGTGAAAGGGGGGGGGTGTGGGGTGGTGAGGGCCGGCATTGCTTTTCGGGAGTCTAAAAAAAAGGGGCCGCCGGGGTAGAAGGCGGCTCTGGGGTGGTGATGGGCCGGCATGGCTTTTAGTGAGTCAAAAAAAAAGGGGGTGGTAAAGGGGCCGGCATAGTTTTTCGGGAGTGCTGAAAAAAGGGAAGGGGGGTAGGGTCTGTGGGGGTGGGGCAAAGGGGAGTCTGAAAAAGGTGCCGTAGGGGGCAAGGGGTCTGGGGGGGTGGTGAGGGGCCGGCATAGCTTTTCGGGAGTGCTGAAAAAGGTGCCGTCCAAAGGGGAGGGGTCAAAAAAGGGGCCGGCATTGCTTTTCAAAAAAAAAGTTGTCAAAAAAGGGGCCGCAAAAAAAGTTCAAAAAAGGGGGGGCGTCAAAAAAAAAAAAAGGGCCAAAAATGGCTCAAAAGGGTTGTATCAAAAAAAAAAAAAAAAAAAAAATCCAAAAAAAAAAAAAATTCAAAAAAAAGTTCAAAAAAAAAAAAAGTTCAAAAAAAGTTCAAAAAAAAAATCCAAAAAAAAGTTGGTTCAAAAAATCCAAAAAAAAAAAAAAAATCAAAAAAAATTTTCAAAAAAATATATTCATTGAAAAAACTCGAAATCCTATAGTGACGTCATAGCGTTACGGGACACACACACAGACGGACACACATTAAGCTCTTTATTAATATAATTTATTAATATAATAACTAGCTTATTGCCCGTTGATAATCAACGCCCGCTGAATTTTTAATGGTTTTGATTTTTGGATCTGGGGGGGTAAAGGGGCCGGCATAGCTTTTCGGGAGTGCAAAAAAAAGGTGCCGTAGGGGGGGTAGGGGGTGGTCTGGGGGGGGGTGGTGAGGGCCGGCATACCTGTTCGGCAGTGCAGAAAAAAAGGTGCCGTAGGGGCAGTGGAGGGTCTGGGGGGGGGGTGGTGAGGGCCGGCATAGCTTTTCGGGAGTGCAAAAAAAAGGTGCCGTAGGGGGGGGGGGGGGTCTGTGGGGTAATGGGGCCGGCATAGCTTTTCGGGAGTGCTGAAAAAAAAGGTGCCGTAGGGGTAGGGGGGGGGTCTGTGGGGTGGTGAGGGGCCGGCATAGCTTTTCGGGAGTGCTGAAAAGTTGCCGCAGGGGTAAAAGGCGGCTCTGGGGTGGTGATGGTCCGGCATGGCTTTTAGTGAGTCAAAAAAAGGGGGGGTAAAGGGGCCGGCATAGTTTTTGGGAGTCAAAAGGGACCGCCGGGGTAGGGGGGGGGGTCTGGCGGGGTGGTAAAGGGCCGGCATAGCTTTTCGGGAGCGCAAAAAAGATTCCGTAGGGGCAGTGGAGGGTCTGGGGGGGGGTGGCGAGGGGCCGGCATAGCTTTTCGGGAGTGCTGAAAAAAAGGTGCCGTAGGGGGGGGGGGGGGGTCTGTGGGGTGGTGAGGGGCCGGCATAGCTTTTCGGGAGTGCTGAAAAGGTGCCGTAGGGGTAGAAAGGCGGCTCTGGGGTGGTGATGGGCCGGCATGGCTTTAAGTGAGTCAAAAAAAAGGGGTGGTGAGGGTCCGATATAGCTTTTCGGGAGTGCTGAAAAGGTGCCGTAGGGATAGGGGGGTCTGTGGGGTGGTGAGGGGCCGGCATAGCTTTTCGGGAGTGCAAAAAAGGTGCCGTAGGGGCAGGGGAGGGTCTGGGGGGGGGTGGTGAGGGGTCGGCATAGCTTTTCGGGAGTGCTGAAAAGGTGGTGCCGTAGGGTTAGGGGGGGGGTCTGTGGGGTGGTAAGGGGCCGGAATGGCTTTAGGGGGTATCAAAAGTTGAAAAAATCAAAAAAAAAAAAATTCAAAAAAGTTCCAAAAAAAAATTCAAAAAAAAAGTTAGAAAAATCCAAACAAACCGAAAAAAATTCAAAAATTCAAAAATATTCATTCAGAAAAAAAATCAAAAAAATCAAAAAAAAAAAAAAAATTCAAAAAAAAAAAAAAAAAAAAAAAAAAAAATCAAAAAAAAAAAAATCAAAAAAAAAAAAAAAGTTCAAAAAAAAATCAAAAAAAAAAAAGTTCAAAAAAAATTGAAAAAAAAAAAATTCAAAAAAAGTTGAAAAAAAAAAAAATCCAAAAAAAAGTTGAAAAAAATCCAAAAAAAAAAATTCAAAAAAAGTTTCAAAAAAAAAAAAAAAAAAAGTTGAAAAAAAAAATCAAAAAAAAATTCAAAAAAAAGTTCCAAAAAAAAAAAAAAAAAAAAAAATCCAAAAAAAAAGTTGGAAATATCAAAAAAAACGAAAAAAAAAAATTTTCAAAAATATATTCATAGAAAAAAAAACTCGAAAAATCCTATAGTGACGTCATAGCGTTACGGGACAGACACACACACAGACACACACACAGACACACAGACACACACACACACACACACACACATTAAGCTCTTTATTAACGGGCAGGAATGGAAGAGGATTGGAGCCAATTTTACGAAGTAAAGCCTAAATATAATTTTAGATATTATTTCTTCATTAAAATAAATTGCTTTTAATAGTACGTATTTAAATAGTATGTAAAAGTATCATTTTCATTAAATGTTACTAATACACATAAATAAAATGAAAAGTATAAGTCTCAATTAAAGAGTTTTTTAAGTTAACCTAAAAAACGGATACCTTAAAATATATTATTAGTATATTATATAAATTGATTTCAGTCAATTGTAATCTTTTGATGAAATTTCATTGCGCATTAACTTTCAAATATAGTTCTCAAAGATACTAATTCCATCATTGACTAATAAATAATTTATCATCATCATTTTCAGCCGTTCATCTCCAATCCTCTTCCATTCCTGTCTGTCTTGAGCGATCTGCATCCACTTGACTACACACATTCTTCTCAATTCATCAACCCATCTTCCACTCGGTCTACCTTGCTTTCTTTCACATCCTCTCGAATACCATTACAGTATTCCATCCATTCTTCTCGTTATGTGTCCACTTCAATTATGTATTTCACGCGTACTGCTATATCTTCCACTTTGGTCATACTTCTTACCCATGTATTCCTCTTACGATCTCTTCTCATTATACCGAGCATACATCTTTCCAAGCGTCCAAGTTGCACATCCATACGTCATAACTGGCAGTACGCATTGATCGTATGCCTTTTTTTTTAAGCATAGCCGAATGTTGGATTTAAAAACTACATATGTTCATTTTTACAAAATCACCCCATCACAGCATGGAAAGATGTATGCTCGGTATAACGAGAAGAGAACGTTGCTCGTTGAGATTTCTCAAGATAGACAGGAATGGGAGAGAATTGGAGTGGCCTTCATCCAGCAGTGGATGGTGAACGGCTGAAAATGATGCATCTTTCTGTGTGCATTGGACCTTACGCAGCATTTTTGAATTGAACACATCCATACACACGCCATAACTGGCAGTACGCATTGGTCGTATGCCTTATTTTTTAATGTTGGATTTAAAAACTATGTTCATTTTTTGCATCCACTTGACGCCACACATTCTTCTCAATTCATCAGCCCATCTTCTACGCGGTCTGCCTTACTTTCTTTCACATCCTCTCGGATACCATTCTCGCTATGTGTCAACTTCAACTTTTTCACACGTTTCGCTATATTTGCCATGTATTACGATCTCATTTTGTTATACCAAGCATACATCTTTCCATGATTCTTTGTGTGTACTGGATCTTTCGGAGCATTCTTGAATTCACATCCATACGTCATAACTGGCAGTACGCATTGGTCGTATGCTTCATTCTTTCAAAATCATCCTAGTTTTATATCTTCTTCTTTACATCCGGTCATATTCACCAAATATAATTTATACTTATGTACAGTAAAATGATCCGTTCAAGTGCAAGATTGACGAAAGTGTACAAATTAAATTAAAAATAATACTAGTTATGGTTTTTATATGAAAAATTAATTTAAAAAAGTGCGATAAAACTCCACCTATAAAGGATTTGATTCACTTTTGTCCGAAATCGCTCGCATCCCCGACGGAATCGTACGTCCGATAATAACCCTTTGCCGCTCTCAACGACTTGTTTTGTTTTTTTTTATATACATATATAAACTTGGCGTTTGCCAATTTCGGTCAGCTGCCAGATGAGATGAGACGAGCGGGTGGTCTCTCAAGATTTGCGAAAGTACTTTCACCCCGAAAAACAAAAGACCACTAAAGGGGCTTTGGGATAAAACACTAAAAAATCCCTTCAGCATTGCTTAACCCGCGAGCAAACGACGTATCAGCGCGGCGTGACGTCCTTTAAGACCCCCGTTTTAATCGGAGGCCCTTATATATACAATATATATATATATGTATATGTATATGAAAGAGCTGAAACTTTGCTCGTTTGGCATATGAAAAAGTACACCCTTAAAAAGCTTAAGTATTCGGCCGGTATGCGCTTTTCGAAACGCGCCAACTTTCTTCATAACGTTTCGCCGAATTCTTTCATTCCGATATCAACGTCGTTCAACCGTCGAGGGCAAGGAAAAAAAAAAAAAAAAAAAACGATATGACTTTTATGCGATATAATAAAGAATGTGCCGAAAAGGTATATTCAAATTAAATTTCCTGGATACTGCCCACACTACCATAAAAAAAAAAAATAAGCCAATCACTTATCATATTATAATGAAATCCTTGATATTATTAAATGAAAATGTATGTATGACGCGATCAAATTATTATTATATGATTTTAGTTTTCAACAATGTCACTTGTGAAAATATCACAGGTTGGTGATTGAAAAATGGAATTAATTTTATAATAAGTTAAAAACTGAATTTAGGTTAAAAGTTATTGAACGTAATATTGAATCACTTAATAATATCAAATATTTAAAAATATAATAGAAGATAAAAAAACTAAAATTATTATCTATATATATATAAATCAATGTCTGTTTGTCTCTTATAGGCTCCTAAACCACTCAACCGATCGCGATGAAACTTTCAGGACTTATTGTGATCATGCCGGGGATGGTTCCTGTGAAAAAAAATCGGGAAAAAACGGGAACGCGTCAGACAACGTACTAGGAACGGGATCGGGAACGGGATCAGGATCGGGAACAGGACCGGGATCTGGAATCGGGAAAAAACAGGAACGGGAACAGGAACGGGCCTGCTCACGCGTCAGATAACTTACTAGGAACGGGAACGGGAACGGGAACGGAAAGGGGAACGGCAACGGGAACGGGATCGGCAACGGGATCGGGATATGGAACGGGAACGGTATCGGGCATTGCAACGCATGCCGGGTCAGCTAGTATAGGTATATATAATAGGTCTATTCCATCTTGCTGATAACGCTCGCTGAGGTAAATAACACTGAGCAACAAAAAAAAATACGAATTAAAAATTAAACGAACGAAAAATTAAATCGCGAATATCTCATAAACGAGATCATATCAACAAAAATCATTATCGGATTCTAATTTAGTGGATCAAACTTAGTAAAGATTGACTAATCTCCGCTCTGGGTTTTAAAAAACGTGATTTTTTGTTGCTCAGTGTTAAATTAAATAACCAGAACGTCGCACGAGTGGGATTTGAACCCGGTACCGCTGATTCGGAACAGAGCGCTTACGCGGTGAGCCAAACCAGATGATAATAGGCAGGCTTCAACGTGACTATTTAGTATGAAAAATAGGCTCGCGACTTTGCTAAATTGTTACGTTGTTTTATTATAACGTGCCATAGATGACGCTATAAAAACTATTAAATTTAATATTATTTTTCAATGCGGGTGATGAGAAAGCGCTCCGTTGTAATTGTCAGATCATGATACTTTGTGGATTTGTATGTTGGTATTTATATTTAAGTTAGATGCTACCATCATATTTCAGCAAATTTATTGTGAGAGGAATGGATGTATGTGAATATAATTTAATTTATAAAAAATGTTAAGAGAAAATAGAAATAGGAGAAGCATTTTGCATTTTGTGTTTTGAAATATAATATACTGCCGGATGGAATTATAAATTCCAAAACTTAAAAAAAATCTTTGTATAAGTGCTTAAATCAAGTTAATAAATAAAAATTAAATAAGTTTTGGCAAGACTGTTACAATTTTGAATGTTATCTTAATGCAACAATTCTAACTGAAAATAGAAGGTATTTCTGTTGCGCTAAATTGTATGTATTTATATAATTTTTTGCAGACTAAAATGCTCATTTATAAAATTTTCAATAGTAGTAAGCACATTCTTAGCCTCCTATCCACGCTTTCTTAATGTCCAAAAACTTAATAAATATTAGAATATCGCTCATTTTAGTGCGGAAATGTGGTCGATAAGAAAGAAAAGTACTTGGCACTTTACTTAAATTACATTTTTGCATCATAAACATACATTTCGTGTGTTATCTTTATTATGTAAATATTACACTGATTGTATCTAAGAATAGTTGTGCGGTTAACGTGATTAATAAAGTTGGCCACTTCTGTAATATATGTACATACATATGTATGTATGTACATAGTTTCATGTACCTTGCACAGGAGCAATTGCATTTATAAATTATTGATAATTTGTCCGGAAATAGCAATTTCTAATTCAGTTACCTAGAACCACCTTCGAATTATAGCGCAATTAGAACTGGCCCGAAGTAGTCTGCTCTAGTAGGTCGAAAATCAAATTAGGGGTAGTTGTCCGCAAAAGCAATTATCTGCCATTTAGCCAAAGGGTCGTTTAACAAAGAAGAAATACAACCTCTTGCTTTTTTGGGGTCATCTCATTCTCACTCTCTATCTATGTGCAAAAAGGAACGCGAATATAATTAAAAGTTCGCCGGTTCGCGTTGTTGTTTCGCTCATGGTCTCTGTACGTGAAATACGAGTGCAAAGTCGTTTTTTGGACATTTTAATTTGAATTATTTTAATTAATTCAACAGAAATTGTCGTATGATCGCTATTCAAATTTTATATAATAAACGTAATTGATTCCCATAAAAAGTTTGTCCATATCTTTAGGATGAATAACACTAGAGTCACAATCAGGCATGATTTCGGATAGTAATTTTATAAATAAAAATAATCAAAGATCAGCGTAACAAACTATAAATAAATCAAAACTAGGATGGAGTGCTTTTGGAAGAATGAATATAATTTTTAAATCCAACGTTCCGCTATGCTTGGAAAATAAGGCATACAAAAAATGCGCACTGCCGGTTATGACGTAAAGCTACGTAAGATCCAGTGCACACATATAAGCATGTATGTTTGGTATAACAAGAAGAGATCGTAAGAGGAACACATGGGTAAGAAGTATGAAAAAGTTGAAGTAGCACATAGCGAGAAGAATAGATGGTAGATGGACGCGAGTAATACTGGAATGGTACCCGAGAGGATGTGAAAGAAAGCAAAGTAGACCGAGTGGACGATTGGCTGATGAATTGAGAAGAATGTGTGGAGTCAACTGGATGTAGATTGCTCAAGACAGACAGGAATGGAAGAGGATTAGAGAGGCCTTCATCCAGCAGTGGATGGTGAACGGTTGAAAATGATGATGATGACATAAATATGTATTATCTTGTCATTTTTTGTACTAAAAAAAATTCCCATTGCCAATCAAAGGGTGTGGTTATTATTGTCATTTGAACAGACTAACGATAAGATTAATAAAAGTTAAGTTTAAGAAGTTTAAATGTAAACAAATTATGTCTGTTGAACATTCCTGACAGGTAGATATAATCTATTTTAATTATGTACATACATATATAGAACAATGACCATTTTCGAATATAATTCTGATTCAAATACAGCAAATACAAAGTGTGTCGAGCGTTCCTGATAGACAGCTAGACATACAGAAATAGACAGACATAAATAAACAGACAGGCAGTATCAAGGATTTTATATCAAATATGTACATACTATATTATAATATGTACAATTGTACATATTATTCGCTTATGACAAAAACCAACCAGTAATAGAATAAAAAATATTATAATTTAGTTACAATATGTACATATATGCATGTATGTATGTACAATGAATGTATAGCATGGGATTTGTTCATTAAGTTACTAAACACTTGGCTATACAAAAATTGCGGGGTTCGCTATATTATTGGATCACGTCACAAATTTGCAAAATTGCTTTTTTACATTCCAACGAGTAGTTACAGTCTAGAGGTCTAGACATAGGGTACATAATGTGTTAATAACTAAAGTCTAACTTTAAAAATAGTAACACAAGTTACACGCTTCGGTACATCTACATATGTATGTATGTATGTAGTACTAGTTTTTCACTAACTTTAAATCTAAATATCAAAGTATTGATTTTATGGATTTAATTCATTAATAAATTAAATGAAATGGTCAGTATTTCAAAAACAAGATCAGTATCTGTCGAAAATTATAGACCACGGATTCCCAACCTATGGGTCGCGACCCCAAATGGGGTCGCGAAAGGTCAGTTATGACTTATGGATGCTACGTAAGATCCAGTGCACACAGTGAAGCATATAAAGATGTATGCTTGGTATAACATGAAGAGATCGTAAGAGGAATACATGGGTAAGAAGTATGACCAAAGTGGCAGACGTAGCAGAACGTGTGAAAAAGTTAAAGTGGACACATAGCAAGATGAATGGATGGCAGATGGACGTGAGAAATACTGGATTGGTATTCGAGAGGATGTGAAAGAAAGCAAGACAGACCGAGTGGAAGATGGGCTAATGATTTGAGAAGAATGTGTGGTGTCAAGTGGATGCAGATTGCTTGGCACGGCTTAAAATTATGATGAATCCAATTTTCATTTTTAATCAGTCTTATTTTGGGGTCGCGGGTCACTTGGCTTTTACAAAAAGGGGTCACCACTCAAAAAAAGTTATAGACCATTAAGATTTTGACCAAATGAGAAGTCGCCGTAAGGCTTGATTAATTATTGGCTTTGATCGCAATTTACCTACAATTTGGTTGAGCGTATTCATCGTATTAAGCTGCTGCATGCAGCCCGCGCGCCGCCGTATGGCCGAGTCTGCAATATTGTATCATTAGATGCGACGTTTTATTATTATCGTGCTTTGTACGTACATAAGAGGTGCGGGAGACCGGAAAATTAAAATTTTCTTGCCAGACACTTACATAAGATGGCAATATTTATGACGTAGACGGGAGGCAATATATTTATTAGACGTTTAATTAACTTGCACATTAAAACGCCAACTCTAGAGAAAATATTTGTATATAAATATACACTTGGTATCAATTTTAGACGTTGACTTTTGAAAAGTCGTTCAATTGGAGAAAATCTACTGTGAAGCCTCACCACTACTCTCGTTTCATTCGAATCGAATTTCAGTATATAAACATACATATATATTTTTCAGGGCACTTTCACGCATGAATGGTAAGGGTCGTCGTCAAATGAAAAAGCGTTCTCATCTGTGATCCGTACTAGTTATTTTTTTCGGCAGGGGAATTTTCCGATAAGTGGAGAAATGTTTCAGTTAAATTTAAATCTGATTCAATTATCGAATCGATCGATTTGAATCCAATTGCACTTATTGGACTATTTTCGGATCGCGTGTACTGGTTTTTCTTTTCATTATATCGAAAGATTGTTTGAAATTTTTTATGTCAAAAGTGTTCAAGTGGACATTGAGAGTTCGTCAAGTCAAAATTAGGTCTATATTTTCCCGGCAAAATTACCGAAAAGTTTTAATGAATACAATGTCGACTATACGACCGGCGGCCGCTAAAAAGTTTACTCTGTACGATTGTGATAACGAAGCTTTGCATTTTCGCATAGAATATTGAAATTTTTAGACGTTAATGCAAATTTGTCGAAACTTGAAGCGAAAATTTCATTCATATACAATATTGAGGGAAAAAAATTAATTTGAATTCATTATTTAATAATAACAAAGGAACGTAACATTAAAATAAAACCAAAATATTTGTGTTGATATTTAACGGTTTTTATTATTTAACTAGTGTAAGCCCGTTGAATATCAACGCCCGCTGAATTTTAAATTACGTAAAGCGCTTTTTTAATAGAGATCCCCACTAATTGATCGCACGGTTGTAAGTGACAAAAAAAAAATAATAGTTTTTATAGCGCCATCTATGTATTATAGCAATCCCGTAGTATCGAGTATTTTATAGCGTCATCTATGCAGTCACGATCCCTTGTAATGTTTAAAAAAAAAAAAAAAGGACTAAATTGACCAGGAGCGATAGCGAATAGCATTAGTGCGAGTTCTCTCGAGCCTGCGGTCCTGGGTTCGATCCCCCACTCTTTCTGGTTTTTTAATAATTTTTCGTCATCGAACGTTATCAGCAGACAGACAGACGGATTTCGGCTATTATATATATAATACTAGCTGACCCGGCATGCATTGCAATGCCCGATACCGTTCCTGTTCCAGATCCCGATCCCGTTCCCGATTCCGTTCCCGTTCCCGTTCCGTTCCCGTTCCTAGTACGTTATCTGACGCGTGAGCAGGCCCGTTCCTGATCCGTTCCCGTTCCAGATCCGGTTCCGTTCCCGTTCCCGTTCCCGATCCGTTCCGTTGCCGATCCGTTCCCGTTCCCGATCCGTTGCTGATCCCGTTCCCGTTCCCGTTTCCGTTCCCGTTCCCGTTCCTAGTACGTTATCTGACGCGTGAGAAGGCCCGTTCCCGATCCCGTTCCCGACCCCGTTCTCGTTCCCGTTCCAGGTCCCGGTTCCGTTCCCGATCCCGGTCCTGATCTCGATCCCGTTCCCGTTCCTAGTACGTTATCTGATGCGTGAGCAGGCCCGTTCCTGTTCCCGTTCCCGCTTTTTTTCCCGATTCCAGATCCCGTTCCCGATCCCGTTCCCGACCCCGTTCCCGTTCCCGTTCCAGGTCCCGGTTCCGTTCCCGATCCCGGTCCTGATCTCGATCCCGTTCCCGTTCCTAGTACGTTATCTGACGCGTGAGCAGGCCCGTTCCCGTTTTCTCCCGATTTTTTTTCACAGGAACCATCCCCGGCATGATCACAATAAGTTCTGAAAGTTTCATCGCGATCGGTTGAGTGGTTTAGGAGCCTATAAGAGACAGACAGACAGACAGACAGACAGACATTGATTTTTATATATATAGATACTAGCATTACATTACATTACTAGTATTCGTTGAATTAAACGTACTACGGGTATTATGTAAATAAACAGAGAATAAAATTTGAACCGAGCCGTCTTGCGATTCGTAATAACTACCCAATTTGAATTTTATCAATAACGATTTCCATTTTAATGAAATGCGAGGTATATTAAATTAAATTCAATCTAAGAAAACACTATGCGATTCTTCATTAAATATAGATTAAATATGTCTTCGGAATAATTTTTCCGCAATTTCAAAAGGGGAATTTCCATCCGTCGACTTATTTTCGTGTAATAAATCTTTTTCCGCGACGTGAAAGCTTCCCTAGTACATATATTATAATGATAATAATAAAAAAGGTCCGAATTTTCGCGTGAGGGAGGGATAGGATATTCGATCCTCTCAAATATCATATAATTCAAAAATTAAAGGACGAACCCGAAGTAATCCAACAATCCCTAAAATTTGCATATTGTTCAAACTTCACTTGACCAAAACTATTAACTTCACACGCGAATGTACTCGTAATAAAACGATACTATGTATGTATATGTGTATGTAATACTATAAATTGATAGACTTTATGTTTGCATGGATAATATGCATTGAAATATACACCAAACACCTAATTTATTCATTCCATATTTCCAATTAAGTCATTTCACATTACACATAATAAATCAAATGATAATTTTTTCCACATTTTCATAGTAAATCAAATACAACTTTAAAAAAAAGACTTTCAATGTCACCAATCTAAAAAAAATATGAAAATAGAACACTGTAGCTTTATTTTAATACAACAATACTCCGTGAATGCATTAAAACAGCAATTTTGATCGATAATAAAAAAAAGTATATATCGCGTAAAATCGCCGGATTCGCTTGTGAAATAACCGTAAAAAGTAAAAATGTTTTGTCGTTAAACCTGTGTGAATTAAGCTTTCTTTTGAATAAACAAGATGATTAAAAACAGTAGTATTAAATGGCAAAGAACATAATAGTTACTTTTTAATGAGAGACTATGAATTTCCTTTAACAAAATATATTATACAGAGCGAAGCGAGAAACCTGACAAATTTGAATTTATATCAATTATAGTAAGAGCATCGTGCCATTTAAGTTTCCATTTACATATTTATACTGAGACTTTTCTTACAACGCAATTTTGCTTTAGAAATGTGTTTTATAAAGGAACATAGTATATTTTTACTTTATCCTAATCGGATAAAGTATTGTGATCGTGCGAAAATTCGACCTCGAGATTTTGACTGATTTGTATCGAGTATCATCCCCAGATCACGTTTTCATGATTTCTAAAAAATGTCTGTATGTCTGTATGTCTGTATGTTTGTGTACTATGTGTGTGTGTGTATGTCTGTGTGTTTTCTCCGAAACTATCAAGTCTATCAAGCTGAAATTTCATATCTATTATTTTCACGTAAATTAAAAAAGCCATAAGGAATTTGGTCAACATCAGTCAACCGGAAGTAGGGTTTTTTTCGTGCAGAAAATTCAAAAATCCGGTAAAAAATCATATTTCCGAAACTGCACCGGGAATTTTCTCCAAATTTCATATCTATAGTTTTCACATTAGCCTTAAGAGATACTGTGATTTTAGTCAACTTCTGACTACCGGAAATGGCAGTTTACTCTTGAACGATTTTTTGTTTTTTATTTTTTTCGACCTTTTAAATATGTGGTATCGTCACAATATTGTAATGTTGTAATTTTGAGAGCAATTTATATTTAAAAAAAATAAATTAATAAAATTAGTCAACCGGAAGTAGGTTTTTTTTTTTTTTTTGTTGAAAAGTTTACCGCAAAATATTTCCGAAACTGCCCCATCGATCAAGTTGAAATTTCATATCTATGGTTTTCACGTTAGCTTTAAGAGATACTGTGATTTTGGTCAAAATCCGTCTGACAGAAGTGGCAGTTTACTCTTGAACGATTTTTTTGTTTTTTTTTTTTTCGACCTTTTAAATATGTGGTATCGTCACAATATTGTAATGTTGTAATTTTGAGAGCAATTTATATTAAAAAAAAAAAATAAATTAATAAAATTAGTCAACCGAAGTAGGTTTTTTTTTTTTTTTGTTGAAAAGTTTACCGCAAAATATTTCCGAAACTGCCCCATCGATCAAGTTGAAATTTCATATCTATAGTTTTCACGTTAGCCTTTAAAGATACTGTGATTTTGGTCAAAATCCGTCTGACAGAAGTGGCAGTTTACTCTTGAACGATTTTTTGTTTTTTTTTTTTTTCGGCCTTTTAAATATGTAGTATCGTCACAATATTGTAATATTGTAATTCTCATAGAAATTGCTATTTAAAAAAAAAATAAATGATTAAAATTAGTCAACCGGAAGTAGATTTTTTTTTTTTTTATTTTTTTTTTTTTTTGTCGTCACAAAAAGTTTACCGCAGAATATTTCCGAAACTGCACCGGAATTTTCTCCAAATTTCATATCTATAGTTTTCACATTAGCCTTAAGAGATACTGTGATTTTAGTCAACTTCTGACTACCGGAAATGGCAGTTTACTCCTGAACGATTTTTTTTTTTTATTTTTTCGGCCTTTTAAATATGTACTATCGTCACAATATTATAATGTTGTACTCCTGAGTAAAATTGCTAGTTACGAAAAAATAAATCATTAAAATCAGTCAACCGGAAGTAGGGTTTTTTTTTTGTCGAAAAGTTTACTACAGAATATTTCAGAAACTGCCCTATTGATCAAGTCGAAAATTTATATTTATAATTATCATATAAAATTTAAGAGTTGATAAGGTTTTGATTAAAATCCGCCGACCGGAAGTGGTAGTTTTTCTTATTTGAATATATGCCGAAGATCGTATTTTACATACGCGCGCGCACTCAACACAGTAATTTCATGATATGTACATACATATGTATGTATTTTGATTGGTGTGGTGGTGGTGTATGCGTTTTATTTACTTACGTACTTAAAAAATTAATTTCGTTACTCTTTGTATTCCTCAAATATATGGATAAAGTCATGGGTTGGCTACACCCGAATTTTTTTTGTAGTAACATGGTATCTCGTTAACATTTTTCTTACGTGTTACGTGTTCGTAAAGAAAATCTTCATACATCATTTATTCAAATAAAATTTAAATGTAATTTTAACATCAGACGACATTGAATCACAGTTGTAACTTTCAAATAACCTTTTTTTTTTCTTATACCTATCATTATCTTCATTGCAATTTTACAACTTAAGTGATATCATTCGCCGTTGTATATTTTATTATACACTCTTCAATATAAATTCGTTCGATCGATTCCAATCAGACATTAAAATTCACTGTAATAATGACGAGTCGTTTCGGCACTAAAAAAAAGAACACTCGTCCCGTTTCTGAACATTATTCAATGTAATTCATTACTTTAACTTAACAAATGGCGTCATCTGGTCGTGAAACACAGTGTCATTTGAATAATGATCGTCGTCTTTTTAGCCGACTAGCGATTTTTCTCTAAACAAGACGTAGAGCGACGAAGAAAAAAATCGCCTTTCGTTTGATATTCGAGCTAAAAACGTCGACAATCCATTAAGGACGAGATCCTTTTGCGGAGTGTCCGGAAAAAGGCTGTGAAAGTGGGAGATTCTTTCCTTTCCGCAAAGAGCGTAGATATTAACATGTGAACGTTTTGAAAAAGAGTAAAAACTGAAGCAAATTAATTTGCAGAGTAATTTGACCCGCCAACAGTGTAGACTCAATACTTGAAAGCTTTTCGATCTTAAAAGCTCCGGTTTAAAATGAAATAGATAGTATTGATTTCAATGCGATGAATCCACGAGGTAAAATAAAGCTCATCAAAGTAAAACGGTCTAAACAAATTTCACAGACACTACGAACGAGCAAGTCTTTCACAAGTCTATTTATGTAAATTTAATTCACGGTAGTTCCACGCGATCGAGGTGAATTGACATACAATATACTGCATTAACACAATTAAGCAACGAAATTATGAAAGTAGGCTTCAAATTAATTTTAATTAAACTAAAATTTGAACGCAAAACGTAGATAATCAAATTGTAGAGATATTTGATAGTCATTTATACCTAGGACAATTGGTGAATATGACTGGTTGCAAAGAAAAATAAATAAAACTAGGATGGAGTGCTTTCGGAAGAATGAACATAGTTTTTAAATCCAACATTCCGCTGTGCTTAAAAAAGAAGGCATACGACCAATGCGTACTGCCAGTTATGACGTATGGATGTGAAACGTGGATGCTGAATTCAAGAATTTTACGCAAGATCGCAGTGCACACAGAGAAGCATGGAAAGATGTATGTTCGGTATAACGAGAAGAGATCGAAAAAGGAATACATGGGTAAGAAGCATGACCAATACTTAGGACAATTGGTGAATATGACTGATTGTAAAGAAGAAGAAATAAAACTAGGATGGAGTGCTTTTGAAAGAATGAACATTGTTTTTATATACAACATTCAGCTATGTTTAAAAAAGAAGGCATACGACCAATACGTACTGCCAGTTATGACGTATGGATGTGAAACGTGGATGCTAAATTCAAGAATGTTACGCAATATCTAGTGCAGAGCGAAGCATGGAAAGACGTATGCTTGGTATAACGAGAAGAGATCGTAAGAGGAATACATAGGTAAGAAGTAAATTTAGCAGAACGTGTGAAAAAGTTGAAGTGGACGCATAGCGAGAAGAATGGATGACAGATGGACGCGAGAAATACTGCAATGGTATCCGAGAGGATGTGAAAGAAAGCAAGGTAGACCGAGTGGACGATGGGCTGATTTGAGAAGAATGTGTGAAGTCAACTGGATGCAGATTGCTCATGACAGACATGAATGGAAGAGGATTGGAGTAGCCTTCATCCAGCAGTGGATGGTGAATGGCTGAAAATGATGATAAAGTATTGTTTCATATGAATACTAATTTATTTTTTTACATTAGTGACGTTGAGAATACTGTCAGTCTTTTGAAAAGTTATTGTCAAAGTGCATGTTTTTGAAAGTTGCGTGTGTGACGAAGATATTCTGCATTTACTTTAAACAAACGTAAAAAAAATTATCTTTTGATTTATTTTAATTATCCCAAGAGGATTTTGTATTTGTCTGTTTTTATTACAATGTCGTAAGTTTTCTAATTTGAAAGATATTTGTAAATGAAAATGGTATTGAAATGAATGACGTCATCAGTTGCGTCAGTGACGATTGTGTTTTCTAAATTTTCTTACCTTCATAACTAAGTCTTTCTACAATTAATACATAACTCTTTATAAGTGTTTATAATTATAACTAAAGTTATCCACTGAGCTGTGTATGGATTAAAAATTTTAATTACAACAAAAGTGTTTAAATTGTTTTGAAATGTTGCATGCGGAACTTCGCAACATTAAACTGGAAATATTTTCAGTTTATTATTATTTGTAAAATCCTCATACGTATGTATATATGTATAATATACGGTTATTATATAACCTAAACATAGTTTAATGATTATGCCGAACATCTGTGGCAATAAACAACTTGGAATATTTATTATTCAATGCGCGAGTAATTTCGATGCAAAGTACTTATATTATGTAATAATATTTCGAAAGGAACTTAGTTTGATCGTTAAATATTCGTCAACCGATCAAAGTTTCCAAATTACAACAATGAAGCTCTATTGTTCTGAACCGCTTAATTCTCATTGGGACTCTAAAATAATAATCACATTCAAACTATCTACAAGAGCCATGCTAATAACAAACTGTAGCTAATCAACTGTCGCAATTATGATTTTAGAAATAGAAACTATACTCATTTTGCAGCAAGTATAATGAAATGTGAAGCTTTTTGCTACCATTTTCAATAAATTTTTAATTGCATAAAAAAATAAATAAGAAGTTTGAGATTTTTACTAGAGATCACTTAAAGGTATACAAAAATAGTTGACCTTTAACGCTTTTTACTTTATTTATATTATTTTATACTAGAGGATTGCTCGTTGACAATCGTTGGGTGTTTATCATTGATTTTTATTGAGTAAGCTTTTTTTTTAATTTTAGCCATAGTTATGCTGAAAATATTAAATTTACTCAAATTACAATCAAAATTTTCAATAAACGACAGAAACGTAACCTAAACTAACTTAAAACCCATAACAAACGCTAATCTAAACGAACCTAACCTTTTAGAATATAAAATAAATTCTTGTTATGTCTATAGCCAGTGGTCGGGAACCTTTTTCGAGCTACGAGCCAAATTAGGGAAAACCTTGCAAAATTGGCAAGTTTGGGAGCCGTAACATATTATTTTCGAATTATATGTACATATGTATATATTTAATATTAAATTAAATGTTACTCATTAATCATCGTTGATATTTCTCAACGTTCGACAGTTTATTACTAAAAAGTATTATAAAGTCAAATCTGAAAAACGATCTTAAAGCATTTTATAGCCATGACGTTGTGGAAATGGGATTAATTTTGATCTTATGTAATTGTATATTTCACAGAGCCGCATGCGGCTCCGGAGCCGCCAGTTCCCGACCACTGGTCTATACAAATGTTTTTAATCGAATTAAAGTGTGTTAGGCGTTTCTGACGGACAGATAGACTTAAGACTATTTATTATATATACAATTTTGATTAGTGAAATAAATTGAACTTTCAGATTACTGTTAAATAAAATAAAAGTGTGCTTATTTCGTTAAACTGTCAAATATTTCAATGTGTTTCATTGTATCGAATACTTATCACATTTAATGAATACTGTTTGATTTGATTATTTTAAGTATATAATTTAAACATTAGGCTTTTACATCTACATATGTACATATGTATGTACGTATAAAAAAATTATCCTTATATCATGTACGACGTATGCTTTCGGATTAGGATTATTTCGACTTCGAAGCACTCCAACTTGAATATTTATTATGTATGTTATATTTTACATACATAGCCTTTTGTTTTACGACCAGAGCTGATAAATTCCAGCACAAATATTTGCGTCACTCTAACGTGTAATTTTTCGCACGTTCCGTTGTGCAAATGCAACGGTTATTATAATGCCCCACTCACAAACTTATCGCCAGATAAAATGCGAGAACAAGAGTGACGTCATAAAAATGTGCAAATACCTTTGATAATGGCATCTGCGAAATAATAAATTATTTAAAAGGTTTCCGATAAACGCGAAGCGGGAATAAAATGATATGTATGTACAAACGTCTTTCGGCAACTGGATAAAATTCGCTATTTTCCAAAACAAACAATCGAAACGGTTCGCTCCAGTTTTGGGGATTGTCCGTTTCAATGCAA
The DNA here is from genome assembly GCA_022651745.1 of Parapsyche elsis. NCBI lineage: Eukaryota > Metazoa > Arthropoda > Insecta > Trichoptera > Hydropsychidae > Parapsyche > Parapsyche elsis. The sequence goes on from JAGVSN010000030.1 coordinate 1,917,901, forward strand.
ATATGAAATATGTACATATCTATTTATTTGAATTCGCATATTTACGAATTCGATAGTATATATACATATGTATGTATGCACTACGAGTTTGAAATCGTCGGCAAAATATAGATTTTTAAGCACTGAATAAGTATCTATGATTTGTAAATTAAATTAAATTAGGTATACGATTTAACTATCTACGAATTACTATTGTTATGCTGCGCACACACCGACGAACCGAACAGCGAACGACGAAGGGTCTCTATTGTGTGGACGTTCATAAATCATCGGACGTTATTGTAATTGTTATTATCCACTCAATAACAATTCGCCTTCGCCGGTTGGTTCGTCGTTCGGTACGCAGCATTACATGCGGATTGAGATCAATCTTTGTGGGTGTGTCTCGCGCGGTATTTGCACGACTTAAACTTTTGACATAAACCAGAATCGAAACTTTTAGACCAGTGGTTGGGAACCTTTTTCAAACTAAGAGCCAAATTAGGGAAAACGTTGCAAAATTGGTAAGTTTGACAGCCGTAACATATTGTTTTCGGATCATATATATATTCAAAATTAAATTAAATTTTACTCATTTATGAAATGGATACATGTTAGAAATAAGTTATCATCGTGATATTTCTTAATGTTTGACGAGACGTTGTGGAAATGGGATTCATTTTGATCTTGTTTAAAGTGTGTGTCAACATTTTGCATTTCTGGCAAAACGTTTGATGGCAGCGAGAGCCGCAGGTTTTCATACAAAGAGCCGCATGCGGCTCCGAAGCCGCCAGTTCCCAACTACTGTTTTAGACGAAAACAAAAATAGTATTTACGCGTATCCTAGTGAACGTACATATATATATAATAGCACTATTCCGTCTGTCTGTCTGTGTGTCCGTCTGCTGATAACGCTCGCCGAGGTAAATAATTAAAAGACACGAACGTCGCGCGAGTGGGATTTGAACCCGATAACACCAGGTTGGGAGAAATCGTGCTTACACTATCTTCCAAACGGTGGTGATGACGTACGTGCTATTTAAATTGGCCAATATTAAATCTTAAAGTGTTCGCGACTTTGCTAAATTTTTATTGTGTATTATAAGGCGCCATCTCAGTGGTCGGGAACCTTTTTCAAGCTAAGAGCCACATTAGGGAAAACCTTGCAAAATTGGTAAGTTTGGGAGCCGCAATATATTATCTTCGGATTATATATTCAAAATTAAATGCTTAGCTGTAAAAAATATATTTCTTAGCGTTCGACAGTTTATTACTAAAAAGTATTGTAAAGTTTAATCTAAAAAAAAACGATCTTAAAATTTTTATAACCATCAAGTTATGTGAATAGGATTAATTTAGACTTTGTGTAACATGTATGTAAACGTTTTGTGCATCACGCAAAACGTTGGATGACAGCGCGAGCCGCAGGTTTTCATACAAAGAGCCGCATGCGGCTCCGGAGCCGCCGGTTCCCGACCGCTGCGCCATCTATGTATACAACAACTATTAAATTTTATATTATTTTTCAGTACGGGTGATGAGAAACCGCTCCGTTGTTATTCAACGGTCTTACACTAGTATCAATATAAAAACACGTCAAGTGAAAAATCATATTTTTCACTTTTATTCTATGTATTTACATATGTACATATGTAAACTGAACTAAATACTTAAAACCTTAAAATACTACCCATAAAGTTGAAATATAACATTTTTTTAGAAATTGACCGCACAACACGAAGTACATAATAGAAAAGTAGCAAGTTTTAAAACACTTCAAAAATTTGACCTAATTTTCATTGGAAATAATCAATTTAGTATCAGCTTAATTATTAGAATACCCACAAAGTAGGAATTTTACCTTATTGTATAAACTATGTAAAAGTGAGAAAAAGCTCACACATACACAACTAATTATTCAAACGTGGCGGCTTTCTATGTACATATGTATGTACGTACATATATACAAAGCTGTTAATTTAGACTTAGTCAATTTTGCCTTTACCGCAACGAAATAGGAATTTTCCTATACATTCTCGTATTATAAGCTAAGCAATTTCCCTTCAGCGAATAAAAGCTCACCTATGCACGCCTAGTTACTCGAGCTTGAGAGCTTACCATCTATATATATACATACATATATACATACATACATATGTACATACGAGTATAAGTTTGTAAGTATACGTGTACAAACGAGTCCGGAAAACGCTCGGCCGGATAATGGACTATTTTCACCACGCTTTCTTCCATCGAGACTTTTATGTCTATCTGTAAAAGATTCCATTCGTTCGCGATTCTAATCAGACGAGGGCTTTGGAAAAAATGAATTTTTTTTTTTTTTTTTTTGGCGTACTCCTTTTATCTACTGCGACGCACGGCGATTAAGTATCAGTATATATTATATATATGGATATAATGCATAGGGTATATATATCCCACCTTTTATGCTCTTATATCAAATTGCATATTATTTTTTGATAGGCCGTTAAATGACTTTTGTGATATACGAAGTATATATAATGTACAATAGATGAAAATATCGCGCTGTGTCAATTTTTGGAATAATGAGACGAGAGTATCTCGAGTTAATAAAGAAAATCTCATACGCTACAGACAGTGTGAAATCACAAATTAATATAAAATGGGCAGGAAGGGGGCAAAATATACTACGCTTCATAAATTGAAATATTTATTGCACGTTTGAGAAAATCCGCATGAAAAAAAACTGATAAAAAAAGATTTGGCTAATATATCTTACGTTTGATTTAATTTCGAATTAATTTAGTATTTAAATTATTTTACAATTTTTAGGGTGCTTCCTTTGTTAACTTTATGTGTTATCGTGTGAATTTATGAACAGGATTAATTTGTAAAAATTAAATATGCGAAAAAATTACTTTAATATCCGAAAAATTATACTTTTTCACGGTTAAAAAAAAACTAGGAACAAAAACAAAATAAAGCTTTGGGAATTTTTTGTGTCCGAAGGGTGAAGTCGATTTTCATTTAATTTTTCCATAAATATAAATGGATTTTTGTTAAATCCTCTCCGCGCCAGAAGTTCAAATATAAATTGAATTTTGCGAAATGATAATCCCGACTGTGATTATTCTACAAAGAATTTAATCTGTGAGATTGGAAAAAAAAAAAAAAATTTAAGGAAATAAAATAGGGGTTGGAATTTTATTCCTTAAACTTCACCCTTTAATCTATTTTTTTCTAATTTTACCGTTGAAAATCGATTAAACTAAAAATAATCACTACATATATTGCGAGCTTTAATTATGCAAACTAAATCGTCCGTGGATTAGATATACATACATATGTACATACACATGTATGAGTGTCTTTATCTAGAACAGATTTTGTTATTCTCGTCGGTGTAATTTCTCCAGACGAAAATTACGCAACTTAATTACACATTCGGTATAACGTAACGGGTTGTATGTAATTTGAAACGTTAATTATGTGTTTTTTAAACACACGTTTTTCGGATAGTACTTTGTGTACACGACAACTTAATTTTCTTTCCTTGTGTATTCCTACATACATATATTCGTATCCGTATACTGTTCATGGAAATGTACATATTTTACGTAGAAATATAGGCAGCATGTTTCGAAATTATTTTTAAACGTATCAAGATTTATTTGTATTATTACGTGATGAAATATAGTATGTTTTTTCTAATAGACGTTTTGTTATTTTGAGAGAGAGGAAAACCGTTCTTGACATTTTTTCTGTATTTATTTATGTATGTATGAAATTTATAATATTTATTTTTAATTTTGTTTATGGTTTGTTAATATTTTCTCAGGCACAATAAAGCTGGTTCTGTTTTCAAATAATCATATCTCTAAAAATGCTCTATGATGAAAAATATTATTGATTGAAATTTCCTTATTGAGATTACTTTTGTTAGATACCAAAACGGAGAAAATTTTAAATATAATTGAGTATAAATTTTGCTTACAAACCATATTGAAACCGTTATCGAACTTCTGAGATAACCTTTACATTTTTTTCATTTTATAGTCCGACGTACAATTTATATTTTAATTATGAATTAAATTTGTGCGAAGGTTTAATTTAGGGAACGCCATTGTGTGAGTCTTAATAACTTTCATAACCTCGGCTAAATTTTGACATATTTTTCAATTAAGAAAAGACTCATTGTCAATCAAAAAATTCATTCATAAAAAAATCCCACATACACATACTATAAAGATCACAATGTAAAATTTTATTAAAAGTAATTAATCCAATCCCGTCAACTTAAATAGAAAATAATTAATAATGTATTACACTTACCGAATCTTGTAGTTGGCACATTATTCTCTATCGATAGCATTTCGACAAATTTTAACGCATTAAATACTGTTTGTTCCACATTGAATTCCGACAAACGAACGATTGACAAAGATTCACTTAAGAATCGATTGAAATAAAATCACGATAGATTCATTGTACGTTTATTGGGGGAAAACTTTTACGAGTTTTCAAATTGGCGCTTCTAATATTGTACGTGGCGTCGCATCGGTGCGCGTCGCGACGCTTCCGAAACTGAACTGAGGTTTTCCGACATTTTCCCGATGCAAAATTCCATGGGAAAATTCGATGCGCACGCCACAACATTCTAATTCCAAATGTGAAGATATTTTTATATTTTTCCGATAGATCAATACTAATCAAGTTCACGAAGTATCATTCGACTAGCTTAATATTCTATTAGATAGTTATCTGCAGTATCCAAATTCCCATAATCCCATTGTGATGCTTATTTATCGTATCGTAAATATCCACTCTATCGTATTTGCTATCAACGGAGCTACAATATTATAGGTATCGTCGGTATAGGCACAGACTATTTAATTGTTCTTATGCAATATTGAAAAATAAACGGCGCTTCAATATTTCGTAATGAGCAAACTCTTAACAAAGGTTTTGATTTCAAAGGTTTGATTCTAAAAGGACCAATACTGAGTTAATTAGGTACATAGATACCAATAGTATAGGTATAATCATACAACGAAATTTAGTAAATTTGCAACTCGATTACCTTATAATATGATATTTGATTTATTCGTAAGTTGATGATATCATTTCATATGGAAAAAAAAGTAAATGTTTAGAGTTCAGTTCCTAACAGACAGACATAAAGATAGACAGGCAAACATACAGACAGATAGACATAGAGATGCATAGACAGACAGACAGACAAACGAACAAACATACAGAGAGAGAGATGCATAGACAGGAAGGTAGACAAACATACAAGCAGACCGAAAGATGGATAAATATACAAACAGGCAGACAGACAAACAGACAAATACACAAACATACAGACATAGAGATGCATAGACAGACAGACAAAAAATACAAAAATACAAGCAGACAGACAGACGGATAATATACAAAACAGGCAGACAGACAAACATACAAACAGACAGACAGAGAAATGCATAGACAGACAGACAGACAAACATACGGGCAGACAGACAGACAGATGGATAAATATACAAACAGGTATACAGACAGAAAAACGAACAAACATACAGAGAGAGAGATGCATATTCAGACGGGTAGACAAACATACAAGCAGACCGAAAGATGGATAAATATACAAACAGGCAGACAGACAAACAGACAAATACACAAACATACAGACATAGAGATGCATAGACAGACAGACAGACATACAAAAATACAAGCAGACAGACAGATGGATAAATATACAAACAGGCAGACATGCAAACATACAAACAGACAGACAGACAAACATACGGGCAGACAGACAGACAGATGGATAAATATACAAACAGGTATACAGACAGGCAAACATACAAACAGACACACAAACAAACAAACATACAGACAGACTGAGAAATAAAGACTGATTATATCAATGATTCAATACTAATAATAAAAAGACTTAAACTTTTATGTCTGTGGTATAATTCTAAGAGTAAATGATTAAAGAACACAAGTCAAATTTTTTTCTTCTGATTTAATAAAACTTTTAATAAAACTCCATTGTATGAAATTCCTAGTCGTTTTAAGCACAGCATGAAATAAATGATTTTTTCTGTCTGAATCTACTATTTTTTTTATCTCAATTCACTCTCACTATTAATACATTTTGAACAGGTTTCTTTCTTGCACTCTTTCTCAAACTAGATGCTATTTCTACTCTAATTTATAAAGCGGAGTATATTTTTTACTTTGCTTGGCCATTTTGGACCTTACACCACCTTCAGAAGATAAAATACTTTGACATTTTATATAATGCGTGATTTGACAATTTGTCTGTCACATACATATGTATGTAAATAATATGCATTATAATACTATTCATTGTTTTATCAATAAATATTGATTTGAATGTTGTATATACATATAATACATACAATTCACATCGTAACGATAGAAATTTGTAATAAATTGCAAAAACCATGTCGAGACTTTCCAAATATTACACGTTTTTAAAAATCTATATCGTTAAAACGTCATCACCTATATCGCTCAACGTAACCCCCAATCTACGCCGAAAATCAAATTCAATTTTGCCATCGAAAATATAATTTCAAAATCGGTCCAAGTCACATCAATCTATAACGCTTCGCATCGAATAACATTCTAAGCCCGGTGAAATTAAACGTTCTCAACGTTTACTGTTAATTGAACATGTACAAGGATGAATTAGCACGTTTAAATGATACACTCGTTGGAATATTTCTAAAGGCGGCGAAGTGGAATGGATTAAATTAATTAAATCGCACTCGCATTTCGCAAATTAACAATCTCTCGCTGACGGCTAATGTCGAAATCAAGACTTTTTTTTTTTTGGTCGTCTTTCGAGGGATTATTTCGCCGTGCGAAATTCTCGACAAACTCAAGTGTTGAATTTGTGTAGGTTTTCGCAGTCGAGATAATTAATTGCGTAGCAAAAAAAATTAAATATAAAAGCGCGTCCGGCAAACAAAGGGTTTTGTAAGCTGCAGCAATGATTTTCATCGCTGTATATTTTATAATGAATACTACTTATGTATAAAAATAAATTCGAGGTAAGTTCGTATGAATTGTAAAATTATATATGTACATATATATCGTATGTAAACTCTTATTATTAAAATGAGTTCCGTGCAAAAACAAATACTAATGTATACAATATCAACATTCTCCGTTGTATTGTACATTATTATTCTACATATGTATATATACGAATATATATATTGAACAACTCAAAATTAATAAAGTTTCGTTTAAGCAATGTTTATTATTTTGAAATGTAGCATAATTAATTAAAATAGTCATACAATAACTATTCAATATTGAAATTAGCTGAAAAGTTCATTTAAATTTTTTCAACTATTTACTATTTAATACTCATCATCATCCTCATTTTCAGCCGTTCACCATCCACTGCTGGATGAAGGCCTCTTCAATCCTCTTCCATTCCTGTCTGCCTTGAGCAATCTGCATCCACTTGACTCCACACATTCTTTTCAATTCATCAGCCAATCTTCCACTCGGTCTACCTTGCTTTCTTTCACATCCTCTCGGATACCATTCCAGTGTTCTTCTCGCTATGTGTCCACTTTAACTTTTTCACACGTTCTGCTATATCTGTCATACTTCTTACCCATGTATTCCTCTTACGATCTCTTCTTGTTATACCAAGCATACATCTTTCCATGCTTCTCTGTGTGCACTGGATCCTTCGTAGCATTCTTGAATTTAGCGTCCAAGTTTCAACTGGCAGTACATACTATTCAATACTATAATTTTTTAATTATTTTATTCGTCAAACTTATTAGAAATGAAATTTAACTTATTAACCGTGTTTATATTATTTTTGTTTAAAATTATTGCGGTCAAAATTTTTCTACACAAGTAAAATTATAATACTGTAGAAACATTTGTTTTAAATTTTCGTTCAAACGCTCAAGGGCTACGTTTAGTTATATTTTAATGCAAATTTATACGTTATCATGTTATTTTTTCTTACTGAAATAAAATAATTTCGTGTGAAAATGTTTTTAATTAATATTTAAACGCGCACAGATTAGGTTAAACCTCCATTGTAACGCAATAATTATATTTCGTTTCAAAATTAAATTATTTGGTATTGAAATGCCTACAAAATGTATTAAAATTCAATAACAAGTTTTTTTTACACGAGTACAATATTCCAATAATATAGTAGGTAATATATTAATATACTAAAAGTTATGTAGTATTAAATTTCATCCAGAATAAATTATTTTGATCTTTCGGTGTAATGAAAGTTCTGTTCAGATTATTCAGATCAGTTAACCTAAATAATTGATTGACTACTTCCATTCGATCTTCAGCAAATGGAGCTGTCAGCAGCTCAAAATACATACTACATCCACAGACAGCTACATAATATTATAATACTTCGCATGTACAATTCGAAAATTCTACCCACGAATATTAAACACATATTGAATTTTAAGTTATATTTTAAAATAACTTAAGCCAGGCGAATATCGAGTACACGTAAATTGATTTATCACCTGGAGTACCATGTTGAATGACAACACAATATTGACAAAGTGATCGATGAACACTTAATTTGGCACGCACAAATCACACACACCTACATATATGTATATTATATATTGTACGAAATGCGAGTACATATACAGGATGATCATTAAAAAATTGAAGCTGCTTTAAAAAGTTATATCTCCTAAACTAGGCCTCTCCAATCCTCTTCCATTCATGTCTGTCATCCAGTTGACTCCACACATTCTTCTCAATTCATCAGCCTATCGTCCACTCGGTCTACCTTGCTTTCTTTCACATCCTCTCGGATACCATTCCAGTATTCTCACGACCATTTCCAACTTTTATACACGTTCCGCTATATCTTGCCACCTTGGTCATGCTTCTTACCCATGTATTCCTCTTACGATCTCTTCTTGTTATACCGAGCATACATACATCCCTCCATGCCACTGGATCTTGCGTAACATTCTTGAATTTAGCATCCACGTTTCACATCCATACGTCATAAATGGCAGAATGCATTTGTCGTATGCCTTATTTTTTAAGCATAGCGGAACGTTGCATTTAAAAACAATGTTCATTCTTCCAAAAGCACTCCATCCTAGTCTCATTCTTCGTTTTATTTCTTCTTCTTTACAACCAGTCATATTCACCAATTGTCCTAGCTATAAATAACTATCAAATATCTCTATAATATGATTATCTACATACACTCTATAGTGACTACGTTTTGCGTGCGAAATACGTTAAACATAATTTTTTTTCATTACCGATGTGTAATTAGCTTGGAAGATATAATTCTTTTGAAAAGAGCTCTGAATTTTTGCTGCCTTGAGTATACATATGTATGTATGTATATATTTTTTTACACGCGGTTTCATTGCTTAACTGTGAGTTTTTGCTCAACAGATAAATCAGTATTAATACTAATTGTTTCAGTACTGCGAGAATTGTCCGAGTTTATTAAAACAAATTTACATTTGCTACCCCAGATAGCCTTAGTTAAGCTTTAGTATGTACGTTAAAAAACCTGTGTTATTTTGATATTTTCGTGTACATACACATGTATGTATGTATGTACTGAATTTCACATGCGAATGTATCGAAAGTCGCAAACAATTTTATCGTTCATGTGAAAATATTCCGTTTCATCCGGAACAGGATACGATGACATATGATAATATATCAAATAGGGGGAAAAAAAAAGCAACAGTAGATAACTTCTTAAGCCATGTAACAATCGAATCGTAAATAACTTATACGTGAACAATAATAGCTATAGAGAATAACTTGTATTTTGTTATTAGATCCTTAAAAAAATAAACATAATGACGTAAGCCGTCAATCAAATTTCACGGAATTGCCTTAAGCTCTGTACATTTTCCCATTCAACTTTAAACAAGCATCTTATTATCCGAAAAATGCAACAGAAAACAACACATAATCGATAATATATTTAGATTGCGTCTTATTACATATATATATATATATATATATTTAAAAAAAGTTAAAATTCATAAATAGCCTATTAAAAGTATGTATAAACAAGAAATTTTGTAAAACTTATATTTACGTATCATTTTCGCGTGTATTTTTATTATTTTGTCGAATTACGCTATTGTGTGTTTCAACGTTGAAACGATGTCGAATTTATAATAAATATTCACAGTTGACGTGCTTTTGTAAAATTTGCGTCAACCGCAAGTGAGGCATATCTCGTTATTTATTTGTCTGAATTTATCAAAGTGAATATAAGCTAAAAATCTTAATGTAAACATGTACATACATAGTATATATAATATTTCAATATTGATCGGAAGATTGCACATGAAATTCTAAATATACCTATACTAAACTAGTAGATTTATTATTATGGCAATAGTTTAAATTTAATCTATTTTACATGCCTTAATACATATTTTGATTGTTCAAAGTCCCCAAATTTTGATACGAAAGCTATTCAATGTAGGGTCCAAAAAAATTTTGTATTTTTTGTCATTTACATAATTTGAATAGTGAATGTTTTCTTATCTCATCGTATTTGATTTATTGTGTATACCTTTATTAACTTTATTATTATTATTATTATTATTATGAGATGATCTAGAATAATTTCAATATAATATGTGTCTGGAATTAAATATAGTAATTATTATTTATTTTTAATCTAGGCTGTACATATGTACATACATATATACAATATTGGGTAAGTGACTTTTCCGATTTTTGAACGATTACTTTAAGCAAATGGTGTTATAGAGGATCAGTACTTAAGCGATCAGTAAATATATGAAATAGTCGGTAATTACTACTAAATGGCAAGTAAATTTATATAAACAGTCGATATTTAATGACCGTTTGTGAAAACGTTACTTAATAAAAATATAGTTTCACTAACTATTTATTATTTTTAATGACCGTTTTATCGTGTATAATACTAATAATTTCCTTGAAAAGTTACTGACCGTTTATTGATTTACATAATGACCGATTTATTAGTTGCCATATTGGGTAACGTTTTAAAATGCAAAAAATTCGTTGATGTTAATTTTTTTATGTAGAACTAAATTGGTATATATGTATAACCTTAATATATTTTAAAACGTGTACATTAGTTTATATTTAATATGAAAGTATGTATTATAAAACTGGCACATAGAATTGATAGAAAAAGTGTATGTAAAATATTTTGACATTACGAAACACAGTATATGTATGTACATAATTTGATTGATATGATGTAAAAAATTAAATCAAATTACAACTATAGATCAAGTACAATTAAACGCTTATCCCATTTTCGTACAATTCATCTCGGATACCAGTGTGCGTTTCGTTATCGCGAAACGCGACGAGTTTGCGGAAAATATTGAAAATTCCTCTCGCATCTCAGTGGAAAATGCGAGAAAAGCTATCCGCATTCAGTCGCTCGCCTCGCGAGATGAATTTAATTTTTTTTCACGCCTCTTATAATAACAACGACAACAAAAAAAATTAAAATAAATGTTCCTGTTTGCGACAAAGCTATCCAGTGTCCTTGCGGGCGATGCTTAATGAAATTTCGCACCGCAAAATCAAAAACAAATTTGGTCTGTGGGGAGAATTTCGCCGAGAGACCGCTAAAGGTTAAACGTATTATGTTCCCATTTAAAGCTCAACGGGGACAAAGTGAACCGTTTAAAATGATCCACACACGTGCTCGCAAAGCTCTATATTTATTTTCGAGTGGACTTGGCCCACTTTTACACTGCACGAACGACATACACACACTGTTTATTCGGGGAAAAGGGGTATGTGTGTGTGTGTGTGTATGTACATATACATACATATGTATGTAGAGTTTTTCGCCGGAAAGTGCTTCATCAACATATTGCTGTAAGCCTTTGCCTTGCGATGTTTCCAAAATTATAATCTTATCTTTGGGTACGAGCTTTTGCTTCATTGACATAGGCTAATAAATTATTATATACCTATACTTAAATATATGTATACGTGCGAGTATATTATAAATTTAGATAATCATATTGTAGAGATAGTTGATAGTTATCTATGTATACCTAGGGCAGTTGATGAATAAAACTAAGAATGAAACTAGAATGTAGTGCTTTTGGAAGAATGAACATTCCGCTGTGAATATGTGTGATACATGAACACATATGTACATACATATGTATGTATGTATGTACACAGTTCCTTGCATGATATAAAAATTGATTTACATACATATACTATTTATAGTTGGAAGAATGAACATAGTTTTTAAATCCAACATTCCGCTATGCTTACAACAGAAGGCATACGACCAATGCGTACTGCCCAGTTATGACGTATGGATGTGAAACTTGGATGCTAAACTCAATAATGTTACGCAAGATTCAGTGCACACAGAGAAGCATGGAAAGATGTATGCTTGGCATAACAAAAAGAGATCGTAAGTGAAATACATGGGTAAGATGGATGACCAAAGTGGCAGATACAATAGCGGAACGTGTGAAAAAGTTGAAGTAGACCATAGCGAGAAGAATGGATGCGAGAAATACTGGAATGGTATCCTAGAGGATGTGAAAGAAAGCAAGGTAGACCGAGTGGAAGATGGGCTGATGAATTGAGAATAATGTGTGTAGTCAAGTGGATGCAGATTGATCAAGACAGACAGGAATGGAAGAGGATTGGAGAGGTCTTCATCCAGAAAATGATGATGATATTATAAATGGTACGCAATTGTACATATGTATGTATTGGTGAGGTATTTTATAGTATCGACATAATCGTTAATATAATAATACTGATTGAACAATTTTAGAACCCTTGTAGGTATACAAATAATATCGTCCGAATTGTTGTCATATGAATGGCAAATATGAAATATTTTCAACAGAATGTTAAAATACCATCACCTTAATATATGTAGGCTTGTATTTATTTTATTAAAAACCCAAATTATTTAGAAACAACGAAAAAAACCACATTATATTAAAAATACAATGTACATAGGTATATACTTTATTTACATACATACATACATACATATATGAAAATTATACATATATACCAACAGACCATAAAAACATATTATTACATGTACAAATAAATATCAACATCTTATATACATGTGTATATCATCATCGTCATCATCATTTTCAGCCGTTCACCATCCACTGCAGGATGAAGGCCTCTCCAATCCTCTTCCGTTCCTGTCCTGTCCTTGAGCAATCTGCATCCACTTGACTCCACACATTCTTCTCAATTCATCGGCCCATCTTCCACTCGGTCTATCTTGCTTTCTTTCACATCCTCTCGAATATCATTCCAGTATTTCTCGCGTCCATCTCCCATCCATTATTCTCGCTATGTGTCCACTTCAACTTTTTCACACGTTCCGTTATATCTGTCATGCTTCTTACCCATGTATTCCTCTTACGATCTCTTCTTGTTATACTAAGCATACATCTTTCCATGCACTGAATCTTTCGTAACATTATTGAATTTAGCATCCACTTTTCACATCCATGCGTCATAACTGGCAGTACGCATTAGTCGTATGCCTTATTTTTTAAGCATAGCGGAATGTTCTTTCAAAAGCACTCCATGCTAGTTTCATTCTTCGTTTTATTTCTTCTTCTTTACATCCGGTCATATTCACCAATTATCCTAGGTTTATATGTACATATACATATATACATATTGTATACGAATATGATGTATAAGCTTCATAATTAAAATAATATAAAAAAAAACAACAGTGACAATTTTTAATAAATTATGATATTTATGCTAATTATTAACCATTTTTTGTCAATGTTTGATGAAAACACTAACCATTCATTAAAAAATCTACTGGCCTTTTATAATTTGGTCAGTATTTTTTATAATATATTTATAATAACTACTATTAACATTGATGTTCTTAGAATTTGATATTTTTTCATTGGTCTTTTTATAAAAACATTATAGAAACCGTCTGATAAAATTGTGAAACGGGGACGAAATTTGATGTGTGATTTCAATGGCCTCTACAGTATACAAATATTTGTTTCTGTAGATTGATACTTGAATACATGAGTGTAGACACTTGTGGAAAGCAATAAAAACCATGCCACATATTTATAAAATGCAACCGATTTGGCTAAGTTGTGTTAAATCGAGCATGCAAACTTTAAAAATTACATATCCAAACGCGCTTTTACGTATAAATATTTTAAAAATCAATGAATATTTTCCAGAAGGAGGGGAAAATCTTCAAAAACGTTTCTACGTTAGCCGTTTCAGAAAATCAAGAAAAATACACTAGAATAAAAAAAACACACATATAAAATGGAAATAAACCTCGCGCAATTTGGCAAACATACGTTTGAAAGTTGTCTGCGTATATATTTATTTTCGTTACAAGTTCAACATGTTCATATACATAAAGCTCGCATTTGTTTTTGATTCGCCATCTGTGTGAGAGAAACTTTACTTAATTGAATTTCAATTCGTGTATAATTTAATAAAAATATTAAAAATACCCACAGTGGATGTTTAATTGCTTAATCTATGCAAATGTCCATATATTACGTGTAGTTATTATTTTGGTCTACATGTGTTGATTGAAACGTATCGCTTGCGCATTTATCTCTATCAATTATCCAATTTATCCAAAATTGATCTATCGCTGAATATATTCGGTGAGCTTTCCGTACTCCATCAACGATTCTTTACGGATAATGCATTTATTTAAAGCATTCCTATCCATGCGCGTATTTTTATAAATTGTACATACCATGAGCTGACGTTACATACACGTATGAAAACTAACATAGAATTTTTTTTTCACAAACAAGAAATCTTCTCAACGGCTACGGTGTCGTAAAAACTGACGGTTAATTTAAAATATTTGACTTTATACCGAGGAAAGGGATCGAGATAAAAAGAAAATCGCGTTCGACGAAAGTGATGCGTTTTATATTGTATTATATACATAGGTACATACATTGTTTGAGAGTAAATTTCGGTTGTTTTTCATAAACTACATATAATTAGTTTTAATGTTGTTATATTTTTCTAAAGACAAGTTTATACATGGTGATACATATATATATGTTTATTATAAGATAAGTTAATAGGTAGTGATACATACATATTCTATAGGCAATCATTTTAAAAATATTTGCTTGATTTACCTTATATGTACACACATACATATGTATAATATTTGGAAAATGAACTATTGTAAGCAGATCCATGATATTTTGTATACAAAACCAAGGAAATAATTTTGAACACATGAACCAACCCAATGTATGTTTAAAGAAATGATATTTACTGTATCAACATTAAAAAAATTTATATTCATAAACTACATATAATTAGTTTGAATGTTGTTATATTTTCTAAAGAAAAGTTTATAGATGGTGATACATACATATATATATATATATATAACCTATATGTGTGTTTATTATAAGATAAGTTTCATATATTAGATAAGTTTATAGACATATTCAGGAAATCATTTTAAAAATGCGATGGATTTTTGAACCTTTTGCTCGATTTACCGTATATGTATGTATGTATAATATTTGGAAAATGAACTATTGTAAGCAGATCCATGATAATTTGTATACAAAACCAAGGAAATAATTTTGAATACATGAACCAACCCAATGTATGTTTAAAGAAATGATATTTACCGTATCAACATTAAAAAAAATTATATTCATAAACTACATATAATTAGTTTGAATGTTGTTATATTTTCTAAAGAAAAGTTTTATATATATATATATATATATATGTGTGTTTATTATAAGATAAGTTTCATATATTACCTATAGATAAGTTTATAGACATATTCTATAGGAAATCATTTTAAAAATGTGATGGATTTTTAGAACCTTTTGCTCGATTTACATACCTTATATGTACATATGTATGTATAATATTTGGAAAATGCTCTATTGTAAACAGATCCATGATAATTTGTATACAAAACCAAGGAAATAATTTTTAATACATGAACCAACCCAATGTACTTTTAAAGAAATGATATTTACTGTATCAACATATAATTAGTTTTAATGTTGTTATATTTTCTAAAGAAAAGTTTATAGATGGTTATAAATACATATATATATATATATATATATACATATATGTTTATTATAAGATAAGTTTACAGACATATTCAGGAAATCATTCTGCTCCATTTACCTTATACATATGTATGTATGTATAATATTTGGAAAATGAACTATGATAATTTGTTTACAAAACCAAGGAAATAATGTTTAATACATAAACCAACCCAATTTACATGTGTTTAAAGAGACGTAATATACCTACATATGTATATAAATCAATGATATTTACTGTACCTATCAATATTCAAATAATTTACAGTTAATTATTGTTTGAAAGTTGTACACATTCAATCAAAACTGTAACAAATCAACGGTAATAACTAGACCTGGCGTATACGAATGGTCGGAGCGAAAACCCATCTCTCATAAGTCTCCTAGAATCGTTCACTAGTGTAATAATATCCGTATGGAAAGGAGAAAGTGTTGAGGGAATTTGTAGCACAATTTCCTTGTTCCAATCCATTCAGTTTCCAATAATGCTGAAGAAGAACGTCTGAAACAAAACGCGTGCGATGCAGCAGCTAGTCCTTCTCTCTACGAGGAACAACTTTCCACATTGCGGTGCTAAAGTTGCCGGTTATTGCCACCCATAAAAGCTCGATGCTCAACGAGCTTTATATATAAAATACAAGCTTATTTCGGGTACCCTATATATATAGATACAAATATATAATATAAAAAAAAAGGGAAAAATTCGAATCAGCGCACAAAAAAGGGTATTTTTTCCACAGGAAACCTATCAGATGTGTATTTTGAAATTATTATAATGCTATTGATTTATAGTATGCCGCGAATGTCACATAAATAAAGTGCGTTTAGTTACGATAAGACAAAAATGAACATAGTTCAAACTATTCACACATAACCTACTACACTATGTAGCTTAAGTCATATAACTTCTTTGGTGAATAGATCTATCGATGATTTTTAGACTTGCCGAAGCTTAGTCGTAGTATTACAATAAAATATCATACCTGGAATCGAATGAACGTTCGAAACATTGAGAGTTTACGATGCGAGTAATAAAATTTCTCATTTACCTATTCAAACATTTACTCCCGGCTACGTAATAATAGCTTTTTTTTTCCATCGAAAGTAAAAAAAAAATATGGTATCGATCAATTCGTGTCATAATACTTGAGTTCCCCGAGAGTCTTCTTCGAATTTTTTGTGTACGGTATTATTAATGATTATGAATATTCATTGAATAATGGATTTCTGTAATAGAATATGTTGAGCTCGTACGTCATGTGGTAAAAAAAATATTATCGATATAATTCAATGTATTAAATGAAATTAAATTAAGTTATAAGTAAACTAGCACGTTCAGTCAATTGAATGTAATGACTTTTGTTTCATTGAATGGACATTATGTCTTTTATTATAAGTCATAATTTAATACATTTGAAATTTCAGCTATATGCTTCATTAGCTTGTTAGTAACACAGGAAAAAAAAAAGCGGAAACGAGCAGATCAGAGTAAAATGCTAATTATGGTTAACAATGTAAAATATCATTCATAAAATTATATACATATGTATGTATGTATGTACATAGGTATAATACTTGATGAAAACCATCGCTGTAGTTATAATTTAATTAGAATGACGGAATAATATCTCATGTTATGATTGAAATCATTTCCGGTCGACGACTACTTTGATCATTTACAGTGTTTTAATGTTGTTATAGTTAAAATAATATTAACTATACAAAACCTTTGTCACTGTCAATACATTTAGAGTGTAAGCGAAAGAGCTCTCCTTGCAAATTAAACATTATGCATTACAAAAACAGAAGCATGCAAAATTGAAAGGTGTGTTAATTACATTTCTACTAATTACATACGTGTATAAAGGAGATGTTCAAAATATTGTATTATTCGTTTATTTTTTTAATTAATACGCTCATCACGACAGATTTTAAATTCACATTGAAACTGACGCTCTGTAGTAACTAATATTTATCCGTTTGTATAATGTTTTAACTTATAACTTTGCCTAAAAGCATTATATCGTTACAATTTTTTATCACACTATATATAATAGAATCAAGGAGATTTAAAAATATTATTTTTAAATTAAAATCACTTACGCTCTTTCTCTACCAAAGCTTTCAAATATAACCATAAATTCAACACGTGCGTATCAACTTATTTTTTACTTTATCCTAATTGGATAAAGTATTGTGATCGTGCGAAAATTCGACCTCGAGATTTTGACTGATTTGTATCAGGTATCATCCCCTGATCAAGTTTTCATGATTTCTGGAAAATATGTGTATGCCTGTGTACTTATGTGTGTGTGTGTGTGTATGTGTTTTCTCCGAAACTATCAAGTCTATCAAGCTGAAATTTCATATCTATTATTTTCACGTAAGGTGTAAAAGCTATAAGGAATTTGGTCAACATCAATCAACCGGAAGTAGGGTTTTTTTCTTGTAGAAAATTCTAAAATTCTTTTACCATAGAATATTTCCGAAACTGCCCCATTGATCAAGTTGAAATTTCATATCTATAGATTTCACGTTAGCCATAATGGTGGGTACAAACCGACGAATCGAAGGCGAACCGAAGGCGAAGCGAATTCGGGCTATTTGGACGCTATGTGGACGTCGCAGCGAATGCGAACCGAACGATCGCTTCGCTGTTTGCTTCGCTAGGTCTCGGAGCGATCGTTCACAGCGAATGGTTTTTTGTCACTTTGCTGATCCACAAAAACAATTTTTTTGTGTATGTATTTATTTATTTGAATTTTAAACACTCATATGGCCCTTACATAAACGTTTTTAGTGTGACGTACAATCAAGATCAACATGAATTGTGAATATGTATGCAGGTAAATTTTAAATACAGTTATACGGCTGAAACTTGACCGAATTTGAAATAAAATTGTGCTTCTAAGTGTCATTTTTATGATATCAAGCCATGAAAGTATTCGCGGGCACATATGTACATATGTACATACGTGTGAACCCATACTATATAATATGTACCTATGTACGATTCCCCGAGGTAAGTTTTGTAATGTTTACAATATTTACCCGGCAGATTATATATACGTAAAAATATATAAAGTTCAACCCCTCATCATTTTTTCTGAATTTCATTGTATGTACGAAAGTTTCGAAAGTGAGTTAATTATTTTATTGTTTGGTGATTTATTGTTACTATTGTTGATAAGTAAAACTGCTCGCCAAGATGCCACGAACAAAGACGCAATGCACAAAAAAATAAGGTTTTATAAAAAAAATCGTTTGATGGGACCGCTCTTGGAGCGAAAATGCACCGAACGCAAATAGTGTATTTTTTTGTTAGTTGGGCTATTGTTTAAGATTTTCTTTTGTTAATTCTGCCTATTGTATTTCCGTTCGAGGGTCAACATTCGCTCGATATTCGGTCCGAAGATTTAAGTGTATTACCTACAACCAACGAAGTTGCTCCGAATTCAAAGTTGAATTCGAAGTTGTTCAAATTTGCTCCGAATTCGGTTCGCGTTCGATTCGGCGGTGTGTACCCGCCATTATACTGTGAGATACTGTGATTTTGGTCGAAATCCCTCTGACAGAAGTGGCAGTTTATTTTTATTCAAAACGTTATTGAAATTCCATTTTAGGGCTTAAAATGATTGTTTCGGGAAAATCTCGGAAAACTCCTTACAAAATTTCATTTCACATTTGAAAATTGTTTGACTTTTACAAACATTATACCTACAGTTAGGTTATTTGATATTTAGAAATACCCTTTTGCTGTTGGATTAAGACGACTTTCCCGAATTTTCTTCGGAAAATTTCTCACTTTAAACGAAGATCTCAACTTCAACACTATTTAGTGTTGAAGTTGCGCAATTTTTGTCGCTTGCGCAAACAATCCATTTTGTTGATAGCGCCTACGGGCACCGCAAGAGCGATAACGTTTTATTTGGGTACCACCTAAACTCATCCCCTTCATCCCCTTGTCTTCCCACCTGATTTACAACCTCCACCACCCCACAAATAAGGCACAGGAGCTTTCTGGCTGAGGTGTGAGAATGTGGGGGGTAGAGGATGGTCGTTTTCTGAAATTTAGCCGCGAATCGAGGATGCGACATTGTGTATAGTGTATGTACATACATAAAATATATGTATGTATGTATGTACAACAACAAAACACGACCTATTCTAAATTAACCTTATTCTCGACGGTTTAGACCATTTTGAATTTTCACTTTATATCTAAATACAAACCTAGGACAAATGGTGAATATGACCGTATGTAAAGAACAAGAAAAAAAACGAAGTGTGAAACTAGGATGATGCTTTTGAAAGAATGAACATGGTTTTTAAATCAAACATTCCGCTAAGCTTAAAAAATAAGGCATACGAACAATGCTTACTGCCTGTTATGACGTATGGATGTGAAACGTGGATGCTAAATTCAATAATGTTACGTAAGATCTACAGTGCACATAGAGAAGCATGGAAATATGTATGCTCGGTATAATGAGAAGAGATCGTAAGAGGAATACATGGATAAGAAGTATGACCAAAGTTGTAGATATAGCATAACGTGCTTTTGGAAGAATGAACATTGTTTTCAAATCCAACATTACCAATTCCAGTTATAACGTATGGATGTTAAATTCAAGAATGTTACACAATATCTACTGCACACGGAGAAGTATGTAAAGATGTATGTTTGGTATAACAAAATGAGATCGTAACAGGAATACATGGATAAGAAGTATGACCAAGGTGGCAGATAAAGCAGAACGTGTGAAAAAGTTGAAGTGGACACATAGCGAGAAGAATGGATGCTAGAAATACTGGAATGGTATACGAGAGGATGTGAAAGAAAGCAAGGCAGTCTGAGTGAACGATGGGCTGATGAATTGAGAAGAATGTGTGGAGTCAAGTGGATGCAGATTGCTCAAGACAGACAGGAATGGAAGTGGATTGGACAGGCCTTCATCCAGCAGTGGATGGTGAACGGTTGAAAATGATGATTTAAATACAACCGTATATGTATTACTCGACAAAGTTGAAACGTCAATTTATATTCAAGTCCGTTCAAATTATACTTCTCTATTAACATTATAAAGAGATTGAATTTTTTTTGGAGTGGTTGTATGTATTATATTAGTCCATTTGATGTTACGATGCAAAATGAGACTAAATAGTTGAGAAGCTAAGTATTTTTTCGGTACAAAAGCCATTTCTGAAAATTTGATCTGACGTCTGTCGGCACGTTCCGAGTCCATTCAACTACTCTAGTGCTTTTAAACTAATTGGTTTTAACGTACGAGTGCGTATAAAATGTACATATAAGACATAGTGTGTTAAACTTCTAGTGTGTCTAACCTTTCATTGTTTTTACTGAGCGTTTTGTTAACAAAATATTTATTTAAATAAATATTTATGTAAAATACAAACCATTGTAAACGAAGAATGAAACTAGGATCGATTGCTTTTGGAATGAATGAACATAATTTTTAAATCCAACATTCTGCTATGCTGAAAAAAGGAGGCAGACCAAAGCGTACTGCCAGTTATGACGTATGGATGTGAAACGTGGACGCTAAATTCAAGAATGCTAAGTAAGATCCCGTGCACACAGAGAAGCATGGAAAGACGTATGCTTGGTATAACACGAAAAGATCGTAAGAGAAATACATGGGTAAGAATCATGACAGATAGATATAGCGGAACGTGTGAAAAAGTTGAATTAGACACATAGCGAAAAGAATTAATCGTAAATGGACGCGAGAAATACTGGAATGTATCCGAGAGGATGTGAAAGAAAGCAAGGTAGGGCTGATGAATTTAGAAGAATGTGTGGATTCAAGTAGATGCAGACTGCTGAAGACAGACAAGAATGGAAAAGGATTGAAGAGGCCTTCATCCAGCAGTGGATGGTGATTGGTTGAAAATGATGATGACAGACTTGATTTTTAATATATAGTCAGCATCTATCAAAATTCTGAACTGACTGTATCTTTTGAATTATTCAAATACGAAGATTAATTATCCATTTTATGTATTTTTTGTTTCAATTCTAATATTTTCAATCGAAAACAATTTATATCAAATAAAAAATTGAAGTGAACTTTTTTTTAATACAGAAAAAATGTAATTGAAATCGTCTGCCTCATTACATTTTTTTTTTTTTTTTTGTTACATTGAGCAATTATTGTGGCTTTTAAATGTCCAAAGCGTATGCTTAAATCTAAACGATAATGTATCGAATATATTAATACGAATTTTATTGCGGTCCACTTTTTCCATTAAGGTACGAACTTTTTCAATCAAATTCGAAAAAATTCTAATGGAATAATACAAATAAGATGTTTTGCTTCGCATAACATACGTCTATGGTTTCACTTTAATAAAATTTTCACGAGAACGTAAAAAGAGGCAAAATCTGAATTTTTCTCCCCTTTTCCGCGAAGGCGTTGATGTTTGATTGATGAAAGAAAATAAAATCACCTATACTATGTATTCGTAAAATTTCAATGTTTCTTTTAAACAGACAAACCCACCAAACGACGGAGATGAAGATAAAATGATAACTTTTATTAAATTTCGAAATAGTATGCATATTCATACATATATATGATTTAACTTACGTACATACCTATACATATATATGTATAAGTTAAAATATCCAATTATCCGAGTGCAAGAAAAAGGATTAGATTTTCTTCTTTCGTGTAATCTTATCTCTGCCATTTTTTCTCGTTGATTTATACAAAAGATTTTATCTACGTCATTTCGTTTTTATTTTTTTATTTAAAAATTTCTAAAAAATTGAATTCGGAACGCCCGTCAAATCTTATTACGAAAATTAATCGCGTCTTGCGGGCTCTTTGCAGAAAAGTCTCCCTTTCGCGGAGTAAATGGAAGAATTAAACTTGGCCAATTAAAGCGAATGAATGATTACAACGACGACTCGTAGACATTATTATTAAATAACTGGAATTTTTCGCCAATTTTCAAAGCGGAAAATTTCCCCGTAGTACGCTTTGAATAGTTCGTTGAAAGTTTCAATGGGAAGACGCGTTCATTAGATTATTATTAGAAAATTAGACTTTCAAAGGTTTTACTTAATATCAATCAGTTCAAAAGTATTTACGTAGATACCTAGATACATAGTATGTATAATATATAATCAAGTTTTTGTAGTGTAAACCAAATAAATTGACACATCAAAAACTTGACAGTGAAATTCATGAATTAAATTCAAGAAGCAAGGCATAGATCAATCTTAAAAAACTAAATAGCTTTCTCCTGTTTGTGTGTTCGTCTTTCGAACTTTCAAAATGACAATATTGATTACACTGTGCAACAAAAAAAACTACCGTTGCGGAGACTAGTCAATCGTTACTAAGTTTGATCCACTGAATCCGAATTTGATAATGAAATTTGTTGGTTAGCTCTTGTTAATGAGATATGATTTTGTGTTCAAAATGAGTATTGGAAGCAATAGTCAGATTTTTTTGCTATTAATTGTGATATTTGAAAGTTTCGTCTGTCTGTCTGTCTGTCCGTCTGTCTGTCGCCTCAATAAATGATTAAAATACACGAACCGTTGCGCGCGAGTGGGATTTGAATCCGCGATCACCAGTTCGAAATGAGGTCGCGCTACCAGCTTCAACCAAACTACATAGGTAATGACGAGCCTGCCAAATTTGACAATATTAATCCTCGGTAGGTTCGCGACTTTGCTAAACTGTCACGTTGTTGTGTTATAGCGCGCCATCTATGCAAAAACTATAAAAACTATTAAATTTAATATTATTTTATTATTAGATAATAAATACTAAGCTCAGCACTTTATTCATTTGTCAAGTTTGAAGTATGCATTACTATATATATATATATACATATATATGTATGTACATAGTAGCGCAAGCGTCTGCCTGGCCGGCTGTCTGGCTGGATAGCCGCGGATCGCTCGCATACACACTGCACGTACGCATACATATACTCACCCACACAAACACTCGTGGTACGGGTGATGAGAAACCGCTCCGTTAATATTCAACGGGCTTACACTAGTTACAGTATAAACCCTTTCCCATTATTATTATTATATATATATATATATGTACATATATATATATATATATATCCGAAATCCGTATGTCTGTCTGTCTATCTGTCTGTCTGTCTGTATGTCTGTCTGCTGATAACGCTCGCCGAGGAAAAATAATTACAAAACCAGAACGAGTGGGGGATCGAACCCGGGACCCCAAGCTCGAGAGGAATCGCACTTATGCTATCCGCTGTCGCCAGTTGTCAATTTAGTCCTTTTTTTTTAAACATTACCTATACAAGGGATCGTGACTCTGCTTTACCTATAAAAGGGATCGTGACTCTGCTAATAATACATAGATGTCACTATAAAAACTATTATTTTTTTTTGTTTTTGATTTTTACAAAATCACTTATAATTATTATATATAAATACATATAATAATTAATAATTATAATATAAATAGTAAAGTTAAAAAAATATATTTTATCGAGTGGGTATCGATTACGCGGGTATCGATTGGGTACTGTAACGCGCCATAGATGGCGCATTGGCACAACAACTATAAAAACTATTAAATTTAATATATAATTTTCCAGTACGGGTGATGAGAACGCTCCGTTGATATTCAACGAGCTTACACTAGTATATATGTAATAGCCCAAATCCGTCTGTCTGTCTGTCTGCTGATAACGCTCGCCTCGGTAAATGATTAAAATTCACGAACCGTTCACGATTCACGAATTCACGCTTTGAGCTCGCGATCACCAGGTTGGAAAGCATCGTGCTAACACTATCACCCAACGGAGGCAATGATGGGCCTGCAACGATTTGACAATAGTAATATCTCAATAGGCTCGCGACTTTGCTACGTTGTC
This sequence comes from Parapsyche elsis, assembly GCA_022651745.1. Classification (NCBI taxonomy): domain Eukaryota; kingdom Metazoa; phylum Arthropoda; class Insecta; order Trichoptera; family Hydropsychidae; genus Parapsyche; species Parapsyche elsis. Next base: position 1,942,929 of record JAGVSN010000030.1, read on the forward strand.
GTATTATAACGTGCCATCTATGCAACAACTATAAAAACTATTAAATACACATACATACCCACGCAAACATACGTTGATATTCAACGGGCTTACACTAGTGTACCATAAGTTTAGAACAGTAGATTTTTATGCCACCTCTTCACTGGTCGCGCGAATGTTCGTGGAATATTCGTGGAATGTTCGTGAAATATTGGCCGTAGTGTTTCGAGCAACTGCCGCTGCTCGTGCGTCGCGAGTGCGCAACGAACGTATCGCTAGTGGCGCCACTCTGGTGTCAAATAGCAAGCGGCAGCGAACGAAGTGTTGAGTCTCTGCCTACAAAAATGCCAAGCTTCCAAGACATTTAGCAAGGTGACGAACCATTGTATATCAATTTACGAACCCTTCCCCCTCCACATTCAGTGTCGTTTATGAGTTTCCCGCGGAAACATGTGGACCAATTCTGTTACTCTAAACTTTGTTGAACTTCTTGAACAAGAACCTGCTATAGGGTACCTATTATTGCTGCTATTGACCTATATGGGATCTTCTATTGACATTTTTGTAGGCAGTGATGCGACACTTCTTTCGCTGCCGTTTGCTAGTTGACACCAGAGTGGCGCCACTAGCAACACGATCGTTGTGCTCGCGACGGACGAGCACGGCGAATGCTCCATTTTTGCGGATAAGCTCGGAATGTTTACGAAAACGTTGGACATCGCGCGAATGTTTATAAAAAACGTTGGCCTTCGCGCGAATGTTTACCTACACCTAGGCGTTCGGCACCGCTCGTCAGCGCTCGTACTATATATGAAGAGCCGGCATTACAATACAAATATCGACCTTTTACCTACATACATACATACAGTAGACATCGTACATGTTAACCCGTTCGTGCCGGAACTTACACAATTGATTTATTCAAGGACTGCACCCTATCCACCAACCTAACCACCCACAAACCCCCCCTTAAAACCCCACACTTCGGTTCAATTATGGTCCAGAGCATTTACGACCGTAGTGTCGGAAGCCAAGTCCCACAGACGCCTTAAATTGAGACGCTAAGCCGTGTTGCGAGCCGCAATTAAAATTTATTAATCGTGATAGTTGTGTGTTCTCAGGACAACATAACACCCCTATAAACATATCAAATATCGCACGCGTACCAACCCCCAGCCCACCCTCTTCGCATTTCCAACTATTATCTACTAATTTAATTGTTATTGTACGCCGAGAGGCCCCCCCAGGCTCATTAACGCAAACGAGAGACGCTTAACCTCTGACGTTTGTTCGTCCTCGTTCAAAGGACATACCTAGTTATCCGACCAAAGTGTGCCCCTGCTACTTCGACACTTGTTTGTCACGTCAAGGTGAAATTATTAATCAAAGTTATGCATACTAATAACGTTAAGTGAAGAAGAAACTACATAGAGTGGCTCAAGCTTCAGTAGTTCCATGCGAACGAGGCGAATTTACGTAAGGTATACATTTTTTTTAAGTAAAATTTCTATTGGCACGGTAGTGGAAAATCGTTTCGTGTCGTTTCTATACAAACTGACCGAACGGACGGGTAAAACGATATTCTCGACGACTCTGTCTCTCTTGCCCTTCCGAGTTGATGCGAGACAGAGATGCTACCCGCGGCATTTGGAGAAACCATAACTACTGTTGGTGAGCATAAATTTGCCTCTCGCTCAGACGTATTGCTTTGTCCCTGCCCTCAGAAAACATTTCGAAATACGACCACCGGTATGATAGCAGTGGCGAGTGCCCAAAATGATACACAACAGTCATCTGTCATTTTACACGTAACCTCGCAAACCTCCTCTGCGTTGTTTTTGCTATTATATCGTCTCGTTTCTACATCGTCATATTTGCCCTCTGTAAAATAACGCGATCAGCGCCACTCGCCACTGCTAATCATACCGGTGGTCGTATTTCGAAATGTTTTCCGAGGGCAGGGACAAAGCAATACGTCTGAGCGAGAGGCAAATTTATGCTCACCAACAGTAGTTATGGTTTCTCCAAATGCCTACCCGCGCTTTTATCGCTCCATTGTTTGAGCAAAATGTGTGCGATGTTTTGAAGTCATTCTCACATACATAAACTATCCTCCGCTTGCTTTACACTGCAAATAAGTTTTACTTCTATAGTGAGTGGCGGCTACGCACTGTGATTTTTTATCATTAAAACTTCTGTTTTGATGTATCATCGTGGAATATTGTTGTATGTTCACATGGTTACAATGTTGTTAAGATTAGAAGAACAATGAAAGTACTGTGAGTCTTTTGGAAGAAAACGAGTTTTTGAGTGAATTTTTGTGAAAGTTGCGTTTACTTTAATATTAGTGATTTTAACGATGGGACAATGTTTTCAACGTGCCAACTAAAATGAATCGATCGAATGTTTTCGTAATTGATTGCGTAACAATTTAGCAAAGTCGCGAATCTACCAAGGATAGATTGAAAGCGTTAGCGCTAACTCACCCAACCTGGTGATATCAAGAGTTCAAATGCCACTCGTGACGTTCGTGTTTTTCCTTTATCGAGGCGGGCGTTATCAGCAGACAGACAGACGGAATTGGCCCCGTTGAATATCAACGGAGCGTTCTCATCACCCGTACTAAAAAATAATATTAAATTTAATAGTATTTATAGTTGTTGTGTAGATGGCGCTTTATAATACACAATAACAATTTAGCAAAGTCGCGAACACTTTAAGATTCAATATTGGCCAATTATATATATGTATGTAGCACGCACGTCATCGCCTCGGTTTGGAAGATAGTGTAAGCCTAATTCCTCCCAACCTGGTTATACCGGGTTCAAATCCCACTCGCGCAACGTTCTGGTTTTTGAATTATTTACGTCGGTGAGCGTTATCAGCAGACAGACGGATTTCAGCTATTATATATATGTACATATAATATAATTTTTGCTTAAAAAATAAGGCATACAACAAATGCGTACTGCCAGTTATGACGTATGGATGTGAAACGTGGATGCTAAATTCAAGAATGTTACGTAAGATCCAGTGCACACAGAGAAGCATGGAAAGGTGTATGCTCGGTATAGCAAGAAGAGATCGTAAGAGGAATACATGGGTAAGAAGCATGACAGAAGCGAGAAGAAAGCATGGCGAGAAGAATGGATGACAGATGGACGCGAGAAATACTGGAATGCTATCCGAGAGGATATGAAAGAAAGTGGACGATGGGCTGATGAATTGAGAGGAATGTGTGGAGTCACGTGAATGCAGATTGCTTAAAACAGACGAGAATGGAAGAGGATTGGAGAGGTCTTCGTCCAGCAGTGGATGATGATCGGCTTAAAATGATGATTTCATATTTTTATTATTTTATTAAAGATGATTTTGTATTTAACTGTTTTTATATGTACAGTGTCTTTGTGATTGAAATTGATTGACAATCATTCAACATTCATAAGTGTAATAAAAAAAACAATGTAGTTAAAGTTTTATTCACAACAAAAGTGACTTTTGTGACTTTATTTTGATTTAAAAAACGGTTTGCAGTTAATTTTAAATGATAAATTCAATGAACGAGATGAAAATCTATCGCTCTGTGTGTACATATTTTATTGTACGTACCAAACAGATAAATTAAGTAGCACAGATAAGTTATAGAAGCTGTGCTGAGGGGTCCATTGATTTAACAGTCACAAAGCTGTTGTCACGAAAGATTACAGAAGTGGCTTTAAAGCTTTAAGCCCGGGAAAGTGTCGGTCGAATAAGCCCTCTGCTTCTCGGGAAATCTCTGACCCTTGTAGATGCCTAAGACGCTAAACGAAAGCTTTAAAAAATCATAATATTCACGTCTACGAAAACGATCGATCTAATCTTACACAATCCTCACGCTTACGGCTTAAGATCCATTTTCGACCTAAAATTAGATCTCAAAGATAATACACCTATCGATACCACCGAGAAAATCCACTCGGAGAATATTACGAAACCTCAAACCATTGTGTCTATTATAAATTTTAAATATAGTCACGTTTATAATTGAAACTTTCGAAATACGTTTCGAATAGAGAGAGCGCGAATTTAATTAATAAAATTAATAAAATAAAATATAAAACGATGGAAATTGTATTATACGATTTACAAAGCTAGTTTTGCGTGGATTTTTATCATACATATATAATACGTAGTTTGGTAAAGATGTAGTGTCTTTTACGCGTCAGTAAATATTTGCTACGTGTAGATTTGTTGAGATGAAAAGTTTGCCTGTGAAAGAAATATACTTTGCCATACATTTTAGACAGCTCGGCGATAAATCTCTATCTCTTTCATAAAGTGGTTTTTTTTTTATCTTAATAGATGCAGGGCCGTTCGCGTTCTATGAATTCGACCACCAAATACAATTATATATAAATAGTTAGTTGAATATATAGAAACACATTCTATATATTCGAATTTTGAGTAATAGTTGGATTTGACTGAAATAGAAATACGCATCTGAGAGTAAAACTAAAATAAATATTATAAGTAGGTCGATTGTTTTGCACTTGCAAACAAAAGCACTTTAAAAATAAAAGCTCCATGTTTAAAATTGTACATTTTCTTAACATTTATTTTGAAAGAGAATATTTTTTATATAAATATCAAACTAAAAGAATGGCAACGGTGTAATACAAATTTTTATCCCATACACATACTATAAAGGTATGTATCTTTTTGGATATGTACATACCTCCGTATGCGTTGAGACAAAGATAACCCTAAAACACCGGCAATAAAGGGAACGGGGTCGAAAGGGTTCGTTGAGCGATAGAGTTTTTCCATATATATTCCGCGGTGAAACGGTAACTTTTATGGAATTTCGCTTGTTGAGTAAAATTTTATTACACTGTCTATAAAATTGGTATGTTTACATGCTTTAGTACTTTTGAAAGTGTGCAATATAATCTAATCCTAATTAAAATGATAAAAATCACTGAGAATGATACTTACTATAACTTAGATCAAAATTCGTTGACATTTCAATATTGAGACTATGTATACTCATGTGAATTTAAAAATTAGCTTTTACTATTTATAACTAGCGAAGTTCCCGTTATTAAAAAAAAAACGAAACGGTGTACAGTACAGTAATAGTATATATTTTTAAGTTAGATAAGAATTTATTACCAAGACATTTCAATAATTCAAGTATTTAATAAAGGGATATAACATAGTACATACATAGTCATAAATTATACCCCTTACCTATTAACTATTAACTATTATTCACCTAACATATTAACTATTAAGAGTTAAGAATTTAAAATAGTAGATCTAGGAGAAATATCTTGTTGTTGAATACAATGAACTGCCAGAATATCTCAGAAATATAAACAAAATTGATAGATTCCTGGCAGCCTTAGAACAGCACCTCTGTATAATAAGTATGTACTAATATGTAGATAATTGTTTATTTTGTAATTTTAGCTTTAAGTTACTTTTTGTTTATAAGTTTCTTAAGCTTTAATTAAATTAATTAATTAAATAAATAAATAAAAATAAGTTTAAAACGTACATACATACATATGTATACATATATGGCCGTATAATACGAAGTAGTTTAGCTGTAGAGTGTATGACGTGCTTTAAGACAAGCCAACCGTAAAAGTTTCTCATTCACACCAACGGCTGACGCCGCTCGCTCTGCGTGACCACTGTAGCGTTTCACCAGCGCAGCATAGCAGATTTTTCGCTTTTATATACAGTAATATACTAGAATATTGCTCGATGACAATCAACGGGTGTTTATTATTGAGCTAACAATAGCGCTAACTGGAGGTTAAGGGAAAAAAACAACAATTCAAATTTTCAATGATACAAAAGTGTATTGAGTGTTGATATACTTAAAACAATTTCAGTACAATTTCTGACGGAACAGACATTCTTAAGCACTTCATGTCTGTAATGTTAATATTATCTTTATTCATCATCATCATTTTCAGCCGTTTACCACTGCTGGATGAAGGCATCTCCAATCCTCATTCATTCCTGTCTGACTTGAGCAATCTGCATTTACTTGACGCCACACATTCTTCTCAATTCATCAGCCCATCGTTCACTCGGTCTACCTTGCTTTATTTCACATCCTCTCGGATACCATTCCAGTATTTCTCACGTCCATCTGCAATCCATTCTTCTCGGCTATGTGTCCACATCAACTATTTCACACATTCCGCTCTCGATCATGCTTCGTACCCATGTATTCCTCTTACGATCTCTTCTTGTTACACCAAGCATACATCTTTCCATGCTTCTCTGTATGCACGTTTCACATCCATACGTCATAACTGGCAGTACGCATTGGTCGTATGCCTTCTTTTTTAAGCATAGCGGAATGTCGGATATCAAAACTATGTTCATTCTTCCAAAAGCACTCCATCCTAGTTTCATTTTTCTTCTTTACAACCGATCATATGCACCAATTGTCCTAGACATAAATAACTATCAACTATCTCTACAATATGATTATCTACTGTGACTACGCTTTGCGTGCAAAATTCATTATATATTCAAATTAATTTTTAAGCCCTCTTTCACACTTTCGTTGCTTAATTCTGTTAATCTATTTTGTAAATTATATATATAATAGCCGAAATCCGTCTGTCTGCTGATAACGCTATGACGTCACCCTCGCAAGTGTTCGCGACTTTGCTAAATTATATGAATATATAATAGTTTTTATAGTTGTTGTATAGATGGCGCTTTATAATAACAATTATATATACATATAATTAAATAATTAATTATAAAGCGCCATCTATACAACAACTTAAAAAATTATTAAATACACATGTACAATACTCAACCACCCAAAAACACTCGGGTAAAGTACGGGTGATGAGAAACCACTCCGTTGATATTCAACGGGCTTACACTAGTTTACTAATAATAAACAATAGCCATGACGAATGACGACGGATGAACAACTCACGAAACGCGCCGAAACACTTTACTACACAAGCATACATGCTTCAGCTGTCACACACGCACACACAAACATGGCAAAGCTATTTACGAGCACAGCGAGAAGACGCCGTGTACACATACACACATACCTTCAATCAAATGGTACTCATTTTCAACTATTCAAGGGACGCATCAGCAGATAACCTAATAACTCTATGTAGGTATAGTATTTCAATTTAACAAAGAAAAACGAATATTTTTCAATCAAAGGAAATACACCAACGTGTTAAAAATATTTATTTTCCTGAAAATGTATTCGGCTGGCAACAAATGTTCCGGAAAAGTCCGCGGTGTGATTTTTCTCGACTTTTCTGAAATATGACCATTCTGCGAATTGCATATTATTTTCCACGGAAAACTGGCGTAGTATTACCGGCGCCAAGATGTTTACACATGTGACCAAATTTTCATATATATACATACATATATATATATATAAAAGGGTATATAAACCTATGTATCGGTATAATAATACATATATACGACTTTTGCGTACGTTGTGTTGATATTCTTCATGGCACTAGATGAATACAGTGTCGCCTGCGTAAAATCAATGTTCCGGAAAATTTCAAACGCTTTTCCCGAACGAACGGTGTAAAAAAAAAGAAAACCCCTAACGGGACAACCGTGTGGGATTTGAAATTCATTTTATTTTTTTTTTTTATTGGGGGGGGTTTTTTCCCCTCAAGCACACATCAAAAAGAATTTATTATGTTTTATGTCGACGTCACATTTAATCTCTTCTTTTTTATTTTCACTTTATCCATGTATGAAGAGTTATATCGTACGTAAATCGCTTATGGAAATCTAGCCCAAAAAACTTTTAGTAATATGTTGATCTTGATGTATTCCAGAATGATTTTCGACCATCCATAGATATACACATACAATATAATTTATAGTACTGTCTGTCTCATATATTATAACCTCTCAGCGATTATTCATTCGGATAGTAATGTTACCAATAAAAATAATCAAATATCAGCATAACAAACTATAAATAAATAATAAAAGGCTGTATAATAAATACCGTGTACTGTGAGCATAGATATAAAATACCATAGATATGCCATTCCAAACAAATTTGCCTGGAGAAAGCGTCAGAAGCAACGGGGGTGTGCGGGGGGTCTAAAGTGCGGGGAATTCTTACAAAAAAAAAAGTCAAGCAAAATGTATGCAAAGAGTGCATTTTGCATGCCCTTTTTGTATGTCATTTTGCATGGATGGCGCTTTATAATACAACAACGTAACAATTATGCAAAATCGCGAACCTACTAAAGATTTATATGTTCAAATATGGGAGATTTCGCATTATCGGCGTTGGAACATAGCGTAAGCGCTCACTGTTCCGACCTGGTGATCTCGGGTTCAAATCCCAATCGCGCGCAGACGGTTCGTGTCTTTAAATTATTTACCTCAGCGAGCGTTATCGGCAGACAGACGGACGGACAGACAGACTGAATAGGGCTATTATACATATATAACTAGTGTAAGCTGGTTGAATATAGTTGTTGCATAGATGACGCGTTATAATAACAACGTAACAATTTAGCAAAGTCGCGAGCCTATTTTTTATTATACATATAAATAGTCAAGTTGAAGCCAGCCCATTATTATCTGGTTTGGTTCACCGCGTAAGCGCTCAGTGTTTCGAATCAGTGATACCGGGTTCAAATCCCACTCGCGCGCAGACGGTTCGTGTCTTTAAATTATTTACCTCAGCGAGCGTTATCGGCAGACAGACGGACGGACAGACAGACTGAATAGGGCTATTATACATATATAACTAGTGTAAGCCGGTTGAATATAGTTGTTGCATAGATGACGCGTTATAATAACAACGTAACAATTTAGCAAAGTCGCGAGCCTATTTTTTATTATGTAAATAGTCAAGTTGAAGCCAGCCCATTATTATCTGGTTTGGTTCACCGCGTAAGCGCTCAGTGTTTCGAATCAGTGATACCGGGTTCAAATCCCACTCGCGCGACGTTCTGTTTTTTTAATTATTTAATTAACGGCGAGCGTTATCAGCAGACAGACAGACTGACAGATTAGACAGACAGACGGAATAGGGCTATTATATATGTATAATAATAATTTATTTAAAATATCAACTGTAAATTTTGATAGCTTTCATACCCTTGAATACTTTAACCGTTTACGATAAATGCTGACACACTTATTAAAATAAAATGCCAACCTAACCTAACCATGTATTGAAATTCTGACAGTTTATTAAAATAATACTAAACAAAACGTATCAAATAAACAAAAACACTAATTTATACTAAAGCCACTATTACTCATATTAATATAGTCAAAGAGTCAAAGTAACAAAATCTTTATGTTTCGCGGCATTTCTTTGTCGCAATATTAAATGAATATTTTATTTACACATGCTTTAAAAAAAATTCTGAATCGTTCAAGGCTAGTATTTACATTAATTTTTCAAATCGTAATTATTAACATCTTGAAACAAAATGAAAAGAGAGAGCAACGCTTGAAACTTTTCCAATAAACGTTTCCGTGCGCAAAATTCTTACGTATCCTTCCTTCTTCGGCGAAATGTTACGGAAAAGTTTCAAAAATTCGTATACATACATATGTACATATAGACATGTACCTACACAGAAATACTCGTAGCTCGATCTGAACAATTTGATTTTCCGCTGTGAATTTTCCGCGTGTGAAATTTTAAACGATACATTTCGAGAAAGCGCGTCTTTAATTAAGGAGAAAGTTTAGACTTTCGGATTCGAGGGAGAGGATGCGTTAATTGGGGACAATTTTCACATCAAAATTTTCCCTATTGGCCGTTATGGGTCCGTGTTTTAACGATAACGTCGCTAAGAATCGTTAAATTCGCCTCGCTTTCCGTTGGAGCCAGATGGAAAAAAATTAAGACGCTCTAAATTTCCCTTATCCTACGTGAAAAAGATAGCAATCGTTGAAAATTCGCTTCTCTCGAATGCATAAATAAACATACATATCTAGAGGTGAAATCCCACATTGTACAGGCAATGTGGAAAATTTACTACACTTCATAAATTGAAATAGTAATTGCACGTATGAAATGCTAAAGAGAAAGACTGCGTGAAAAAAAATTGATAGAAATTGTTCTTCATTTTCGGATGGTAAGATTGGGGACATAAAAATGTGTCATTGTATAAAATGACATGGCATTTCACTTGTATCCTTATAATTTACAAACATGTACATACTTTGAATCCAACATTCCGCTATGCTTAAAAAATAAGACATACGACCAATGCGTACTGCCAGTTATGACGTATGGATGTGAAACTTGGATGCTAAATTCAAGAATGCTACGTAAGATCCAATGCACACAGAGAAGCATGGAAATATGTATGCTCGGTATAACGAGAAGAGATCGTAAGAGGAATACATGGGTAAGAAGCATGACAGATATAAACGACAGTGAAACGAGAAGAATGGATGGCAGATGGACGCGAGAAATACTGGAATGGTATCCGAGAGGATGTGAAAGAAAGCAAGGTAGACCGAGTGGAAGATGGGCTGATGAATTGAAAATAATGTGTGGAGTCGAGTGGATGCAGATTGCTCAAAACAGACAGGAATGGAAGATGATTAGAAAGGCCTTCATCCAGCAGTGGATGTTGAACGGCTAAAAATGATGATGATGATGGTGATTTATTTACATACATATGTATATAAAATATTGTAAAATGGTAGTTTCACTTTTACACATTTTAAAAGAAAGTATTATTTTAAGTTTAATATAATATATAGAACGTTCCGAGACAAAAGAATATTCTTTTGATACTGTAACATTGAAATTTGCTCATTAAAAATTTAAACGTATCAAATAAGTACATATGTAGTATGTATAAAATTATACGTACATTTTCCATTCGATTTTCTTTTTGACGGAAAAGCGAGCAGTTCTCGCATCCATGTTGGATCGTCAAAGAGATATACATATGTAGTTTGCATATAAAAAAAAAAAAAAATAAATTCCAATTCGCCAAAAGTCGATTGGATACGTACAGAGTTTGGATCACACATGGAAACATTTATTATGTTATTCGAATACATATGTACATACGAAAATAAATACAAACTGCTCTCAAATTATCAAAATAATATATATATGTGGGTATAAACGTCTATTTGAATGTAGTTAGTAATGTATGCATAAAAAAGGTATGTTAAAATACAATGTGAATTATTAACGAGACTTTGAAAGCCGTTATTTTGCATCAAAGTAGGCATTTTCCCTATTTCTCTTGCGCGAGTAGCACGAATTTCATTACGCCCTTAATAAGGGCAATAATTTTTCAAAGACGGGTCTGAAACGTGCACTCTTCTCGAAATGCGAGATTATTTCAGAGGTGAAATAAATATTCCGTATACAAAAATGATTGAAAAAAGATTCATTTTTGAAGATAATTTCTATATGTAGTCGCTTATATGTACATACATATCTATGTGCAATTTACATACATATAATATGTATGTACAGGATTGACATAACCGATTTTGTTTTCTCTTTGAAACTGATAATGATGAAAATAGATGCAAATAGAAGCATTTTCAAGTTCACGTTTCCTTTTATATTAATAATGTATTGTTTTTTTTAAAATTACAGTAAAAACCCTTTACATAATGGAATTTCATAGAATAACGTTTTTATTTTTTTATTGCTTTCTTTTCTAAAGTTTCAAAGTTGTATAAGCAAAAAAAAATGTTATCATTTAAGACTCTTCATCATTTTCAGCCGTTCACCATCCACTGCTGGATGAAGGCCACTTCAATCCTCTTCTATTCCTGTCTGTCTTGAGCAATCTGCATCCACTCACTTGACGCCACACATTCTTCTTAATTCATCAGCCCATCTTCCACTCGGTCTACCTTGCTTTCTTTCACGTCCTCTCGGATACCATTCCAGTATTTCTCGCGTCCACTTCTACTTTTTCACACGTTCCGCTATATATGCCACTTTGGTCATGCTTCTTGCCTATGTATTCCTGTTACGATCTCATTTTGTTATACCAAACATTCATCATGTGTTGAAATAACAGATACAGAAGAATATATGTATGTAATTACTGATATCATCATTTTCAGCCGTTCACCATCCACTGCTGGATGAAAGCCTCTGTCTTGAGCAATCTGCATCCACTTGACTCTACACATTCTTCTCAATTCATCAGTCCATCTTCCACTCGGTCTACCTTGCTTTCTTTCACACTGCCATTGCCACGTTCCTCTATATCTGCCACTTTGATCATGTATTTCTCTTCAAATATCTTCTTGTTATATCAAACATACATCTTTCCATGCTACTCTGTGTGCACTGGATCTTACGTAGCATTCTTGAATTTAGCGTCCAAGTTTCACATCCATACGTCATAACTGGCAGTACGCATTGGTCGTATGCCTTATTTTTTATAGCGTAAAGTAAAACTTCCATTTCAGAATATTTTTTTTATATATGTATGTACATATATGTAGATGTACATCATCATTTTCAGCCATTCTACATCCACTGATGGATACAGGCCTTCCAAACCTTCTTCCATTCATGTCTGTCTTTTGCAATCTGCATCCACTTAACGCCACACGTTATTCTCAATTCATCAGCCTATCTTTCACTCGGTCTACCTTGCTTTCTTTCACATCCTCTCGGATACCATTCGAGTATTTCTCGCGTCCATCTGACATTCATTCTTCTCGCTATGTGTACACTTCAACTTTTTCACACGTTTCGCTGTATCTGTCATGCTTCTTACCCATATATTCCTATTACGATATCTTCTTGTTATACCGAGCATACATCTTTCCATGCTTCTCTGTGTGCACTGGATCTTACGTAGCATTCTTGAATTTAGCGTCCAAGTATCACATTGGTCGTATGCCTTATTTTTTATAGCGTAAAATAAAACTTCCATTTCACAATATTTTTTTATATACATATGTATGTATATGTAGATGTACATCATCATTTTCAGCCATTCTACATCCACTGATGGATACAGGCCTTTCCAATCCTCTTCCATTGATGTCTGTTTTGAGCAATCTGCATCCAGTTGACGCCACACATTCTTCTCAATTCATCAGTCTATCTTTCACTCGGTCTACCTTGCTTTCTTTCACATTTGAGTATTTCTCGCGTCCATCTGACATTAATTCTTCTCGCTATGTGTACACTTCAACTTTTTCACACGTTTCGCTGTATCTGTCATGCTTCTTACCCATATATTCCTATTACGATATCTTCTTGTTATACCGAGCATACATCTTTCCATGCTACTGTGTGTGCACTGTATCTTACGAAGCATTCTCGAATGTAGCATCCAAGTTTCACATCCATACGTCATAACTGGCAGTACGCATTGCTCGTATGCCTTCTTTTTACTTTATCCAAATCGGATAAAGTATTGTGATCGTGCGAAAATTCGAACCTCGAGATTTTGACTGATTTGTATCAGGTATTTCTGGAAAATGTCTGTATGCCTGTGTAGTTATGTGTGTTTTCTCCGAAAATATCAAGTCTATCAAGCTGAAATTTCATATATATTATTTTCACGTAAGGTGTAGGAGCCATGAGTAATTTGGTCAACATCAGTCAATTTTTTTCATGTAGAAAATTCTAAAATTCTTTTACACATTGGTCGTATGCTTTCTTTTTTTGATGTTGGATTTAAAAACTATGTTCATTCTTTCAAAACCACTCCATCCTATGTAGTTTCATTCTTGGATCACATTCACCAATTGTCCTAGATATAAATAACTATCGACTATCGCTACACTATGATTGACTATGTACTGTGACTACGCTTTGCATATTTTATGTATAATATGATATTATGATGTCGTAAACATGACTTTCAGGCGTCGTAATTTATAATAATCGTATAGCTTCTGGTTTCAGTCATTCGATATTGGACCATCGACTTTCAACAAAATAAAACAACACGGAAACAATCTTCCGATTGAGCGTAACGTATGTACTTGGTCTGCGTGATTTTATTTCTAATACAAATACAATGACAAAAATAAATTTCACTTCGAATAAAACGTCTCGTCTGCCAAGCTGTACATTTTTGTCGTGGAAAAACCCGTTACATTCTGTAAGCGATGTCGTTTTATATCCTCCGATTGAATATTTCACTATTTTTCTTCGACGAACGTGTGCGCGAATGGGATTGCGCTCTTCAGTGAGGAGACGACAATTTTTCCGACGTCGGCGTCGAAACGCAAACGAATCGCAAAATAACGAGTAACACGATCACCTCCATACTATTCGATCTAATTTTATTTTTATTTATTTTCTCAACACCTTATAGGTACATTTATGTATGTACGAATAGATGGATTCTAAAGGTCGAACATCCGTTTGGCTAAATTAGCTTATAAATAGTTTCATTCGTGTTTGCTTATTTTTTTTCCTGCTGCTTCGTAATTATTTACGTTTGGTCGTGTTCGATGATAAAACTGTTTTCTATATTTTTTTTTCAAAATCAAAGTGCGAGATTCGATACGAGAAGCGTGCGATCGTAAAAATCGTACGTATTGCATATTTATTTACTAACGTTTAGGCTGTCTATTTTGGTCTAAAATCATATTTTCATTCAAATAGGTACATATGTACATATGTATAGCGAAAGTTGAACCGTTTGATTATTCTTGAAACGGTTTACATTACAGACGAATCCTTTGAGCATGTATTTGACATATGTATAGTACTTAAATATTGCTTCTGGGTGAATCCACGTAACAGACGCAACATTTGAAGAAATTTTGATATAATTAAATATTTAACTACACAGCTTAGTAGGTTAACCTTTATTATAATTATATAAATACTCGAAGTACATCATTATATATATAACTAGTGTAAGCCCGTTGAATATCAACGGAGTGGTTTCTCATCACCCGTACTTTACCCGAGTGTTTTTGGGTGGTTGAGTATTGTACATGTGTATTTAATAGTTTTTATAGTTGTTGTATAGATGGCGCTTTATAATTAATTATTTAATTATAATATGTATATATAATTGTTATTATAAAGCGCCATCTATACAACAACTATAAAAACTATTATATATTCATATAATTTAGCAAAGTCGCGAACACTTGCGAGGGTGACGTCATAGCGTTATCAGCACACAGACGGATTTCGGCTATTATATATATATAATATATAATATGTATATAATAGCCGAAATCCGTCTGTTTGTCTGTCTGCTGATAACGCTCGCTGAGGAAAAATAATTAAAAAACCAGAATGAGTGGGGGATCGAACCCAGGACCCGAAGCTCGGGAAGAACGCGCTTACGCTAATCTGCCAAAACCAGTTGTCGATTTGATCCTTTTTTTTTAAACATTACCTACGAATGAGGTCGTGACTCTGCTTTACCTATAAAAGGGATCGTGACTCTGCTAATAATACATAAATGGCACTATAAAAACTATTTTTTTTTTGTTGTATTATAACGCGCCATAGATGGCGCTATAAAAACTATTAAATTTTATATATAATTTTCCAGTACGGGTGATGAGAACGCTCCGTTGATATTCAACGGGCTTACACTAGTGTATATATAATAGCCCTATTCCGTCTGTCTGCTGATGACGCTCGCCTCGGTAAATAATTAAAATACCAGAACGTCGCGCGAGTGGGATTTGAACCCAGTATCACTCGTTCGGAACATTGAGCGCTTACGCTGTGATCCAAACGGAGGTGAAGACGGACCTGCTGCAATTTGACAATATAAATTCTTAATAGGCTCGCGACTTTGCTAAATTGTTACGTTGTTGTATTATAACGCGCCATCTATGCAACAACTATAAAAACTATTAAATACACATATACTCACCACACAAACATACTTTGATATTCAATGAGCTTACACTAGTTATTATATATATGTATAGTAGCCCTATTCCGTCTGTGTCTGTGTGTCTGTCTGCTGATAACGCTCGCTGACGTAAATAATCAAAAGACACGAACCGTCCCAGCGCGCGAGTGGGATTTGAACCCGACATCACCGGTTCGAAACATTGAGCGCTTACGCTATGATCCAAAGCCAATAATGTGTGATTACTTATATTTGAACATATAATTCCTTAGTAGGATCGCGACTTTGCTAAACTGTTACGTAGTTGTATTATAACGCGCCATCTATGCGACAACTATAAAAACACACAAACATACACAAAAAAAATTCAAAAATTTCATTTACCAGGCGCAAATCTCCCATACTATTCTCTTACAAAATTAATAATATTCAAATTAAAAAAGTTGACACTGTCAGAGACCTTGGCATTGTTTTCGATACTAAGCTTTCGTTCAATAACCATATTGACCTGATCGCCAGAAGGGCTAATAGAAATCTAGGTTTCATCATGAGGGTGTCCAAGCCTTTTAAGTCTTGTGATACCCTCAAATTACTTTTCAACTCCTTTGTCAGAAGCCACCTGGAGTTTGCAAGTACTGTGGGAACCCTTATACCATATAAACATTCTTAGACTGGATAAAATCCAAAAAAGGTTCCACACATACTTGCAATTTAAATTCCACATCCCAATTATTCCTAATTCTTTGTTTATTCCCAATTTAACCCCCCCATTTGTAACAAGAAGAATCATAAATGACCTCTGTTTTTTGTACAAAATCCTTAACAATTTAGTTGATAGTCCTTGTCTCCTTTCTAAAATCTCCCTTAATTGTCCTTCCAGAAAATTCCGTAATCCTAATTTATTCCACCTTAAGTTCTTATCCTCAAACTTATCTCGCAACTCATTCATCAACAGATCATGCAATACTTTCAACAAACTTCCTATTTCATTTGATATATTCACCTCCAACCTCTTTACTTTCAAAATTCATCTATATAAACACTTTTCCAATCCCTAATCCTACCCACACTCTTCCAAATCTCCCTCTCCCTTCTCACTACTTTCTTTATGTTTCTTACATTCATCATCTTTCTATTCTTTATTTACATATGTTATATCTAATTTTACTTATATAAACTATGTCTATTATCTTTCTATTTCTTCACCTATGTTATATCAAATTTATTTATAGAAACTATTTTGGTTTATGTCATAACTTTGTTCATCTCTATTTTGTATTTCTTTAATTATAACTGTATGTTTCTTTCTCAAATAAATAAATACGTTAATATTCAACGGGCTTACACTAGTATATTGTATTATATATAAAGTACATACATATGTATATTAATTGTAGAGAAAATGTCGGCTATTTTGATAGCAGAAAATTAAAGTACTGAAGAAGTACATTTTTTTTAATTAACTTCAATCACAAATATATATGTACCTTTCAAATTACAAAACTAAGGATATTATAATAAAAATAGTTAAATATGAAATTCTTTTGGAATAATTAAAATAAATGTTTGACGTTCAAAGTAAATGCAGAATATCTTCATCACACACAAATATGTACATACATATATCAATTTAATACGAAATATATGTAGTATTTCTATTGGCAATATTTTATAACAATCAATCATAATCTATTCCAAAAAAGATGATACAATGTGATTCGTTTTACGATGTCAAAAGAAAAGAAATAAATGTATACAAAGGTATATAAAAAAAAATAGCAACTGATGTAAATTAGTGTGCAAGACGCAAAAAATACTCGCTCACACGCCAAATTTTTCTTTCACTGGAAAATTTCCCCATTTTCTGCGGAGAAAAACTCGCTTCAAAGCGAAAGGAAGCGCGCAGATTCTATTCTCTCCGCATTTCCTTACATGTCTTCGACGAAAAATATAAAAAAAAAAAATAGATTCTTATTCGGCTCATTTAACCGTCGTTTCATTGAAATTTTTATTACATGAGAATAAATGGGGAATGAATGCAGGATATGAATGTATGTATGTACATGTACAATATGCACGTGTATATGTATGTGTTTGCGGTTTCTATACCTATTGTGTTGTACTGAAGCTATTCAATTTTGATTTTAGCTTGAATCCTCATGAAACAATAGCGTTTCAATGTGAGCGAAAATCGTATAATAAATTTTATTCATATGCAAAATTATTTTTAAATAATTAAAAAGCATACAACAAAATGTAAAAGTCAGCTAAAATAAGTCTACACAAATATGTATGTGATAAATTTTTAATATATTTTCATATTGAATAATAGCAGCTTAAAGTTTATTGTGTACACAGTTAATAATAATAAAAAAATAATTACGATTGTATATTTTTCAACTAATGTTGTTTAATCTTTTAAATGTTGAAATTTTTTAATTTGTATTCAAGTGATGAAACCTTTTTTCCAGTCCTAACTCTTATGATCTTTAAATAAACCTCATTTGTAATGCTAAATAACTAATAAAATACAATCAAAAACAAAACCATGCATTTAAGCGCCTGTTATACGCAATTTAGCGTACACATCTGTAGTATAAATTGCATATAATCAGGCGCGCGCAAAATTTTTCCCCAGTACATTTTCTACATCATGTTATAATTCCACGTGTCGATTTTAATTAAATTTCAATATACGCACAATACCACGTACCTATTAATCCGAAGGCATTGTGGTTGCCACAAGTTCGGCTCTAACGAAGGTTTCGATAAACATTTATTGAGTTATGCGTTTGCAGCCTGATTGATTGCCCCTCGCCAGGTTAATTCCCGGTCTGAATCGGAGCCGTTTCGAGATAAAACCAGAGGCGAAATCAACCCTTAAAGCAATGTTTACGATCCCGTACCGCAGCCCAAGTTGTAAATGGTGGATGTTGAACGACAAGGGGGGAAATAAACCCGATTCGAAAGCCCGTGCGAGGAATATAAGCGAAACTTAACGGTTAAATCAGGGCTTTGCAACTATTTCCACCACGTGACTGCGAGCTAATTACAATCGAATAGTGTTTTCAATTGTTTTGGTACGCGTTGATACACCGAGCTAATCCTACTGGGTTGAGGCAGGTATCTACATACAATAATATACCTACCTGAGCTTCGAGTGCGCAATAAAGCACTCGACGAAAGTGTGCACTTACTTATGTATTGCTTGGAAAAGGAAACTTTCGAAAATAACAACAGGTAAAAAAATAGACGCTCAAGTATCTTCTGTTGTTATCGCAAAGTGAAAAAAAAATGTGTAAGAGGCTTGTTTGTAAAATAATAGAAAATTATTATGCTATCCTACTCAAAGTCTCAAATACAAACAACAAGTTGGTGGTTATTCTACTATGCTCATTCTTAACACTGTGCTTCTCAATAGACTCTTTCTTATTAGCATCCTTCGGATGCTAAAAGTGCAATACAAATTACACGTTATTTAAGCTCTTTGTACCAAAAACGTTTATCGAATACGAATTTTACTTGATATTTCATCCAAACCTACTACATTTTTTCCAATCAATTCCGTTCAATATTAGTCCAATGCGTATATTTAATATCCTAGGTACTATTTCACAGTCAGTTTATTGTATGGCAGCACACTGACGCTTGTTTACACGCAACTGGCAATACCGCCATTTACCTATCTGAAGTTCAAGAGCTAATCCTAATTACAAGACATGTTATATGAAAACTTTCACCAAATCATATAACATTAATTTCTCATATAATCTAATTATTCACAGTCTAAGTAGTCACAGTAGATAATCATATTATAGAGATGGTTGATAGTTATTTATACCTATGTATGTATGTAGGACAATTGGTGAATATGACCGGATGTAAAGAAGTAGAAATAAAACGAAGAATTAAACTATGTAGGATTGAGTGCTTTTGGAAGAATGAACATAGTTTTTAAATCCAACATTCCGCTATGCATAAAAAAGAAGGGATACTAACAATGCGTACTGCCAGTTATGACGTATGGATGTGAAACGTGGATGCTGAATTCAAGAATGCTATGTAAGATCCAGTGCACACAGAGAAGCATCGAAAGATGTACGCTCGGTATAGCAAGAAGAGATCGTAAGAGGAATACATGGGTAAGAAGTATGACCAAAGTGGCAGATATAGCGGAACGTGTGAAAAAGCGAGAAGAATGGACGCGAGAAATAGTTGAATGGTATCCGAGAGGATGTGAAAGAAAGCTAGGTACACCGAGTGGACGATGGGCTGATGAATTGAGAAGAATGTGTGGGGTCAAGATGCAGATTGCTCATGACAGACAGGAATGGAAGAGGATTGCAGACGCCTCCATCCAGCAGTGGATGATAAGTGGCTGAAAATAATGAGGCGGTCAGTATGACAGTTCTTTCAAAAATTTGAACTATTCTGTAAATTTTAGGTAATTTAAGTGTAAAGTTCTAAAGGTAAGCAACTAAGTAAATGTGGGTGCTAAATTCAAGAATGTTCGTAAGATCCAGTGCACACATAGAAGCATGGAAATATGTATGCTTGGTATAACAAGAAGAGATTGTAAGAGGAATACATGGGTAAGAAGTATGACCAGAGTGGTAAGATATACATATGTATGTAGCAGTACGCATAGCGAGAAGAATGGATGGGAGAGGATGTGAAAGAAAGCAAGGTAGACCGTGTGGAAGATGGGCTGATGAATTGAGAAGAATGTGTGGCGTCAAGTGGATGCAGATTGGTCAAGACCGACAGGAATGGAAGAGTATCGAAGAGGCCTTCATCCAGCAGTGGATGGTGAACGGCTGAAAATTATGATGATGAAATATTGGATGCGTGGATTCTAGCCGAGCTAGAATATTAACTTCATCAACTTTAACCCACGCGAATGAAATGTACGCACATTTTTGCTTTCTTCCGTTGTTTCCGGCAACTGATTTTGCCTTCGATGACATATTATCCTTATGTATGGATGTACGTAATGTTTTGTATTAAAAATAATGCGTTTTCATCAAACGCGTGGAGATGAAAACGAGTGTTTATCCCAACGGCACGCGGTTGTCTTCTCACCGTTTCACTTAAACGGCGGCAATTATGCCCGTAATCACCTCAACAATCTGGAAACGGTAAGGTGCCGATAAATCAGGGCCACCATTAAATTAACTCGAGATATTTGGCTCGTTAATCCGAATCTCGACGGCAATTTACCACTCGGTTAGATTGCGGTCTAAATTGCAACGCCTAACCCCTAGCTGACGCGTCTGCTAATGTCGTTTGAGATATTCAAATTGTGTATACGTACGTATTGTATAAATAAATAAATAAATAAATGTACATATGTATATGTCTATAAATGTTTGAGGGGTTTTGTTTTAGTTACGAAATTCCTTTCAATACAATGCACAGGTAGGTAGGTAGGTAGGTGCACATGAAGCGAAGTAAAAATGAACCAAAAATATAATATAACTCGCAGTGCCGATGGATCTTCAACTGTGCAGAGTTATTTGATTTTGATATTAACATTTTTCTCTGTACTTTTCTTTCGTTTATATAAAAGGGGAATAGATTATTGGGTTTCATTTTTAGAGTTACTAAATGTTTTAGAAATATTAATACCTTAAAATAATTATTATTCTGTTCACTTGTCAGAAGTAAGTTAGAGTATAACTCTATTGTTTGGTCTCCTTCTTATTTTATTCATTCATATTCTCTAGAAAGAGTTCAAAATTAATTCTTAAGATTCATTGTGTATAAATTCATGCATCTTATTGATAATAACTGTTATGACTCTCCTTTACTTAGTTTGAAAATGCATAAATTATCTGATAGAAGAGTTGTGAATGACTTGGTCTTCTTTTATAAAATTGTAAATTCTCTAATTGATTGTCATGCTCTTGTTGAGTCAATTTTACGTTTAAAGGTTCCTGCACGTTTTACACGATCTCAATTATTGTTTGTTGATGAAGGTAATTCATGCACCAACTATTATGTACAATCTCCTATTCCTAGGTTGATTCGGACCGGCAATGAGTATGGGAATCTTTTGGATTATTTCTGCATGAGCATTCATTTGGTAAAGCTGCTTTCTTTAAGAAGTATCTCTTCTCAGTTCAATTAAATTTTACTGTTCTTATAGTCATTTTTGTTTCTATTTATACATATGTACATTACTCTCGTATTCTTATCTTTTTTGTTTATATTATTTCTTGTAAAAGCCTTTTTAGGCGTCTAATAAATAAATAAATAAATTTAAATATAATTTTATAGCTTGTTAAAACGAGCTATTATATCCATTTAAATTATTTCATTTTATAAGAAGGAAGACTATTTCCTGTAAAAAATAGCGATATTTCAACTGATTAGTAATAAACTCTAATTATATATATACAACGGTGCTCTTTTCTTGTTTTTAATATACAGAAAATAAAGAAAAGTAATTAAAGTTTGTTAACAAGAGAGTTATACTTAAATTACTGAAAATTTTATCATTTTCAGCCACTTATCATCCACTGCTGGATGGAGGCCTCTCCAATTCCACTCATCCATTCCTGTCTGTCTTGAGCAATCTGCATCCTCTTGACCCCACACAATCTTCTCAATTCATCAGTCTACCTTGCTTTCTTTCACATCCTTTCAGATACCAGTATTTCTCGCGTCCATCTGCCATCCATTCTTCTCGCTATGTGTCCACTTTAACTTTTTCACACGTACTGCTACATATATCCGCCACTTTGGTCATACTTCTTACCCGTGTATTCCTCTTACGATCTCTTCTTGTTATACCAAGCACACATATTTCCATGCTTCTATGTGTGCGCTGGATCTTACGAACATTCTTGAATTTAGCACCCACATATTTACTTAGTTGCTTACCTTTAGAACTTTACACTTAAATAACCTAAAATTTACAGAATAGTTCAAATTTTTGAAAGAACTGTCATACTGACCGCCTCATTATTTTCAGCCACTTACCATCTACTGCTGGATGGAGGCGTCTTCAATCCTCTTCCATTCCTGTCTGTCATGAGCAATCTGCATCCTCTTGACCCCACACAATCTTCACAATTCATCAGCCCATCGTCCACTCGGTCTACATAGCTTTCTTTCACATCCTCTCGGATACCATTCAAAGTATTTCTCGCGTCAATCTGCCATCCAATCTTCTCGCTATGTGTCCACTTCAACTTTTTCACACTTTCCGCTATATCTGTCATGCTTTTTACCCATATATTCCTCTTACGATCTCTGCTTGTTACACCAAGCATACATCTTTCAACACTTCTCTATGTGCACTGGATCTTACGTTACATTCTTGAATTTAGCATCCACGTCTCACATCCATACGTCATAACTGGCAGTTTTCACAATGAATAGTGGATATATCGTTTATTAACATAGATATGCCATTCCAAACAAATTTGCCTGGAGAATGCGTCAGAAGCAACGGGGGCGTGCGGGGGGTCTAAAGTGCGGGAAATTCTCAAAAAAAAAGTCAAGCAAAATACATGCCCTTTTTGTATGTCATTTTTCGGGCGCTAAGGCCAATCTATGTTATTCTACATCTATGTTTATTAATTATAATTTTACTATCATTATAAGGTGATATCCACCTTTTTGCAAATAACTTGGAGTGCAAATACAAGTGTAATTACCATTTCATATTTAGAATGTTATTTTTATGGAACAAATCATGGTAGAGGTCCGCGGGATTCGACATTTTGAGTTTAGTGGTCCGTAAGGTCGGAAAGGTTGGCGACCGCTGGTTTACAGCCACCTTTAGCTGTCACAAAAAAAGTGTCAAATACGTACACAAACCCTACTACACGTTGATCGACAAAAACAATTTCGCAGACTAAATGAAAAAAAAATCATAGTACCCCTGCTCCGCACTGGTGATATCTTCAACGATTTTCATTTATATATATATATAATAGCCGAAATCCGTCTGTCTGTCTGTCTGTCTGCTGATAACGCTCGCTGAGGAAAAATTGGGAAAAAACTTGGCAGTGGGAGTGGGGTTCGAACCCACGACCTCACGCTCAAGAGGTATTGCGCTAACGCTCACTCTATCGCGGTCGGTTGAATTTGTCCTTTTAAACATTACCTATAGTTAAAATAAATAGGAAATGAAGAAAAATAATTAAAATACCAGAATGAGTGGGGTTCGAACTCGGAACGACAAGTTGGTAGTTGAGAACGCTAACGTATCAGCTACGGCAGCTTGCTTAAAGGGTCTTTTTTTTTTTAAATATAACCTGTATTACCTACATACCTATAAAAACTATAATTTTTTTTTGTTTTTTTACTTACAAAATTATAATTATTATATTTGTGGTATAATTATTATAAAAGTGGTCTAAAAGTTGTTGAAATCAACGTTTCAGTTTTCAGGTCAGCGCCATCTATACAACAACTATAAAAACTATTAAATTTAATATATTTTTTTAGTACGGGTGATGAACGCTCCGTTGATACTCAACGGGCTTACACTAGTGTATTATAATGCGAGACACACAGTTTGACAATCGCTGAGGCTACCGCTATTGAATCCCTCCGTGTAGTCGTCATGAATGAACCGATGCGATGCTACAAACTGGAAATCAGATCAATTCACGTAAACGTCTATCGCTCTCTCTCTCTCCGTCTCACACGTTCACTATAGCGACAGAGCGAGACGCAGACACGCGATAGTACAAATTCACCATACATGTACACAAAAGGATACAAACAAAATACAAAAATAAAGGAAAAATGAATAAACGATAAAGTAAAAATGCCAGACAGGCTCGGGCGCTCGAATCCGGATCGGCGATAACTTTATGCTATTCAGTTAATTTTGTCATTTTTACTATCGCGTATGTAATAATATTTGTAATGTACGACTGTAATGTTATAAAGACATATGTCGCGTACATAATAGTGGGATTTGTGACTTAATTTATCAGATATTACTACAGGAGTACAGGAATATGAAACGTTTTACATTCTTATATACGTACATATGTACATATGTTGTGTCATCATCATTTTCAGCCGTTCACCATCCACTGTTGGATGAAGGCCTCTCTCTAATCCTCTTCCATTAATGTCTGTCTTGAGCAATCTGCATCCACTTGACTCCACACATTCTTCTCAATTCATATGAAATGGTAATTAGTAATTACACTTGTATTTGCACACCAAGTTATTTTGCAAAAGTTGGATATCACCTTATAATGATAGTAAAATTATAATTAATTAACGATATAACCACTATTGATTATGAAAACTGCCAGTTATGACGTATGGATGTGAGACTTGGATGCTAAATTCAAGAATGCTACGTAAGATCCAGTGCACACAGAGAAGCATTGAAAGATGTATGCTTGGTATAACAAGAGTTGGTAGCATCATTTTCAGCCGTTCACCATCCACTGCTGGATGAAGGCCTCTCCAATCCTCTTCCATTCCTGTCTGTCTTGCTTTCCTTGCTGTCCTTTGCTGTCCTTGCTTTCTTTCACACCCTCTCAGATACCAGTATTTCTCGCGTCCATCTGCCATCCATTCTTCTCGCTATGTGTCCACTTTAACTTTTTCACACGTACTGCTACATATGTATCTATATCTGCCACTTTGGTCATACTTCTTAACCATGTATTTCTTTTGCGATCTCTTCTTGTTATGCCTGCACTGGATCATTCGTAACATTCTTGAATTTAGCGTCCAAGTTTCACATCCATACGTCATAACTGGCAGTACGCATTGGTCGTACGCCTTCTTTTTTAAGCATAGCGGAATGTTGGATTTAAAAACTATGTTCCTTCTTCCAAAAGCACTCCATCCTAGTTTCATTCTACGTTTTATTTCTTCTTCTTTACATCCAGTCATATTTATCAATTGTCCTAGGTATAAATAACTATCAACTATCTCTACAATATGGTTATCTATGTACTGTGACTACGTTTTGCGTGCAAAATTCATTAAACAATATGTATGTACATACATACATAGAACCACTTTTTGCTTATTTTTTTAATACAAAAACAATCAACACTCAACTTAGTAGATAAATACTTAAAAACTGTAGCATAATTGGTTTGAGAACAATTTTACGATACAATTTTTAGTCACATAGTAAAGCAGGCATGACTGGATGTAAAGAAGAAGAAATAAAACTAAAATGGAGCGTTTTTGGAATTATGAACATACGAACAATGCGTACTGCCAGTTATGACGTATGGATGTGAAACGTGGATGCTGAATTCAAGAATGTTACGTGAGATCCAGTGCACACAGAGAAGCATGTAAAGATGTATGTATGCTCGGCATAACAAGAAGAGATACATGGATAAGAAGTATGACCAAGTTGGAACGTGTGAAAAAGTTGGAATAAATGGCGGACGGACGCGAGAAATGCTGGAATGGTATCCGAGAGGATGTGAAAGAAAGCAAGGTACACCGAGTGGACGATGGGCTGATGAATTGAGAAGAATGTGTGGTGTCAAGTGGATGCAGATATGCTCAAGACAGACAGAAATGGAAGAGGATTGGAGAGGCCTTCATTCAAATGATGATGATGGGTAAAGCAGGATCAAGTCAAACTAACCGCACAGTGACTTTCGATTTCAAATCAATTTTAAGCACATTTCTATAATATATTTGGCACATCTAATGACGTACATAGTTTAATCATGTCTTCTACTTGTGTAATTTAACTAGATGATACACAAATATCAGATCGATAGTTGAAAAGTTGTGCGAATAAAATATTTCGATATTTGCACTACTATTGTACTTATCCAGATGATTCTAGAATAATCTCTGGATACAGTGTAAGTGTTCTGTTTGTGGGTGCTGCGGTTTACAGCTGCAGTATTTACTAACCAGGGCCGGATGCCAGGGTACCCCTCTTTCCCCTCAGAAGCCCCACTAGCCCCTTTTGTAGCCCCAGAACTCGCCTGGGGCAGGTGTTCCGGCCCCTATAACGTCTGAACAAGTAATCGTCAACCAAACGCTAAAAATGCAACTATTTCATATGAAAAGTAGTACATATCGCTTGTTGAATCCTGATGCATTTATTTATTTATTTTATTTATATAATAATAGCTAATTAGCTCATTTAACTTACATCTATTACATATTTATAACAACTCAATTACACATTATACACTATACTTATACATAACTACTATCTCTCACAGAGGTGTCTCCTCACACTTTTCAAGAATGCATCTATTGTCTTAGAAGACTTGACGCACTCCGGGAGGGCGTATAATGGCATATAATGCATATAATAAATATAATGTATAATGTATAATAAAGGCATATAATGTATAATGTATAATTATACATTATACATTTGAAGAATTTACTTGAATTTGTCGACGATTTTCAACTGCTGCTATAGCATCTGCCAAGATTTGGATGTTACCAAATCTAAATCAGCCGTATATGTCAGAGTTTGGTAATTTATCAGACTGTTGTTGAGGTGGTTCCATTAAAAATTGACACTATCTAACATTCTCTTACCTGACGATTCATTATCTCTTTCTTCTTACCATTCTTTCGCCTGCAGAAGACAGCGGAAACCATTGAAAAGTACTTCCTAAGACGCTTTACTATAAAATGTTGTCAAAAAGTGAAGCACTTGTAAATCGAGTATCTATAACCATTTTATTTTTATTGACAGAATAATATGCAGTTTGAGTATTTATTTTTTGTAACGAATGGTGTTATAATGGGACAAAAATTCGACTGGCACCAAATGCACCAACAGAGTATGTCTGTTTATGAGAGTGACTAACTTTTGACTTTTTTTTTTACCACAAGCGGTTGGAAGAGATACTCAAATTCAAATTGTCAAATACAAGTTCAAGTCAATGTTTGTAAGTTTTTCGATTTATAGCACTTTTAAATGGTTCAGGAAAAATTCGAATGTTTTGTTTCTGAAAATGTTTACGATGTCTGTTGTATGGGTTTGTTAATAATTTCCAGATACGCATTTATTTTCTGCATATGCATTTTAGCATTATAATATTTAATTATTATTTAAAACTTAAATTGAACGTTAATATGTACTTAGATAAAGTTTTTAATAATTGTCAATTAATAAATTCAATTAAAAATAATTATTCAAATTGAATAAGTATACATTCAAAATAATGTGTATTAAATAAATAATAATAAAAAAAAAAAAAGCTCGCACACAGACAGAAATCACCTGTTGAATAATAATTATCATCATATGTAAGAGTGAGAACCACCATTTGAGACTATAGCGCGCTCGCAATCTGATGGCAAATATTTTTATTCCCATGAATGAACGTACGTATGTACATAAATATATGTATATATGTATATGTACATGCGGTAAAGCTAATGTTTATTTAAGATACAATAATAATATTAATATGTTTTGGTGACGATATTCTCATACGAAAGTTTTAATTATGGACGTATGTAAACGCGTTTCGTTTGGTTTTAAATAGCGTTTTATGGAAGTTAAATATTTGCATAATTTTATGCATCGTTCGTATAGTAATAATATATGTAATACGGGCAAATATTATTATACCTGTAGTTTTTCAATAATGAACTGATGGCGTAAAACACTACGTAATGATAATGAAAATATTAAGAAATATTTAATATTAGTATTACGTACAATATTTCACATAAAGGTGAAGTTTTTTCGAGTGAGCGAAACAGGACGCCAGATAATGGATTAACTTTCAATTAAACACCAGAAATCGAGACCAAACTTTGCAGAAGTGCTTCCTATGATCCTAAACTAACAAATGACAAATTGAATACTACCTGATCAGTGAAGTGCAATCATACAAAATGCACATAGAAACAGTCAATACAAATGACAAAGCGACACACTTTTACATCATTTAAATTAAAGCAGACAGATCCCTTTCTTATTATATTGACGTCTATAATATATAATATGTTTGGTAGTTCGAATCAATACGTCAATACGTCAAACCATCAATATTTCTACTTCACACGGTCAATATTATTGTCAATATGATAAGGTATTGACCGTGTAAGGTGCCCAATACAAAAACAATCAACATTCAACTTAGTAGATCAATACTTAAAAACTGTAACATAATTGGTTTGAGAACAAAATACTGTATGTATTTTATTGCATAGCATCGTATATATGTAATAGTGTAAACGATACCATTTTTAGTCACATACATGGTATGACTGGATGTAAACATGTAAAGAAGAAGAAATAAAATTAGGGTGGAGCGTTTTTGGAATAATGAACACAGTTTTTAAATCCAACATGGCGCTACGCTTAAAAAAGAAGGCGTACGACCAATGCGTACTGCCAGTTATGACGTATGAATGTGAATTCAAGAATGCTACGAAAGATCCAGTACACATAAAGAAGCATGGAAAGATGTATGCTTGGTATAACAAAATGAGATCGGAATACATACATGGGTAAGAAGCATGACCAAAGTGGCAAATATAGCGAAACGTGTGAAAAAGTTGAAGTTGACACATAGCGAGAAGAATGGTATCCAAGAGGATGTGAAAGAAAGCAAGGCAGACCGTGTGGAAGATGGGCTGATGAATTGAGAAGAATGTGTGGCGTCAAGTGGATGCAAAAAATGAACATAGTTTTTAAATCCAACATTAAAAAAGAAGGCATACGAGCAATGCGTACTGCCAGTTATGACGTACGGATGTGAAACTTGGACGCAAAATTCAAGAGTGCTACGTAAGATCCAGTGCACACAGAGTAGCATGGAAAGAGGTATGCTTGGTATAACAAGAAGAGATCGTAAGACAGCTTGACACATAGCGAGAAGAATGGACCCGAGAAATACTGGAATGGTATCCGAGAGGATGTGAAAGAAAACACGGCAGACCGAGTGGACGATGGACTGATGAATTGGGAAGAATGTGTGCATAGTGAACGGTTGAAAATGATGATGATGATGAAATACATTCCTTAACCCCCCCCCCCCACCTCTCACCCTGGAAAGAGTTTTGTAACTGAACGAAGAACTCACACTGGGTTGTCAGGCCAATTATGATGATGATGATGTGTCACGGTGAAGTGACTATACTCCGGCCGTTTTAGGAAGACTTCTGGGCAAAACGTACATGCTGTCCCTTTCGAGCATTGTAGAATAATTTCTTTGTTTTTATTTATTTATTTATTATTAATAGGGCACGGCGGTCCGGCATTGTCTCTCTCCTTTTCAAAATATTCACGCAGTTTAATTATAAACTCACGACACTGTCCTTTAACAACTTGTCTATTATTAATTGAAGACCTCGTTTGAAAAACAGCACATGTCCACTTTTTTCGAAATCGATTCTGCATATGCATCTGCATATGCATGTCCACATTTTGTTGGATGTGGAAAAAATGTCAAAGTCACTGAAAATGAGCGTCGAAAAATCGCCACTTTTGGAAAAACAACACTTGTCCAACATTTTGTTAGAAAAACAACATATGTCCAATATAATTATGTTTTCTTCCAAGCAGTTTGTTAGAAAAACAACATCTCCAATACATTATTTTATTCTTCCAACAAGATCGGCCTCAAACGATGCCTGTTTGTTTTATAACTTCTTCTAATGGTATAATATTCTTTTTTTATACTATTAAATGCCACAATTTATATTAAAAATTATTATTTTTTTTTAAATATTGAAGACATTATCAGACTCTAACTAACAAAAAATGAACGTTGAATTCTACCGACGCACGCACAATGTTGTATAGCCGACTAAAATGCAACATGAAACTGAAATGAACTGCAATTGGTCATTTGCGGGTGGGGAGGGGATGAAAGGGACAGCACGTACGTTTTGCGCAGAAGTCTTCCTAAAACGGCCGGAGTATATGTAGTTACTCGGAGAGTATCTGTCCCTATCAACCACCGGTGAGTATCTTTCCCCAATTAAAGGTTTCCCATTGTCTTCTGGGAGGGAATGGCGATTTTATGGTTTTTTTTTTTGAGTGATTTTCACTCGGTCAATGCCTGGTACTGTCCCTAGTATATTACGTGCCACACGAGTGTGAACGTACTGCAAGTCCTGGTGGTAGCAGGTGTTGCAGACGCGGTTGGCCCGCGGGCACCAGTAGCGCTGCGTGCCAGTGCAAGAGTGCGCGTGTTGTGTCACTGTCGTGTCACTGTGTCATCCTCGTGTCTGTCATCGACAGTGTGTTGTGTGCCAAAGGATAAAAGCTTAAACAGTAGCAGGTACATC
Source organism: Parapsyche elsis (assembly GCA_022651745.1). Lineage (NCBI taxonomy): Eukaryota > Metazoa > Arthropoda > Insecta > Trichoptera > Hydropsychidae > Parapsyche > Parapsyche elsis. The sequence continues at coordinate 1,973,981 of JAGVSN010000030.1, forward strand.
CACCTACACAATACCATTTACGAAATAATTTAAATTAAATTTATTCCCCGTGTAAAAATTAAACGAAAAAAAAAAACAACAACAACAAAAAACATAGTGTAAGGAATCCTCGGCGCATCCTGAAGAACTGTGGTCAAATATCTCTCTCTCTCACTGAGAGTGACCTCGCTTTTTGTTTATTTTTCATCGTCGGCATTGTGTTTTCGTTTTGTTTTTTTTCATTTTGTCTTTCGTCAAGGAACCATTTGTAGTCGGACGTCTCAAGACTCGTTTATTTTCAATTTAATCTCACAGTACGTCGAAATTGATCCGATTATTCGAAACGCCCATCTTTTAATCGATTTTCAGTACACATTTCAAAATTAAATCCGCTCGTTTGATTCACTCACATGCTCAACAACACAACGTTGAGTACATTCCGATAAAAAAAAGCTGATCTAAAACGTCTAAAGACCATTCAAAGTTACCGATATGCATCCTCAACTTTTGAGTGCAGAGTCAATTGGAGCGTTGAAACTTTACGCTTTTCATTTCATTTCACAAAGGCTTCGCCGAATGATCAAATTCGATTTTTATTTTTTATAGCAATGAGCAATGTGATATTGAAAGAGTACGCTTGCCAATTTGAATCATTGTGTGAGTCATGCGTATGTTAAACCTACGATCGACTCGGATTAATCATGCACAAACTTGTTTTTTTGGTTAAGTAATTCAAATACACATTTGCGTCATGTCGCGTATTGTTTTTGAATTGATTGGTGACGTGGAATTCGGTTGATGTTTGTGACTAAAATTGTACTAAAGTGATTCAATGTTTTTTTCATTGCATTTTACTTGGTACTTGGCGTTGTCTGGGTGTAAACTTTTATTATCGATCTGTTTCGACTGGCTGAAAACTTCACCTGTCATTAGTCGAATAAATCAGAACAAAACTTTGTTTTACTATCTTATGCTATCTGAAAAAAAAAATGTACCAGCACTCAAGTAATTTGCAAAGTTTGTTGCCGATTACTCAAATGCTATCATCATCATCATTTTCAGCCGTTCACCATCCACTGCTGGATGAAGGTCTCTCCAATCCTCTTCCATTCCTGTCTGTCTTGAGCAATCTGCATCCACTTGACTCCACACATTCTTCTCAGTTCATCAGCCCATCTTCCACTCGGTCTACCTTGCTTTCTTTCACATCCTCTCGGAGTCCATTCCAGTACTTCTCGCGTCCATCTGCCATCCATTCTTCTCGCTATGTGTCCACTTCAACTATTTCACACATTCCGCTATCGATCATGTACCCATGTATTCCTCTTACGATCTCTTCTTGTTATACCAAGCATACATCTTTCCATGCTTATCTGTGTGCACTGGATCTTTCGTAGCATTCTTGAATTTAGCGTCCAAGTTTCACATCCATACGTCATAACTGGCAGTACGCATTGGTCGTACGCCTATTTTTTTAAGCATAGCGGAATGTTGGATTTTAAAACTATGTTCATTCTTCCAAAAGCACTCCACCCTAGTTTCATTCTTGGTTTTATTTCTTCTTCTTTACATCCAGTCATATTCACCAATTGTCCTAGGTATAGATAACTATCAACTATCTCTACAATATGATCATCTACTGTGACTACGTTTTGCGTGCAGAATTCATTAAACATAATTTTTATGAATGTATATTGTAGAAATAGACAGAAACATACAGATAATACTTTGTTTATGTAGATTGCACTGAGTTTAAATAAGATTGGTTTTATCTTCAAGTTTGTATGTATATAAGTTTAAGTATAAATTAGATAAACGATTTTAGGAATGCGCTTAGAACAAATGGCCACACAGTCAGATAAGAATTCGGTTTTGTTTATTTAGAATGCACTGGGTTCAAATATGTAAAATTGGCATTATATTCCACAGTAAACAGACCACAACGTGCAATTTCTACGTGTATGTCTGCGTAATTTGCGCAACTGGAGCGGCTTATCCCGACTCGCCAATCTTATTCGCTTGTTTACTCGGTTCGAATAATTTTATGATTATATTATGATGACGGAGAGTAATTGCGATGTATTGCGAAATTAAATTGGTATAATAGCGTTTCGTTTTGAGACGTTTTTGCTGGGTTGAAAAGGCACGTGGCTAATTCGCCCGTTGTGCCGTCATTATTATATGTAAATCTTATGTCGAACATCGAGCTCCTTGTTTTTATCTCATGTTTTATATTCACGCTCGAAATTCGACTTTCGATTTGACGAGACCGAAAATTAAATCGCATCGACGAATGCACGCGATCTTCAAATTTAGCAATTTAACGCGTAAGTAGTGTAATTATAAAATTGCCGAAATCGTTTTATTCGATGCCTTATTACACGTTCTCGGATTTCATTAAATGTCTGGTAAAAAAAAATACGTACATACATACCTACGAACTTATTGAAAAACGAATCTACCGCGTCGCATTAATTATTTAGTATGTTGATTATTATTTTCTAAGATTGAAATCAAAAAGCTCGTTTAATATCTCTGTAATTATCTTGTTATTCAAATTATATATACGTCTATATTGTATTAAATTTTAATTTAACGACTCAAACGGGCGAGCAAGATGCAAACCCGATACTTCACATGCGTTCAATAAAAGCTCAAAAATATATTCGATTTTGATTACAATAAGAGCTTTCATGTTGACTATATTATATTTGACAAGTATACGTATCCGAATTCGTTAATTCAATCAATTATTATCAAAGTGTAATACTTCAAATCGGCGCTTATAAAATCAAAGCCATAGATGTAGAATAGCAGCCATGGTATTTTATATCTATGTATGTATACCAAATGTTTGGTATACTATGTATGCATACCAAAGCTGATCCTTTCTTTCACATCCTCTCGGATACCATTACAGTATTTCTCGCATCCATCTGCCATCCATTCTTCTCGCTATGTGTCCAATTCAAAGTTTTCACACGTTCCACTTTGGTCATGCTTCTTACCCACGAATTCCTCTTACGATCTCTTCTCGTTATACCAAGCACTAGTGTAAGCCCGTTGAATATCAACGGAGTGGTTTCTCATCACCCGTACTTTACCCGAGTGTTTTTGGGTGGTTGAGTATTGTACATGTGTATTTAATAGTTTTTATAGTTGTTGTATAGATGGCGCTTTATAATTAATTATTTAATTATATGTATATATAATTGTTATTATGAAGCGCCATCTATACAACAACTATAAAAACTATTATATTTACATATAATTTAGCAATGTCGCAAACACTTGCGAGGGTGACGTCCATAGCGTTATCAGCAGACAGACGGATTTCGGCTATTATATATATAATACATCTTTCTACGCTTCTCTGTGTGCACTGGATCTTGCGTAGCATTCTTGAATTTAGCGTCCAAGTTTCACATCCATACGTCATAACTTTTATAAGATTCCATCAATAAATTGGAAAAAAATAATAAGAAGTTCCATACGTACTCCATTTCCAGGTTTTGTCTTTCTTCTGCAAATTCTCGTGATTACATCTCCCTGCAAACCAGGAGAACGGTCTTGGATCTCTGCTTTGTATTTAAACTTTTAAATAATTTATTAGATAGCCCTTACCTACTAAGTAGGATCCTTCTATGTACATTGACCTGTCAGAAATCCTCAATTGTTTCATTTGAATCTTTGTTCCACAAATTATTCACTAAACTCCTTCATTTATAGATCCTGCTCGTCATTTAACGAAATCCCGGCACATATTGATCCTTTTCTCTATTCTTTGCCTTCCTTTAAATTATCTCTGCTTAAGTTCCTTTCCAGTCCTAACTCCTAAGTTCCTTTCTTATTTTTATCTGTTGTTCGTTTGTAACTATTTTGGCTGTGGTGTATTGTGTGATATTAATATTATTTTGTATTGTATACTATAAGCTGTTTGTTGCATAAATACATAAATAAATAAATAACTGGCAGTACGCATTGTTCGTAGGTATGCCTTCTTTTTTAAGCATAGCGGAATGTTATAACTGATTTAAATACGTTTTTATCATTTGCTATATATATATACACTTTGTGCAATATTATGCAATTACGTACATACATATATAGCTTGTGCTTTAATTTATTATGGCTAAATTAAATTTGTCGTTTGTTAATAGCGTGTTCGCCTCAATGTGTTTACGCTATCTTCCGCTCTAATTGCATTGAATAATTAAATTCGGCGGAGATTAATTACTATTGCCGTATCTGGCGTAAGATACGCCTCTCTAGCGGAAATATACCCAGCTTATTAGCGGCTTAACAACTTTCTTAACGGTTTAAAGCGTATTTTTTTTCGGCAAAGGCTGAAAAAATCATGCGAACGTACCTACATGATAAATAACTGTGTTTGTATGTGCTGCATTTTTCTTAACGGGCAAAATTCAACATGTCAATCGCCAAACTCATATAACATGGAAGTTACTGGAAAGAAAAATGAGTACCACGTAAGACCCGCAGGATCCTAAAACGTGCCCCTGCCAAGTTCAGTCCCGATTAGTTTAACGATATGGACATGTGCTAGGGAACAAATACATATGCTAAAGGCAAAGCGTGAAATAAATTAATTTTGCCGTCCCAATCATATTTTATCTCCTTATTCTTAACAGCTGATCCTGAAGAACACATTAAACCAACTAATTTATGCAGTTTTTCGTACTATTTCAATTTATAACGCGTAGTAGGTACATTTTGCACTTTGCCTTACATTGTATTTACATCTGAGCTGACAAAACTCCATATATCATTACGTCATTACGCAGAATCATCATCATCATTTTCAGCCGTTCACCATCCACTGCTGGATGAAGGCCTCTCCAATCCTCTTCCATTCTTGTCTGTCTTGAGCAATCTGCATCCATTTGACTCCACACATTCTTCTCAATTCATCAGCCCATCTTCCACTCGGTCTACCTTGCTTTCTTTCACATCCTCTCGGATACCATTCCAGTACTTCTGGCGTCCATCTGCCATCCATTCTTCTTGCTATGTGTCCAGCCCATTGCCGCTTCAACTTTTTCACCCGTACTGCTATATCTGCCACTTTGGTCATACTTCTTACCCATGTATTTCTTTTGCAATCTCTTTTTGTTATGCCAAGCATACATCTTTCCATGCTTCTCTGTGTGCACTGGATCTTTCGTAGCATTCTTGAATTTAGCGTCCAAGTTTCACATCCATACGTCATAACTGGCAGTACGCATTGGTTGTATGCCTTCTTTTTTAAGCATGGCGGAATGTTGGATTTAAAAACTATGTTCATTCTTCCAAAAGCACTCCATCCTAGTTTCATTCTTCCAGAATCATCGAAGCAAAATTTTGTAATGGCAGTTAGCTACCCGAAAGAAAAATGTCCTATCCTATTTAAATACCCCGTAAAACCAGCAAGATCAAGTAAAGTTTTGTCAAGTTTGGTATATAAATTAATTAAACGATAGAAGCATGGAAAGATGTATGGTCGGTATAACGAGAAGAGATCGTAAGAGGAATACATGGGTATGAAGCATGACCAAGGTGGCCGATGTATGGTATCCGAGAGGATGTGAAAGAATGCGAGGTAGACCGAGTGGACGATGGGCTGATGAATTAAGAAGAATGTGTGGAGTCCAGTGGATGCAAATTGCTCAAGACATACAGGAATGAAAGTGGATTAGAGAGGCCTTTATCCAGCTGTGGAGGGTGAATTAAAAGATTTGCATAATGTGTAAACAACAAATAGACAGTCATAGAGACGAGTGTGTATTCTATTTCTTTTAGCATACACTTGAAGTAAATATTTTGCATAATATTCAGTCATTGGCCAGGTGTAAATTGATCTGAATTGCGTGCACTCAACTTATAGGGCACAAAATTAAACAACTTCTCTTCGGAATGAGCAACATCCGCCCCAAAGCAAAGGTAGAATTCGGTCATAAAAAATGCTCCAAACAAAAAAAATAAAATAAAAGACAAAACTTCACTCCAAAGTACCGGAGGCCCTTCGTATCCTTTTGTTCGTCGCCAGTTTGTACTATGAAGTGAAACTATTCATCCATTCACAACTGTTCTGTGCGAGAAGAGAGCGCGCAACTTCCATTGTGCGAACAAAATAAAAAAGAAGGCATATATACATAAATAATATAATGTTAGGGGGGAAAAAAAATCATTATTCAAACTACGCAAAGCTCCCGCAGGACAGATTTTGTGCGCTCACTATCCACTCGTAATCACATATCCTCGAAAGTTCATTGTATACCGTGTGCTTTTGTCGCAGATACATCGAAGGTGCATTTTTCAACTTTTATTTATTCTTCTGTTCGTTTCGGTCTCTGCTTGGAATGGCCTTGACAAGGACCGAACTTACCTGTCGGTACACTGACTTGATAATTTATAAAAGGAAAATATACATTCTCGAATTTTGATTACATTACTTGAATGAAACCTAGGACAATTGGTGAATATGATGTAGAATGGAGTGCTTTTGGAAGAATGAACATTGTTTTTAAATCCAACATTTCGCTATGCTTAAAAAAGTAGGCATACGACCAATGCGTACTGCCAGCTATGACGTGTGGATGTGTTCAATTCAAGAATGATACGTAAGATCCAGTGCACACATTGAGCAATCTGCATCCACTTGACTCCACACATTCTTCTCAATTCATCAGCCCATCTTCCACTCGGACTGCCTTGCTTTCTTTCACATCCTCTCTGATACCATTCCGGTACTCCTCGCGTCCATCTGCCATCCATTCTTCTTGCTATGTGTCCAGCCCATTGCCACTTCTTGTTATGCCAAGCATACATCTTTCCATGCTTCTCTGTGTACACTGGATCTTTCGTAGCATTCTTGAATGTAGCGTCCAAGTTTCACATCCATACGTCATAACTGGCAGTACGCATTGGTCGTATGCCTTCTTTTTTAAGCATAGCGGAATGTTGGATTTAAAAACTATGTTCATTCTTCCAAAAGCACTCCATCCTAGTTTCATTCTTCGTTTTATTTATTCTTCTTTACATCCAGTCATATTCACCAACTGCCCTAGGTATAAATAACTATCAATTATCTCTACAATATGATTATCTACTGTGACTACGTATCTGCTGTGACTACGTCTACTGTGACATAAAGGAATAAAAATAATTTAATTATAAAAAAATGTTAAAATAAATAGAAACAGGATCTTATCTTGTACAGAGGTGTTTTGGAGTATAATAGACTGCCGGATGGAATTAGAAGTTCCAAAACTATTGAAAAATTCCTGGCAGTCTTAAAAAAACATGTCTGTACAGGTGCTTAGTTAAGGATTATAATTAATTAGCTTAAGCTACTGTATTATATAAATAAATAAAATACAAAGTAGCAGATATAGCGGAACGTGTGAAAAAGTTGAAGTGGACACAGCGAGAAGAATAAATGGCAGATGGACGCGAGAAATACTGGAATGTTATCCGAAAGGATGTGAAAGAAAGCAAGGTAGACCGAGTAGACGATGGGCTGATGAATTGAGAAGAATGTGTGGAGTCAAGTGGGTGCAGATTACTCAAGACAGACAGGAATGGTAGTGGATTGGAGAGGCCTTCATCCAGCAGTGTATGATGAACGGCTAAAAATGATGATAATGATGACTTGAAAAAAAAACACTTCAGGTCACCTACATACATACATATAAAGATAACATGTTATAGGCAAAGTGTCAAATTCCGCATTGTATAAAATGTGCATGAAAGTGCAAAATGTACTAGGTTTCATTAAATTTAAATAGAAATAGCACGCTTGAAAAACTATAGTTTCAAAAAGACCGCAAGATAAAACTGGTTCAAATTATTCTTCGAGATCAGTTGGTCAGATTGGTGAGATAAAAACGATTGGGACATCAAAATTAACTTTAATCAACGGGATTTTGCACTTGTTCAATATTGATAGTTTATTTTATTATATGTATTTCAATTTTCCGTCTCAAAATGGGTCGAGCCCGATTATTTGACATACAATTATCCAAAATTGAGCTTTGGCTCTTTTAGGTCCAAGACATGGATTCTACAATACATATGTACATATATGTATATATTAAAAAAATTCGACGTTCCACAACAATAATCACTTCCCATAAAATTGTGGGAAAAGTGTTTCATTCAAATTTAAAAAATTTACTGTAATTAATGTAAGGCGATTCCGTTAACGATTTTATGATTCCTTCGCGATATAAAAAAAAATAGAATTATAGTAAAAAAGCAATAAAAATTTGAATAGTCGCACAGAGATGACCGCCCGCGTTCATTTTTAATTTAAGTTACACAATTTAATTAAGAAAGTACGTTCTTTCGTATAAAAGATATGTCTAATATAATATCAAGTTATTCAGACATTCCGTATTTGGCAGTAAAACTTTACAAATTATAATAAAAATCATATCGAATTCAGATCTTTAGTGGTTAATTTTTATCAGATATGTATGTATCGTCTCTTGCATACATATTTCAAATAATATGTGAAGAATTCAAAGACATTAGTACTAAAAATTACAGATGAACTTATGTACATAGTGGACTGAATTTATCAATTTATGTACATATATTATTTTAGGCAAAGTATGAAATGGATGAATTTTGGTGCGTGAATCTGAAAACTGATTTTTTTTAATTCAGTCTTTCCATTCATCCAATCTATTTAAGATAATCATATTGTAGAGATAGTTGATAGTTATTTATACCTAGGGCAATTGGTGAATATGACCGGATCTAAAGAAGATGAATGAAACTAGAATGGAGTGCTTTTGGAAGAATGAATATAGTTTTTAAATCCAACATTCCGCTTTGCTTAAAAAAGAAGGCATACGACCAATGCGTACCGCCAGTTATGACGTATGGCTGTGACACTTGGACGCTACATTCAAGAATGCTACGAAAGATCCAGTGCACACAGAGAAGCACGATGAGAAGATATTTTAAGAGAAATACATGATCAAAGTGGCAGATATAGAGGAACGTGGCAATGGCAGTGTGAAAGAAAGCAAGGTAGACCGAGTCAAGTGGATGCAGATTGCTCAAGACAGAGGCTTTCATCCAGCAGTGGATGGTGAACGGCTGAAAATGATGATATATTCTTCTGTATCTGTTATTTCATCACAACTATTTAAATGTAAAAATTTGTGTTGGCCACCCCAGAATTATTTAATTCGAACGAAAGAAAAAAATACGACTTTAATCCGCTCAATTATTAAGGGTATATATATACCTTTAGCGCGTTTGAAATACTTGCCTTTGCGACTTGAGTTCCCGCGGAATTCGCCGAAGACCTATCTCAACCGTTGCTTTTTTTCCCATTTGCTTTTATTTATTTATTTGTATATGTGTGCGGAACGAACACATAATCGGTGACAGATTAAAAGTCTCTCGCTTAATCAGATCTAAACAAAGGACTCTTTTAATAGCTACTTCGCGACAAAGGATTTCGCGCAACGCGGCACGAGATGGAAACGAACGAAAAAATAAATAAACAAAGTAAAATTGCGGAATGAAAAAAAAAGAGACAAGTCTGGCGAAGAAATGCACAGAGGAGCACAAGCAATGGACAAAAACAAAGATAACTAAAACGGAGCTGTTCGCCGAAGCTGAAAGCGCTGGTGGAACTAATTAGACCTCAGGGGCAAAGTTTTCCACTTTTTCCAAATCGCTTACACCGCACAACTTCAACATTTTTATCGGTGCCAAATCTCGACGATACGTTGCTGATTCTCGGATGCATCGTTTCAGTAAATTAATACGTTCGTATCTTGTGCACGGATAGGTAATTCACATGATTATAGACTGGCGAGGGATGAAAAAACCACTCGTGCAGTACTATATATAGAATTAATTTTGTATGCTACGGGTAATGTGTGAAATACCCACATTGTATTGATGCCTAGTCATTTTATTTATTTATTTATTTATTTATTTAAAATACATGGGCAGGCGGCATAGCCGATGGAGCCCAGGGGTCTGACATAATTGATACATTTATACAATTCTTAATTATTTATGTATATTTGAAGGATTACAAAAATCTGTTTGTGTTCAAAATCTTATCGAGATGATTTTTAAATAGATTTGTATTTTCGGAAGTAACTAGCTGATTTGGTAGACGGTTCCAAACTTCGACCACTCTATTTGAAAAAAATGAGTTTTGACAATTTTGTTCGATTTGTCTTTTAGTAATTTCCGTGTGTGGCCTCTGAGATGTGCGTTTTTATTGAAAGTAAGGAGGTTTTGCATTTGGCATTTATATTTATTATTTATTATTTTGTAGACTTCTATTAGATCGCCTCTTAATCTTCTCGTCTCCAAAGATGTGAGACTCATTTTCTTCAACCTTTCATTATAGGATAGTGATCGAAGTTCAGATGGCATTGTTGTTATCCTTCTTTGAACCCTTTCTAAACATACAATGTCTTTTTTAAAGTTAGGGTTCCAAACATTTACAGCAAATTCTAGTTTAGGTCTAATATACGATACTGGATACTAAATGTCTTAAATACACATTTGATAATATATATAAAAGAATAACACTTATTTACTAAGGAGTTAATATGAGTAGACCATTTAAGGTCTTTAGTGATAACAACACCCAGGTCCATTTGAGATGCAACTTTTGGGACACTTATCAATTAAGGATTTGGGGGTTTGTTCAGCCTAGGTGTAAAACAGAACACTTATTAATATTTAAAGATAATAGCCATGTTTGGCCATAGCCATTTTATTCAATGTTCATGTGTTTTAACACTTTTCGTCCCACCAAGATGTAACAAATAACTGTTTCATCATAATCATTTTCAGACGTTCACCATCCACTGCTGGATGAAGGACTCTCCAATCCTCTTACATTCCTGTCTGTCTTGAGCAATCTGCATCCACTTGACTCCACACATTCTTCTCAATTCATTCAGCTCATCTTCCACTCGGTCTACCTTGCTTTCTTTCACATCCTCTCGGATACCGTTCCAGTATTTCACGCGTCCATCTGCCATCCATTATTCTCGCTATGTGTCCACTTCAACTTTTTCACACGTTCCGCTATATCTGCCATGTATTCCTCTTACGATATCTTCTAGTTATACCGTGCATACATCTTTCCATGGTTCTCTGTGTGCACTGGATCTTGCGTAACATTCTTGAATTTAGCGTCCAAGTGTCACATCCATACGTCATAACTGGCAGTACGCATTGTTCGTATGCCTTCTTTTTTAAGCATAGCGGAATTTTGGATATAAAAACTATGTTCATTCTTCCAAAAGCACTCCATCCTAGTTTTATTCTTTTTCTTTACATCCAGTCAAATTCACTAATTGCCCTAGGTATAAATAACTATCAACTATCTCTACAATATAATCATCTACGTACATAGATTACCAAGCCAAGCAAGATGTACCACTCTAAAATAGCAGCTATGAAAGACTTAACTTTAAGAAAGACTGGATGAAAAAAAACTGATTCGAATTGTTCTTCAGTTTTCAGATTCACACACCAAAATACATCTATTTCATACTTTGCCTTAACAAACTGGACATAAATTAACATAGTACAGTTAATTTTATCCAAAAATCATATGAAAACAATTTGAACTGATATTTTCATGCGGTTTTTCTCAAACTTTAGTTTTTCATACGTATTAGTTCTATTTCAATCTACATATAAAGCGCGATACATTTTACACTTTGCCTAGCCATTTTGGGCGTTTTATACAATGTGAGATTCACACTGCCTGTAACATACATATGTACATACATTCTGTATTGTTTGGTTATGAAATGTGCGTATTTCTCGCTTTGCATTTACATAAAGCGACAATGCGGAATTCGTACAAGTTTGTTCAAGGCCTCGGTACTACTAAATAGTACCCATTCAAAACCGCAAATATGAATTAACCACACATGACTGCTGACGATGGCCTCGTTTTTCTTTTGCCTAACAATGAATCCAATTCCGTTCTTCCACCTCTGTGCGTATTGTGAAATGTCGAAAAGAAATACACACGCGTAAAAGGTTGTAACAAGTTTAAATAGAAAAACTTTTGGTGAAACTTAGAAAGAGTGCGGAATTCCCCCAAGTAAAATATCTATGGAAATGATAAAATAATCATATAAATAACCTCATTTGAAACGTAATTATCTCAACTGGTGCTATTTAGATGTGTTTCTTTGTATTATATTCATGTACTTCGTACTAATTGAATGTTTGAATAAACGAGTGTTGGGATTTTTACAATGGCGTCTTTCTAAAAGCACAGGAAGCAATCAACGTTTCACGATAGTGTTTTATAACGTTTGCGCATAAAGCATCTTTTTTTTCTTGCTATCAAAAGAGTCGATTGTGTAATAAAAATTGATAAAACGGCGATAAGGAAAGAGGCGCTCGAGTTCAATAGCAATTTGTGGAAAAAACTAAATTTATTTTTCTTCGACGACGCGACGTTAGCACAAAAAAGAAGCCTACAACAAACTTTTCGTTTATATCTCGAGAGAGAGCTCACTGTTTATAAGACGACAAATCTCTATGACGAATAGAACGTTACAATATGAAACTACATATGTATGTACAAATGGAAAAATTAAATTGTAACCAATCAATTTTACGATTCTTCATACTTTTACGTACTCGTTTCATAATAGTGCAATGCAAAATCGATATTTGTATACGCTTACGTGTTTATTATATACTAGTGTAAACCCGTTGAATATCAACGAAGCGTTCTCATCACTCGTACTGAAAAATAATATTAAATTTAATAGTGTTTATACATAGCTGTTGCATCTATGCAATAATGCGCCATCTATGGCGCGTTATAATAACAACAACGTACCAATTGTGCAAAGTCGCGAACCCTTTAAGAATAAATATTGGCCAATTGTAGCACATCCGTCATCGCCTCCGTTTGGAAGATAGTGTAAGCACGATTCCTCTCAAACCGGTGATCTCGGGTTCAAATCCCACTCGTACTGATTTTTTGATTATTTATGTAACCCAGCGAGCGTTATCAGCAGACAGACAGACGAATTTCGGCCACTATATATGTACTAGTTGTAAGCCCGTTGAATATCAACGGAAGTGATTTTAACGATACAAAAATGTTTTCAACGTGCTTATTAAATAAATCGATCAAATGTTTTCGTAACTATTTAGCAAAGTCGCGAACCTGCTAAGGATTAATATTTTCAAATTATAGTAGGCCTTCCATCGCCGGTGTGGGTTGGGTTCAAATCCCACTCGCGACGTTCGTGTTTTTTCAATTAAATTTGAATTTCAGCTTTTACCAAGGCGAGCGTTACACAGCAGACAGACATACGGAATTGCGCTATTATATACATACTAGTGTAAGCCCGTTGAATATCAACGCCCGCTGAATTTTAAATTACGTAAAGCGCTTTTCTAATAGAGTTCCCCACTAATTGATCGCATGGTTGTAAGTGACAAAAAAAAATAATAGTTTTTATAGCGCCATCTAATTGATCCAACGGTAACGATAATTTCGATAATTTAATTAATAACCAGGTCGATAATTTTTTTTATACCTTATTTTTATTATATTATTATTAATTATTATATATATAATAATTATATACATAATAATATAATCTTGTAAGTAAAAAAACCAAAAAAATTTATAGTTTTTATAGCATCATCTATGTATATGTAGGTAATGTAAGTAGGTGTGTAGGTAAAGCAGAGTAAAGATCCCTTGTATAGGTAATGTTTAAAAAAAAAAAAAGGACTAAATCGACCAAGGGTGATAGAGTAAGCGTTAGCGTGATGACTCTCGAGCTTGCGGTCGTGGGTTCGATCCCGCACTCGTTCTGGTGGTTTTTTTAATAATTTTTCCTCAGCGAGCGTTATCAGCAGACAGACAGACAGACGGATTTCGGCCATTATATATATAATAATATAATGATATCAAAGTACTATTCGAGCGATAAAAGGGTCAAATTGTTACAAATTGATGAATAATGTGACGATGACACGGAAATGAAAAAAAAATGTTCAGAACTTAGTTCATTTTTTTCCCCAACGAGATCGTTAAATCGTCTTTAATTGCCGTAAACCTTTATTGAGGCGTTCTGATATAAATTGGCGGGTGAATTTATTATTAAAATGTTAATAAAATACATCAGATAGATTTTTTCGCCAAATTAAATTTGTGTCGTGGCTTAATAATGACGACACTAATCATATTACCCAAAGTATATAATATAAAAAATGACGCAATACTTCTTGAATAAATAAAGCGAAAATCTCGAGCGAATACGAATACGTAGCATAATCGAGGAAAATTAATAACAACCTTGAAAAATGTATTTATTATTTGATATGGGTAACTTTTCGCTTCACAGCTTCATTAGTTTCGGATCCCTTAACATGTATATCAAACTTACTTGGAATACCGACACGAAAAAAAAAAAAAAAAACAGATAAGACAAATTGCAACATGGTTATGCTCGTGCACAACTTCCTGTATCGAAAACGCTGTATATATTTTGATACATAATTAATCGAGCACTGCTAACGAGCAACAACTGTTGCTAAATTACTAAACGCTCCAAATCTTGAACTATTTTTTTATCATTATACAAAATGGTGGCGCATTTCATTCATTCAGTTACAATACGCTCTGCTAGCTGAGGGTTAAAGTTAGGGGATGTATTTAAATGACAATCAAAAGAGGTTATTGTGCAGTTTTAATTGTATTGATCAATTTTTTTCAATCATAATGGAAAGCCGGAAAAGAAGATACAAGTGAAAATTACAAGTTTTAAGCATACAAACCATCGATAGTTAGTTTCCGTCAGTCTCAAACTCATACTGAATATACCTAAGATTTCGGATTGTTATCTAGTAGCTCTTTAACTTTAATACTATATAAATATCTCGGTGAACCGTAAGCTTTGTCTGTATAACTTCCAGCATCTTCAAATTTACATATATTCTCCAAAGAAAATTAAATTGCGTGATACCTTAGTAATTATCCAGGATGAGTTTATTATTGACGGAAACTATATACCTTACCGATGGTATCTACCATAAATGATACATTTGCATGGTTTCATCATCATCCTTTTCAGCCGTTCACCATCCAATGCTGGATGAAGGCCTCTCCAATCCTCTTCCATTCCTGTATGTCTGTATAGCAATCTGCATCCATTTGACTCCACACATTCTTTACAATTCATCAACCTTGCTTTCTTTCACATCCTCTCGGATACCATTCCAGTATTTCTCACGTCCATCTGCAATCCATTCTTCTCAGCTATGTGTCCACTTCAACTTTTACACACGTTCCGCTATATCTGCCATGTATTCCTCTTACGATATCCTCTCGTTATACCGTGCATACATCTTTCCATGGTTCTCTGTGTGCACTGGATCTTGCGTAACATTCTTGAATTTAGCATCCACGTTTAACATCCATACGTCATAACTGGCAGTACGCATTGATCGTATGCCTTCTTTTTTTAAGTATGGTGGAATGTTAGATTTAAATACTATGTTCATTCTTCCAAAAGCACTCCATCCTAGTTTCATTCTACGTTTTATTTATTCTTCTTTACATCCAGTCATATTCACCAATTGCCCTAGGTAGAAATAATTATCAACTATCTCTACAATATGATTATCTACTGTACTGTTGGATTTACCAATTTATCGTAGTTGTGGAACGGTTCAATAAAATTGCCACATTCCAAAAAATTCCTTGCTTTCTTTCACATCCTCTTGGATACCATTCCAGTATTTCTCGCGTTCATCTGCCATTCATTATTCTCGCTATGTGTCAAATTCAACGTTTTCACACGTTCCGCTATATCTGCCATTTTGGTTATGTATTCCTATTACGATCTCTTCTTGTTATACCAAGCATACACTCTGTGTGCACTGGATCTTACGTAGCATTCTCGAATGTAGCCATCCATCTTAGCCGTACATTCTTCTTTCGCTATGTGTCATAACACATTGTTGGTATGCCTTTTTTTCGGAATGTTGGATTTAAAAAATGTTCATTTTCGGATACCATTCGTATTTCCTTTATTTTACCAGACGTGTATTCTATATCTGCCACTTTGATCATCATGCATTCTTGAATTTCCATCTTAAAATCGCTATGTGTCTTCTTTTTTGTTATATCAATGTATTTCTCTTAAAATCTCTTCTTGTTATATCAAGCATACATCTTTCCATGCTTCTCTGTGTGCACTGGATCTTACGTATCATTCTTGAATTGAACACATCCATACGTCATAACTGGCAGTACGCATTGGTCGTATGCCTTATTTTTTAAGCATAGCGGAATGTTGGATTTAAAGACAATGTTCATTCTTCCAAAAGCACTCCATCCTAGTTTCATTCTTCGTTGCATGCTTTGTATGCATAAAACTTGTAATTTTCATTTGCACTTTGTTTTCCCAACTCTCAGATATGATTTAAAGAATAGTAATCAATAACAAATGATACCACCACTCTTTAGCTGGGGTATCATTTTGTAACTGAATGCAGAATGCGTCGCCACCCTGTATATACAAACATTTTTATTGAAATATTTATTTTATATATAAGTTTTTATACGCGATGAATACAATAGAAATATTTCCGCTTTTTATATTGCGTATTTAATAGCTTTTTTCTCGTTATACAGCAAAAGAAACGACGCAACGTCACAGTGCCGAAAACGATCCATTTTTTATTAGTACAAATTTTTTAACCTTTTCGCGACCATTCTGAATTTTCAGTGTCCAAAGTTTAGCTATTATGAATGTGTCAAATGTGCTTTAACGTCGAGCGTATTATGATTAATATAATTAAATTATTTGCGCTCAAAGTCTTGTGTCGACTACGCGAAAAATACACACAATACAATGGGTACAAATACCTTTTTTTTTTGCCGAAATAAAAGAGATATTGTGTAAAATGTGTGCGGAAGTGATAACAGTATACGTCGTTCTCTACTAAGAAATTCACTTTAGTCTATATATGTATGTATATTCACATATGAAATATGAAAATATATATGTACATATATTCGAGATACGTTCCTGTTATAACTCGTTCCGCAAGCGTGGGCCGAACTTAGACTTAAAGCTAATTTATAATATTATTTTGTATCTACAAAAAAAAAAATGCAATTAATCATTCGGTCGTTTGGTTATACGCTTGCACAACTAATGCAATGACATTTTAATATGTTTATGTATGTATGTGTATTTGCATACACGTTGTGAATCAAAATTTATAATATGCGAGCGATATAATTGCTTTTAGTGTTCATTTTTAGCGCCATGTGCGAAATTGGACGACTTTTTTCTAGTCGAGCTTTTTAAGCACCGTGGCCGGATATTCGTATATATGCAAGATCGTTTATTTCTTTTTATTTTATTTTTTTATCATTTTAAAATAACACGAATCTTCCTGTCGCCATTGTCGGATGTTATATTTTAAAATGTCGTTTTTTTGTCGTTGTTAAAATGATACGGCATACTTTTTTTGACCCTTGCATGAGTTATACGATTTATAATGATCTAGCCAAGTGTAATTTTAGCTAGAATATAAATTGTGCGTCCAAAATTAGAAGAGTACGTTTCTATGGTTTGGTTCTAAAAGGTCAAATATGCTGCTATAAATATTGACGAAATTACAGCAGAAAATCTGTATACATACATAGAGCACTGGTCATTGAAATGGCATAACTTCGTTCTCACTTGTTGATTTCGTCGTAATTTTTGCTTTCGTACAATTCTGTGGCTTTTTTTTTAGTAAATATAAACTGTTTTATATGTTTTTGAGTACATATATTATGATTACTCACAGTAATCAATTTGAGAAAATCCACTTTATTGTTGCATTTTTCATATTACTTAATTAAAATTAAGTAGATTACAAAACAATAACAGTTATAGGACCCTTTTTTGAATACCTTTCATATCAAAATTTAGAACTTTAAATAAATTAACTATATTTTAAAACATGTAAGCTCAATTAAATGTAATAAAAAAGTATATATAATTTTTTAGCAATACATTTTCTATTTATTTAAGATAGCTTAAAAAGCTAATTACAAAAAAAAAACATTACTTAAAGCTAATATTACAAAATAAACTTATTATCTACTAGCACTTGTACAGAGGTGATGTTTTAAGGCTGTCAGGAATCTATCAATTTTATTTACATATATTTCTGAGAACTTCTGGCAGGCCATTATGTACATATGTACATACATACGTATATTTAACAACACACCTGTACAAGATACTCTACTTAATTTTAAATTCTTAACTATTAACTTATTCTTACCCCTTGTATTATGACTATGTATATTATACCCCCTTATTAAATATTTTGGTAACAAATTCTTATCTAATTTAAAAAAAAATACTAACATGCACACTTTTAAGGTTTCATTTACATTCATCCGATTCAATTCATTCAACATACATATATCTTATACTAGTTAATCTATTGGCATTTAAAATACGTTTACTAAATTTAAAGATGAACCACATGGTTCTATGGTTCTATTCTATATGGATAAAATAAAAATAAAATATAATGAAAACAAACTGTAAATTGACGCGATTTCACCATCCGCCACTGTAGTATCATTGAAATGATCAATTCCAAAATGTATTTCCACAATATTAACCGATTCAATTAATCATAACTTGCAAAATTGGATGGTTTTAAGGCCCTCACTAACCCCAGCGAATAATTTGACGCTTGGCGTCTGCGACTGACGCACCTATTGTCGTCCCATTCGCACCGGTGCGAATCAACGACGATCGAGGGCGTCAGTCGCAGACGCCATGCGTCAAATTATTCTCTCGGGTTAGTGAGGACCTTTAGAGCGATATTACACTTGGCCACATCACCAACAACCAGATTTTTTTTGAACCTCGACAACCAGATAGATATACAGGTTTAGATGGTACGTATTAGATTGTGCGATTCTCTGTTGCATAAAAATTTCTTGGAAGTCAATGGTTCGATGAAAAAACCCTTTTCTGACCTTTTTTTTGCATCGTCGTACTCAATTGTCAATGCAACGCAATTGTTTCGAAAACAATGAAATTCAGAAATAAATATGAGAGGTTGAATTTTATATATTTTCTACGTCTACATACTACTACATAGAGTACCTAGTTTTCGTATAGCTTCCTAGACCTATTTTTTTTGTATGAAGATTATGAGATGAGCAGGTAGCTGGTGAAGTAAAAGTGGTGCAATGTAATAAGATGCTCGCCACCATAAGTGTAATATCGCTCTTAGGCCCGTAACGCACTTGGCTGCCTGGCTGCGGAAACTCTCCCTAGGAAACTCTGGCTGCCTAGTGCGTTATGCACCAGGTAGCCACATACATTTTCTAAAATCGTTGTGGCTGCCGCAGCCAGGCAGCCAAGTGCGTTACGGGCCCTAAGCTACATTGAAAGGACTCGATGGGAAAACTTGACCACGCTCGACTGTTGTTGCTCTGTACGCATCGATCTTCATTTTGGTTCCACTGGTTGACCGTTACTGTTTTCTTGTCGTTCGCAGCTCATCACCGGGAAATGACAGTTCCGAAGCGCTAATTGAAAATTCAAAAAATCGACTGGACCGTGACGTTTTCGGCGTGACGAGATAACGATCCACCGACACAAACGAACGATATGCCAACGAACATGATGTCTTCAACAACATCGGCTGTTGCCGTCATCACCGTCATGCTGCTTCTCCTAGCCATGGTCGACAATGGCGGAGCAAAGATGCCCTGGTCATCGGCCATGGACCCACCGACGAACCACCTGGACCGTGGCGAACAGAACCACCATAGGAATCCCGTGATCGGAACATTCCATCATCAACAAACCAACAAACCCACCCAACCGACGGAGGTTACATCCAACCATCCGTACCGAAAGCACACCAAGAAAGACACCAGGGATAAGAAGAAACGACTGAACGCCCTCAAGGCTTGGAACATTATCAATTCCAGATTCGCATCTGGATTCGTCGATGAACTGCCCAAGTCCAGGAGGACCAAAAGGTCCGTGGTCAACGCTGGTCCTGTTAGAAGTTTGCGTCCCATGGGTTGGAGTCACACCGAGTGGTTTGGAAATGGGCAAGTTGCCCTTCAGTGGAAATCTGCAGGTGGTGAAGCCATCTTCAGGGCTGAAGCCAGGGCTGAAGGACATGTGGCCTTGTCCATAGGACATGATGCAGTATTGGCTTGGTTCGATCTCGAAGGACAACCGCAGATATTGGTGAGTTGTGTTTTATTTTTATTGTTATTTATTGCATACTTGAATTGCGTAAGCTGTTTCACTTGAGACGTTTGTTCAAAGTCTCTCGGTGAAAATACTAGGAACGAAGGATAGAAGGAACGGACAATGATTTGCTAAGGAATTTTTGGGTGTTGCCAAATTTAGTGGAACAAGAGACGGACAATCTGGATTTTGGAAAATTTTTTCGAGCTTAGAGCCAAATTAGAGAAAACCTTACAAGATTGGTTAAGTTTGGTAGCAGCAATATATTATTTTCAAATTACATATTTTACATAAAAAAGTTATCTTCGTGATATTTCTTAATGTCTGACAGTTTATTACTAAAATTATATATATATATAATAGCCGAAATCCGTCTGTCTGTCTGTCTGCTGATAACGCTCGCCTCGGTAAAGGTAAAAAAGGTAATAAAGGTAAATACGAACGTCGCGAGTGGGATTTGAACCCGTGATCACCAGGTTGGGTGAGTTAGCGCTAACGCGTTCACCCAACACCGGGTGATAGGAGGCCTCCTATAGTTTGAAAATATTAATCCTTAGTAGGTTCGCGACTTTGCTAAATTGTTACGTAATCAATTATGTCAAACACGTCCGTTGATATTCAACGGGCTTACACTAGTTATATATATATATATAATAGCCGAAATCCGTCTGTCTGTCTGCTGATAACGCTCGCTGAGGAAAAAATTATTATAAAACCAGAAAGAGTGGGGGATCGAACCCAGGACCCCAGGTTCGAGAGAACTCGCACTAATGCTGTTCGCTTGGTCAATTTAGTCTTTTTTTTTTTTAAACATTACCTACAAAAGGGATCGTGACTGCTAATAATACATAGATGACCGCTATAAAACTATTATATATTTTTTTGTTTTTTGATTTTTACAAAATCACAAAATTATAATTATTACATACATATATATATAATAATTAATAATTATATTCAACGGGCTTAAAGTAAAAAAAAGTTCGATTTTGAAAAGGGATTTATAATACATACATAGATGGCTCTATAAAACTATTAATTTTTTTGTCACTTACAACCGTGCGATCAATTAAACGGGGATCTCAATTAAAAAAGCCGCAGGTTTACGTAATTAAAAATTCAGCGGGCGTTGATATTCAACGGGCTTACACTAGTTAATTATAAAGTTTAATTTTGGAAAACGATTTTAAAGCTTTTATAGGCATGAAATTATGGAAATAAGATTTTTTCAACATACGTTGTGTCAATATCGAAAACGTTGATGACAACGAAAGCCGCAGGTTTTCACACAAAGAGCCGCATGCGGCTCCAGAGCCGCCGGTTACCGATCGCTGATCTAGATCTTGCGAATAATGATATTTAAAGTCGAAAAAATCATCGAGAGAATGTTTCAACATACTGATATCGAACCCAGAACTTTTTATTAATATACCAACGCTCTAATCAATGAGCTATCGCTTGGCTATTTAATTTCATAGCGGTAGTGAAATTGTAATTTTCTTTCAATTGATTCACTTTTACTTTCTCTATACACGTAGTATAGATACAGTATTGTTGTCGTGCGAAAATTTGATCTCGATATTTTTTTAATTAAACGTAAAAGAGCTACGGTTAATGTTGACACTGTAAATTATGTATGTTGATTTTATTACAAATAATACTTCAAAAAGTGTTTTTGCAACGCATCATGCAACGATATTTTCACTACTGTTTTGTTCTTTTTTTTTTTTTTACCAGCATAATATTATACGTATGTGCAACATATTATTGAAAGTGCGTATTGAAATTCAATGTATCATACATTTGTGTATATGTATAATCTACATATACTACATAATTTTTTTTCTAACCGGAAGTGGTATTTTATAATCGACAGCACTATCTTTTAGTGAATATTTGCATTCTCGTTATCGCAAAGTTGTCATGTCGTGATTTTGTCGAATTTTTATCAACCGTTCGTTTTTTCAACATTAAATAATCATATTATGGTATAAAATGTGGAAAATTTTACTCAACAATAACAAAATTGATCGACACTAACTTCTTTTCGGCGAAATTTACACTGTGTTTGGTATTAGATATTAAATCGGTCGCTAAATTCAAGAATGTTACGCAAAATCCAGTGCACACAGATGTAAAGATGTATGCTCGGTATAACGAGAAGAGATCGTAAGAGGAATACATGGGTGAGAAGCATGACTAAAGTGGCAGATATAGCGGAACGTGTGAAAAAGTTGAAGTGGACACATAGCGAGAAGAATGGATGGCAGATACATACATAGATGGTATCCGAGAGTGGACGATGGGCTGATGAATTGAGGAGAATGTGTGGCGTCAACTGGGTGCAGATTACTCCAAGTCAGACAGGAATGGTAGAGGATTGGAGAGGCCTTCATCCAGCAGTGGGTGGTGTACTGCTGAAAATGATGATGATGATTAAATTGGTAATGCTTTCTTTATTTGTACCATAAAAATTATTCAACTGAAAGTGGTAGTTGGATCATTTTTATAACAAAATACTAAAATTTCTGCAAGAGTATTAAATAAAATACATCATACGATTATCAATTAAAATTTCAACATTTCACACTTCAATTCAAAAATACAGTGTTACAAAAATTAATCGTTACTACATAGAAACCAAAGGATCATACGTGTACGTTAACATCCATGTCTGACCACATGTACAGATTCAGAACCACAATTACACATAAATTTACACTTAATTACACCCTTGTACGTTTTGGTTTGCGATGTTGAAACCAAAAGCCCCTTTTACTCAAACAACCTACGGGTATTTAATATTAATTCACTCGAATATAACACGTTTCTTCCGCGTTTGCTTTAATTCAAATCACTATACCGTTTTTTGTATATCCCTATATATGTATGTTCACATGTGCATAGGTGTATTATATTATATTATATTATATTATATACGAGTTCGTGGCTACTGACCTACCACATGCAACTTGCAATGAATGCACCGGATGCTCTGCATCTTGTCTGCAGTTCATTATTATGCGTTCACCGAGTGCTTCTCTTGTTCTTTCAACTTCCTTTTTTGTTTTGTTTGTTTTATATCCCGTCGACAATCTGTTGTTAATCTGCTCTTCTTCTGTATCGCGCACGCCATTTATAAGGCAAATTAAAATGAGTCAGATCATAAGTTTGATGTGTAAGCCTATGTAGGTAAATAAAAGTGCATCAGAAACTAGCAAACGTCTCTAATTACACTGTGCAACAAAAAAAAAAAGTTTGACCCACTGAATCCGAATACGAAATGTATTGCTTAACTCTTGTGTATGAGATATGACCGTGATATTCGGATTCAGGATTCAAAAACGTGATTTTTTGTTGCAGTGTTATTATATGTATTAGCAGCAGATTTTTGCAGAATAGTTCAATATGAGAAAAATAACGGTAATTAAATTCGCATCACATCGTTTTATTCAGAGTTTTTTTTTTTTTTTACAAATCTACATACATACATATGTACTGTAACTTTATAGTCTTAAAATGTTTTAAAAGATTGTATGATAAGAGAGGAATTTCAATAATTCAATAAACTATAATAATGATAGTTCACTCAAACGAACATGTTGCATTTTAGATGTTACTCAATTTGGGTGAATAAAAACTATTCATAACTTTTTTATATGTATGTATGTAGATAAGTGCTATTACAAGTACACAGATGAAAAAAAAATACAATTTTAGAACTCTATGTACAATAATGCAGGGTTTCTCCAAGGGTTTATGTTCCGCGAAGTGTGTGTGAAAAATTATCAAAATTAATGTGCAATTTGTCCCTGGGTTTTTTCCCATCTCTTCTGGAAATTTTAAACCCTATAAAATAACCAACGTGTTATTAAAACGTGTAAAATTGATTTAATTTGATAAAACCACTACCGTGAGATTGTGAAAAAGGTATAAATTCGAAAAAAAGTTCATGCGATTTCAGTGCGTATATTTCGACAATAAAACTTTGCCTCAATCAGTATTGATTTCAAGCGTAAATTAGAAGCCAAACTTTCGATCCTCATATGAAAATAAAGTTAAAAAAATAATCTACTTATAACTCGGTCAAATATGAATAAGGCTTCGTAAGAACATGCACTGCTAAATTTACTTTTATTAAATCACAATGGAACACTTGTACTGTTGTGAACAGTGTTCCTTACGGAACACTGAACACGTTATATCTCCAATTAAAATTCTCCACAGATATTAAGAGAAACTACGAGACGCCGAGAAATTAAAACCGGAAGAGCGATTCATTATGTAGACATGAATTAAATAATGAGCAACGAGTTGGCTAGGAAAAACTCTTCGCGGGAAAAACCAATTTAAACTCCTTCTGGGAACAGTGGGAACATATCTAGAGCGCGAACACTTGAGCTCTAGCCTCGAACTGGGTCACGTGGCAGGAAGTTCTCGATTAAACAACGCGAATGGTCCACGAGCAATTTCAACCGGAGGCAGCTTCCGTTTCAAAACTAATCTCCTTCATCTTCTTCAAAAAACACTCGTAGGATGTCCTTCGTGTTCGATGTGTCGTCTTTGTGGACGAAAATTTCTTTTTCGTTTCAAGTTTGCTCGGTTTATTTTCATCTCGTCTGTTTGTTCTATATTAATATGTACATACATATCATAGATGTAGAATAACATAGATTGGCCTTAGCGCCCGAAAAAAATTAAATACAAAAAAGGGCATGTAAAAAATGCATGCCTTGCATGCATTTTGCTTGACTTTTTTTTTTGTGAGAATTCCCCGCACTTTAGACCCCCCGCAACCCCCCGTTGCTTCTGACGCTTTCTCCAGGCAAATTTGTTTGGAATGGCATATCTATGGTACATATACATAATATAAAACGAAGAATTAAACAAGGATGGAGTGCTTTTGGAAGAATGAACATAGTTTTTAAATCCAACGTTCCACTATGCTTAAAAAATAAGGCATACGACCAATGCGTACTGCCAGTTATGACGTATGGATGTGAAACTTGGATGCTAAATTCGAGAATGCTACGTAAGATCCAGTGTACACAGATAAGCATGTATGCTTGGTATAACAAGAAGAGATCGTAAGAGGAATACATGGGTAAGAAGAATGGCCAAAGTGGCAGATATAGCAGTGTGAAAAAGTGGGCTGGAGATAATAAAGTAAAGTAAACATAGTAAAGCAGGCATGACTGGATGTAAATAAGAAGAAATAAAATTAGGATGGAGCGTTTTTGGAATAATGAACGTAGTTTTTAAATCCGACATTCCGCTATGCTTAAAAAAGAAGGCATACCAACAATGCGTACTGCCAGTTATGACGTATGTATGTGAAACGTGGATGCTAAATTCAAGAATGTTACGCAAGATACAGTGCACACAGATGTATGCTCGGTATAACAAGAAGAGATCGTAAGAGGAATACATGGGTAAGAAGTATAACCAAAGATATAAGCAGAACGTGTGAAAAAGTTGAAGTGGACACATAGCGAGAAGAATGGATGGCGAGAAATACTAGAATGGTATCCGAGAGGATGTGAAAGAAAGCCAGGTAGACCGAGTGGACGATGGGCTGATGAATTGAGAGGAATGTGTGGAGTCAAGTGGGTGCACATTGCTCAAGACAGACAGGAATGGAAGAGGATTGGAGAAGCCTTTGATACATAATATGGCGAAAAATCACTACTAAAACAGTACAGGTCGCGCAGAGTGGGAGTGAGCGGCGCCAGCTGTCGGTGTAAGCGATTCTTTTGAAGATGGCGTACTTAATATCAAGCGTTGCCTCTTCACTATTTGACGGACATATTACCGTCTGTCATAATTTAGTAACTAGGGAAAGATACTCTCCAGTGGTGAAACCATTGCTTCCTGAAGGGAGAGAAAGAACACACTATTATTTTATACCTTAGTTAGATAGATTGGCAAATTCTAACAGGCAACGGCTGATCTGAATTTGCCAATGACTGTATTTAAGATCGAAAACCACCAAGAAATCCTTACGTTGAGCTATCACCAAGCTTGCACGGTTGGACAATATTCGCACGGTGATC
Source organism: Parapsyche elsis (assembly GCA_022651745.1). Lineage (NCBI taxonomy): Eukaryota > Metazoa > Arthropoda > Insecta > Trichoptera > Hydropsychidae > Parapsyche > Parapsyche elsis. Next base: position 2,000,292 of record JAGVSN010000030.1, read on the forward strand.
TACAGCGCACCATACACGGTACAGCACAAATAACGCGCCACAGTACACCATACACCATCACGTTTGATCTCCAACTGTCAAATCAAACTTAACCACCGCGTATTATGGCCGTGTATGTTTTAGAGACTTGCAAGTCACTATATCCACTTGATTACCAACAGACACTTGAATATTTTGATCGCAATCGCGTCATCTTGCATATTTATAAATTTGCTTTTTTTCCCACGGTATTCTTGCAATCAATTGGTTGTTTTTTTTTTTTTTTTTGTCATTTAGACTCACCAATGATGACCTCTGTCCTGTGACATCGCGTTCTCAAGTGCAAGTGCTTTGAGAACGCGATCCTTACATCCTTTTTTTTTTGTATCTCTCGTGTTTGAAATATCGTATCGCTTTTTTTGTTCGTATCATTCGTATGTAAATAAATGCATGCGAATTGCAAATGAATAGAAAATTCAAACAGACATGTACTGCATTGTCCAAAAAAAAAAACAAAGTATTACATCGTTGTTATGTATGTGTTAGTAGACGTTCAATGAGTAGCTCTCAATATAAACATGGAAGTTCGAAGGCCCTCACTAACCCGAGCGAATAATTTGACGCCCCCATTGTCGTCCCATTCGCACCGATATAATTTGCATTGGTGCCAATCAACGACGATAGAGGGCGTCAGTCGTAGACGCCGAGCGTCAAATTATTCGCTCGGGTTAGTGAGGGCCTTTAAGGTTGCATAACAATTAATTAAATTGAACATAACATAACATAAGTTATTTTAAGAATTATATCATTAGAAATAGTGATATTCATAGTTATTCTACTAGAAATAAGAACCAACTAGTTGTAGGTAGAGTAAGAAAAACAAAGAAGTATTCATGTATAATGCCCTCCCGGAGTGCGTCAAGTCTTCTAAGACAATAGATGCATTCTTGAAAAGTGTGAGGAGACACCTCTGTGAGAGATAGTAGTTATGTATAAGTATAGTGTATAATGTGTATTTGATTTATGTAATTGTTATAAATATGTAATAGATGTAAGTTAAATTAGCTAATTAGCTATTATTATATCATCATCATTTTCAGCCGTTCACCATCCACTGCTGGATGAAGGCCTCTCCAATCCTCTTCCATTCTTGTCTGTATTGGGCAATCTGCATCCACTTGACTCCACACATTCTTCTCAATTCATCAGCCCATCGTCCACTCGGTCTACCTGGCTTTCTTTCACATCCTCTCGGATACCATTCTAGTATTTCTCGCCATCCATTCTTCTCGCTATGTGTCCACTTCAACTTTTTCACACGTTCTGCTATATCTGCCACTTTGGTCATACTTCTTACCCATGTATTTCTTTTGCGATCTCTTCTTGTTATGCCAAGCATACATCTTTCCATGCTTCTCTGTGTGCACTGGATCTTTCGTAGCATTCTTGAATTTAGCGTCCAAGTTTCACACCCATACGTCATAACTGGCAGTACGCATTGGTCGTATGCCTTCTTTTTTAAGCATAGCGGAATGTTGGATTTAAAAACTATGTTCATTCTTCCAAAAGCACTCCATCCTAGTTTCATTCTTCGTTTTATTTCTTCTTCTTTACATCCAGTCATATTCAACAACTGCCCTAGGTATAAATAACTATCAACTATCTCTACAATATGGTTATCTACTGTGACTACGTTTTGCGTGCAAAATTCATTATACATAATTTTAGTTTTATTAAAATTAATTTTTAGGCCTACTTTTATACTCTCCATTATTATATAAAATAAATAAATAAATAATATTGATTATAATAAAAAAAATAATAACCCTTAAAAATGTATTTTTATATTGAAAAACTATCAAAATGTGCATACGGACATAATCATTTTTTAGGTCAATTGTTAAGCTTGAATTTTCGGGTTAAGTTATTAAATTGAATAATGATGATAAGTAGTTTAAAAAAAAAAACCCCGATAATGCCTTATGATTTCATCCCATTAAAAACATATTTTCAAATGTGATAATGAAATTTTTCGTTCATTAAAGTTCTATTATTGTTTTGACGTTTTGAGCTTTTTTAAGCCGGAACCGCCCCGAGGAAGTTTCAAACAAAATTTACCAAAATTTCGCGTAAAACGTTTATTCGCCACCCCCCCCACACCCCCACATCCCCCCCACTACCTTCGTCGAAACAACAACGAAAAATCCAACAAATTCAAACAAAAATTCAAAAAAAGCTACCGACCGGAAGTCCGGTGCGTGATGAGTACACAGTAATAGGTACATCTAAATGAAATTAATTCTCGACGAAAGCGAAAATTAATTGCTCGGATGTACAAGTCCGTTCAATTTGCAACGCGGATGAAAAGATTCGCGAAATCGGAATCTATTCAACGGGCCGTTTCTCAAATATTTAATTACCGACGACGATTCGTCCTGTATAGGGGAGGGGGTTCCACCGTAACATAGCGTGTAGAAATATTGTTATAAAAGGTTATTTTGAAAGGTGAACATTTTAGTAAACAAAATCGTCATGCATTTCAGAGTATTAAACTTGGGACATTGTAATAGAAACATAAATATAAAATCATCTTGGGACAATATTAAAATAAATCAAAAAATAATGTTTTTTTCTACGTTCCAAGTATGTATGTACATACATAAATGCAGAATATCTTAATCACATACACAAATTTTACAAAAATTCAATCATAAATCTATATTATCTATATAAAAATCAATGTCTGTCTGTGTGTTTGTCTATTTGTCTCTTATAGACTCCTAAACCACTCAACCGATCGCGATGAAACTTTCAGGACTTATTGTGATCACGCCGGGGATGGTTCCTGTGATCGGGAACAGGAACGGGCCTGCTCACGCGTCAGATAACGTACTAGGAACGGGAACGGGAACGGGAATAGGAATCGGGAAAAAACGGGAACAGGAACAGGAACGGGCCTGCTCATAACTTATAAAAAAGACTGACAGCACATACTATCAGTGTTTCTAGTCTAAAACAATAGCAACGATATTAAAATAGAACACTGAAGCAATATTTTAATGAAACATTGTAAAATAGTGTAATTCAATCGTATACTGGTTGTAAAAAAGAAGGAATGAAACTAGGATGGAGTGCTTTTGGAAGGATGAACATTGTTTTTAAATCCAACATTCTGCTACGCCTAAAAATAAGGCATACAACCAATGCGTACTGCCAGTTATGACGTATGGATGTGAAACGTGGATGCTAAATTCAAGAATGTTACGCAAGATCCGGTGCACACATATGTATGCTCGGTATAACAAAAAGAGATCGTAAGAGGAATACATGGGGGTAGACGCATGACGTGTTAAAAAGATGAAGTGGACACATTAGCGACAAGAATAAATGGCAGATGGACGTGAGAAATACCGGAATGGTATTCGAGAGGATGTGAAAGAAAGCAAGGTAGACCGAGTGGACGATGGGCTGATGATTTGGGAAGAATGTGTGGTGTCAAGTGGATGCGGATTGGTCAAGACAGACAGGATTGGAAAGGGTGAAAATCCAGCAGTGGATGGTGAACGTCTTGTCTTGAGAGTGTTGTTCAATAATTTATGAGGGTTTCAGTCATAGATGTAGAATAACATAGATTGGCCTTAGCGTCCGAAAAATGACATACAAAAAGGGCATGCAAAAATGCATGCCTTGCATTCATTTTGCTTGACTTTTTTTTTTGTGAGAATTCCCCGCACTTTAGACCCCCCGCAACCCCCCGTTGCTTCTGACGCTTTGTCCAGGCAAATTTGTTTGGAATGGCATATCTATGGTTTCAGTACATCAATAACACAATTGATAATGATTAATAAAAATACTGACAGAACTCTCAGTGCTACTAATCCAATAACAAAATTAGTCACCATATGAAAATAGTATGTTAATACAATCATACTCTATGATAATACATACATACATTAAACCGGCAATTTTAATGAAAAACCAAAATGTTCGTTTTACGTAACGCCTTCGCGTGGAACTACCCTATATATATCCGTCTGTGTTTTTCAAAACGTAAATCACGGCGGCGATGTAAATCGGCGGTCTTCAAATGGCATTAGCGTATATATAAAGACCTCGTCGGACGCGTCAAATTGGATCAATTTGTCAAGAGCCTGGAGTCTCATTCAATTTGGCTCAATTTAAGATAAAGATTTTCTCAGTAGATTGAGTGTCGTACTGACTTAATTCTGTCCACTTGACGATAAAATAAACACCTTCTTCCCTCCCTCCCCCCCCCCCCATTTCCCCTTGTGTTGTTTTTGCGATTTAATTCGGTCGTGTAACAAAGTTAGTTTTTACCAATGAAATTAATACAGAGAAGCAAAGCCGAACACGTCGGTTCAATGCCATATTCAAGTGTACAGTACCTAGATGTTTTAGACATTTTGTAGAATACTATTTGTACAAAGTATGTACTACGATCGATACATTGAAATATTCACGAACGTTCGTACAACAATATGCTTGAACGAGTTCATAAGAAGTTTATTAGATATTAAGGGAATATGATTACTACCCGGAATAAGTAATTTTCTTCTGGGTATGACGGTATATCGGTTCCTGTGTAATCATCACTCGAGGCACATGTTCCTAATGTACAGAAGCGATGTATGTATGGAATCCTCCAGTGCTTGAAAGACTTAGCCTGCTTGCGCCCGAAAATTACGTTCGTTCGCGCTCTCATCGTCTTTTCCAACAACTTTGAATAATTGTTTGTTTGTATTCAACAATTGCATTGCCGATTATGCAATATACATACATATGTATGTATGTAATAGATGCAATGCATTATTGAATATTATCTTATTACGCTTAAGCAAATACATAATATACGATGAAACGCCAATCGCACTATCTTCGAAAACACACAAAAACAACAATACGTTATTTTTGTTGTCGAATTTTCCAATAATAGCTTTTCCGCAAAATCCGACACACACACACAATGTCGAATTTTGTTTTCTTTCCTCTTTTCGTTTGTTATTAACAGTTTTTCTTCTCTTTCAATATGGCTCTCCACTGTATCGGAAAAGCAACGATAACGACTTCTAATAACGACATTCCGACATACGAATGGGAAAACTCGCAACTTTTTCGTGGAAATTTATTCCTTGAAGTTCAAAGCGCAAATTCAACCGTGCATACATATATACCTATATAGAAAATTATATTAGGGGCACAATCAAAAGCTCACACATAAATATAGGCAATACACGAAACCACACCATATATAAAACGGTGCTATCTTCACAAAATCATTTTATAGTTCATATTGTTCTCTTTCTAATTACGGGGCTTGTATATATTATATAACATTTTTTTTTAATCACAAAATATTCATTGGATCTCAATGTGGAATTTTACAATACGATAGCAATAGTTTATGTATTTTAGCATTCGGTATATTTGTACGGAAACAAGACCCTTCGCAGTCTCAGGAGCGAGAAGCGTGAGTGGTTCTGAATTGCTTGGAAAATTTTCACGGACGGATAAATAGCATTCGGAAAATCGATCCTCTCATTCATAATTTACAAGAGTGATTATTCGATTTTCCTCGGGAGACGAAACTAGAAGACACTCGATACTCTCTTGTTACACACATACATAGTACTATACCCAACTGAAGGGATACTGTGCGTGTGTTAATGGTTCAGCGATTTTATTTCGCCCTTTCAGTTGCGATTTAGTAAATTTTCGAATAGTACAAAAGTGCGGTTACATACGTTATACTATACACATTTTACTTGTAGATAGTTTGGAATAATAAAATTCAATTATAATTGAATGAGAGTATTCTGCTCCTGTAGGTACTCTCTAGCGAAATATTCGTACACGTGTGCTAATAAACTTTCAGGTGAAACTTTGCGTGAAATTTCCTTTTGCAGAAAATTCACCGAGCGAAAGTTTCAACGCGTATTTTATTATGTAGTTCGATTTATTTAGATTACTGTATAGTAATGTGATATGTAATGGTTGAGTGAGGCTATTCAATCGTGTTTTTTTCACTTTCAGCATTGTATCTATTACAATGTTTTTGTGTTATATTTATCTCAATGTTGACAATTGAACAATTGTCAGTTGCAAAGTTGATAACTAAAGAATTTCGTCTCGAAATCAATTCTAAAATGTTTATCAAACTGTCTATTGTCATCATCATAATTTTATATAAGTATAGGTTATAGTCTACATTTAATATATTGAATTTTTATTTAAAATACCGATTATTTAATATAAATACTGATAATAAATACTAACTCATCATCATTCTCTCCAATCCTCTTCCATTCCTGTCTGTTTTGAGCAATGTGCACCCACTTGACTCCACACATTCCTCTCAATTCATCAGCCCATCGTCCACTCGGTCTACCTGGCTTTCTTTCACATCCTCTCGGATACCATTCCAGTATTTCTCGCTATGTGTCCACTTCAACTTTTTCACACGTTCTGCTTATATCTTTGGTTATACTTCTTACCCATGTATTCCTCTTACGATCTCTTCTTGTTATGCCGAGCATACATCTGTGTGCATTGGATCTTGCGTAACATTCTTGAATTTAGCATCCACGTTTCACATACATACGTCATAACTGGCAGTACGCATTGTTAGTATGCCTTTTTTTTTAAGCATAGCGGAATGTCGGATTTGAAAACAATGTTCATTCATCCAAAAGCACTCCATCCTAGTTTCATTCTTCGTTTTATTTCTTCTTCTTTACAACCTATCATATTCATTAATTGAGTCGCCTAGTTCCAAATCCCGATAAGTCCATAAAACTCACTTGTTCGCAAACGCGGTTTTTCTGCTACAGACTTATTTGCTTGGTGGCGTTTAAACTCATTTAAACTTAATTTTATTGATATTAAACAAAATATTGAGATTAGAAACATGGACTTATTGTTGTTTGTTTCTTAATATGGCTTTTATCAGCTTTTATCATAGTGCAATTGTCAGTTTTTGGAACTAACACTGATTTTCAATATTTTTTTACGGCGCACTTGGCAGTATTTGGAATAATTCAAGTATAAGGCATCGTTTGAAAACATTCTTAGAACCAGAAAATATTTTATCCTCGTTTTTTATATATTGTGGACTTATCGGGATTTGGAACTAGGCGACTCAATTGTCCTAGGTATAAATAACTATCAACTATCTCTACAATATGATTATCTACTGTGACTACGCTTTGCGTGCACAATTCATTAAACAGTTTACGGTTCATTTAAAATACTGATCAAATAAATAGAAGCCTATAATAAATGTTGATACAATGAGATACCTACTGCGATTCTGAATTTCTTATGATATTTTAAAATAAATATTCGAATTGAAAGTAACGTGTTGGTCTCGTCAAATTTACACTTTAAAAACCAATACGTCAAACGTTACAATATTGACGTAATGCAATACCGGAAAATCGCCGTACGCTTTGACTGTCTTCCGGTTATTTTCAAACCATAGAATTTTAACGACTATGATTGAAACAATATCCTGAATCGTTTTACCATTGTAAACAATACCTTTGTATTTTAAAATAAATTTTAAATCCGCGCAAACGTTGCATTATTTATTTCATACTTGTATGTTTATATTGTTCCACACGATCGCGTCTACGTACATTGTCTTTGAAAAAGAGTCATAGATATAATTATTTTTCATTAAAATTGCTGTTTTCATGTATTATCATGAGGTATTGTTTTATTAACATACATACTGTCAGAGTGTTATTTTTTACGTATGACTATTTTTTTTTGTTTTGATTAGTAACTCTAAAGTAAGACTACCATCAATATTTTTGAATAGTCCTTTTTTAAGTGAAGTTTTTTGAAAGTTGCACGTGTGATCAACATTCTGCATTTATGTGTATACTTTAGACATAAGCAAACATTTTTATATTTAAATTATTCCAAGAGGATTCTGCATTATCAGTTTTTCATTACAATGTTATAAGTTCTGTAATTTGAAACGCTTTTGAATGACTTTTTCAGTTGCGCCATTGACGATTTTGTTTTCTTTAATTTTTCTACAATTAAAATAGAGCTATCATCATTTTCAGCCGTTCATCATCCACGGCTGGATGAATGCCTCTCCAAACCTCTTCCATTCCCGTCTGTGTTGAGCAACCTGCATCGAGTTGAATCCACACATTCTTTTTAATTCATCAGCCCATCGTCCACTCGGTCTACCTTGCTTTCTATCACATCCTCTCGGATACCATTCCAGGAATTTCTCGCGTTCATCTGCCATCCATTATTCTCGCTATGTGTCCACTTCAACTTTTTCACACGTTCCGCTATATCTGCCACCTTGGTCATGCTTCTTACCCATGTATTCCTCTTACGATCTCTTCTCGTTATACCGAGCATACAGCTTTCCATGCTTGTGTGTGCTTCACGCTTCATATATAGATATGTACAGTCAACCCTCCAATAGCGTACACTTCTATAGCGTTTGCGGCGGTTTTTTGTATAGCGGTCCCTTCTATAGCGTACATTAAAAAAAATGCAATATTTTCAAGGTCAAATTAGAATTTTCATAAATATATTATTAATATGCATTTAAATATGTATGTGCACAAAATATTTGTCAGTAGCAAAATAAACTGGACTAAATATGCAAGGTCAATGCTCCATCGTGCGTGTAGGCACGCGCTATTGTTATCAAACTAAACACATACAAGGTCATTGGAAATATAAAAATGGATAAAATGTTTGATTTGCTTCAAATCGAAAAATACAATTAAAAAAAACTTAACCCCAAATTTTGTATGGGTGCCTAACTTTCTATAGCGTTTTTTCCTATAGCGTTTCTCAACGCTATAGGAGGGTTGACTGTATATATAAACGAACTTTTTCACATGTTCCGCTATATCTGCCACCTCAGCCACGCAGAGCTTTAATATGTCTTTATAATTGTAATTTAAAAGTTATCCACTGTAGCTAAATTTTTATTCAGAAGAAAAAGTCGAAATTTTCTTAAATGTTGTGAAATTACCCAGAAGTTCAAATCGACTTATACATATGTATGTAGTTAGTTTCAAGCAATACATATGTACATAGTTTGAGAAAGTCTTCACGCGCGCTTGTAGTAATAAAATTCGAAAAATTTTCACGTTATTCTTTTTTATATGTACTTACATACATATGTACATACATACTTATCCATATTATGTGACATTTAAGTTACGCTCGTCGAACTTAATAATTATTCACATTGACCTGGGCGCGCAATAACGGACACAAATGATGAATGGTTAGTCCGCATTGTTTACCAATCATCGTCAGCAGTCGTCGTCAACAGTTGGTTTCATTGAAAAAAAAATCATACTTAAATAAAGTGAGATGAAAGTTTTCGGATAAGCTCTCGTCGAATTTTCGACTGTGTGCTTCGTGTCGTTAGGAAAGTTTTCAAAATTATTCCATCATAAAAACTTTTCCTTTTAGCGCGTCCCCTCAAAATGTGAGTACATGAGGCGTTGCGTACTTTTTTTTTGGGATTTTCCAAATTTTAACATAATAATACATAATATAATTATTCAAATTACGACCGAGATTTAAGGATAACACGATAAGACGCTTACCGTGTGTTTGAGTGTCTTTTTTAATTCATGTCATATGTATGTATGTACAGAGATCGTAAGAGGAATACATGTGTAAGAAGTGGCAGATATAGCGGAACGTGTGAAAAAGTTAAATTGGACACATAGCGAGAAAAATGGATGGCAGATGTACGCGAGAAATACTGGAATGGTACTACACTGGACTTCATCCAGCTGAATATGATGATATGTACACACGTATAAATAAAACTCACAGAAAATAGCTGATACTGTACTTACGATTAGATTGAACTCACTTAACGAATAACAAGTTATCAAAAATTAAATATATTCATATTAACAAGTTCGCAGATTTTATATTACAGATTCCAAATTGCGCTTTGCTGTTGAAAAATATACGTATGTAAATTTCAATGTAAGTTTAATCATCCATAATAACACATGTGGTATTTTCCCACGAGTTAACCGTTCGATAAATGCGGGTAGATGTGTAATTTCAGTGAACTTTTTTTCAATGAATTGTTAATTAATTTTATATGTAACCTTTAAAAATGTTAAACACTGCAATTTTCTATTATTTTATGATTAAAAGTGAAAACTATAACATTAAAATTTTGATGTAAACTTAAAATTCATACGTATTTTCTGTGGGATCGCCAATTGAAACGGTAAACCACAAATAAAAATTATGACTATAATGCAATTTTCTGTCAGTTATGACGTATGGATGTGAAATGTGGATGCTAAATTCAAGAATGTTACGTAATATTCAGTGCACACAGAGAAGCATGGAAAGATGTACCTGCTTAGTATAACAAGAAGAGATCGTTAGAGGAATACATACATACATGGGTAAGAAGTGTGACCAAAGTGGCAGATATATCAGAACGTGTGCAAAAGTTGAAGTGGAAAGCAAGATAGACCGAGTGGAAGATGGCCTGATGAATTGAGAAGAATGTGTATAGTCAAGTGGTAGCAGATTGCTCAAGACAGACAGGAATGGAATAGGATTGGAGAGGCCTTCATCCATCAGTGGATGATGAACGGCTGAAAATGATGATGAATGCAATTTTTATTTTTAATCGGTGCCCTTTTCAAATATATGTATCGGGGTCGCGGATCATTTGGATTTTCTAAAAAGGTTGGGAACCTGTGATCTAAATCATTTTTTATCTTGCCAATCTGATCAGCTGATCCCGAAGAACAATATTTGATACAGCTTTTTTCATCCGTACTTATATTTCAATTTATGAAGCGTACTTCCTTGGCCATTTTAGGCAATCCGCTATTTCATATTTTGCCTGTACCATACACATACATACATATGTATGTACATTGTTTAGAAAAATTCAAAATTATAATTTAACATTTTATAGGCTACATACGAAGTATCTTAAGCTTGAATAGTAATGGATAGTTCAACGAATTTAATCATTTCTGATCCTTTTTACCTTCAAGCTACATAATAAATTTAGAGCTTTCGCGTTAGGATTAGACTATAACTAGTGGTACCTGTATAAGTGTTAATAATGCAAAGCACACTAAAAGCTCATTCGCCGCACCCATAAAAAGGTTGAGGACCCCTGTCAGAGGCGAACGAGCTCGTTTCCCACGAGTTCCCATGCATATTCATGACCCATGACAACGTGTCCACCAAATACGTGAAACTCCTCACAGGAAACGGCGACATTTAACATGAAATTATCAATTGTCAACGAACAATAAGATATACCAGAAACCCTCGTAAATTATTGAACAACACTCAAGACAAGACGCGTCCATCAAAACGTTCATACGATTAAAATTGCTGTTTCGATGAATTATCACATGAAGTATTGTTTTATTACAATACTAGCTTTATTACACGGCTTTGCCCGGGATGTAATTAATATAATGTAATATAGTTTGTTTAGTAAATTATTTCGGGAGCCCAAAAAAGGGGCCGCCGGGGCAGGAAGGGGGTCTGGGGAGTGGTAAGGGGCATAGATTTAGGGAGTATAGCAACGCTATAGTAACGCTATGACGTCACTATAGGATTTTTTGAGTTTTTTTCGGTTTTTTTCAACTTTTTTTTTGGAACTTTTTTTGAATTTTTTTTTTTTTTTTTTTCAACTTTTGATACCCCCTAAAGCCATTCCGGCCCTCAAACCACCCCCCAGACGTCCCTCAAGCCCCGGCGGCCCACTTTTTGCACTCCCTCAAGCCATGCCGGCCCCCTACCACCCCCCAGACCTCCCTCAAGCCCCGGCGGCCCCTTTAATGGGCTCCCTTAAAGCTATGCCGGCCCCTTTACCCCCCCAAACCCTCCTTCTTACCCCGGCGGCCTTTTTTTTGGACTCCCGAAAAGCAATGTCGGCCCCTTACCACCCCACCAGACCACCCTCCTACCCCAGCGGCCCTTTTTTTGGACTCCCGAAAAAACTATGACGGCCCCTTACCAACCCCCCCAAACCCTCCTTCTTACCCGGCGGTCCCTTTTTTTGGATTCCCGAAAAGCAATGCCAGCCCCTTACCACCTCCCAGACCCCCCTCAAGCCCCGGCGGCCCCTTTAATGGGCTCCCTAAAAGCTATGCCGGCCCCTTACCCCCCCAAACCCTCCTTCTTACCCCGGCGGCTTTTTTTTTTTTTGGACTCCCGAAAAGCAATGCCAGCCCCTTACCACCTCCCCCCCCCCCCCTCAAGCCCCCGGCGGCCCCTTTAATGGGCTCCTAAAAGCTATGCCGGCCCCTTACCCCCCCAAACCCTCCTTCTTACCCCGGCGGCCTTTTTTTTTTGGACTCCCGAAAAGCAATGTCGGCCCCTTACCACCCCACCAGACCACCCTCCTACCCCAGCGGCCCTTTTGGACTCCTGAAAACTATGACGGCCCCTTACCAACCCCCCCAAACCCTCCTTCTTACCCCGGCGGCCTTTTTTTTGGACTCCCGAAAAGCAATGTCGGCCCCTTATCACCCCACCAGACCACCCTCCTACCCCAGCGGCCCCTTTTTGGACTCCCGAAAAACTATGACGGCCCCTTACCAACCCCCAAACCCTCCTTCTTACCCCGGCGGCCCCTTACTACCCCTTAGACCCCCCTCCTGCCCCGGCGGCCCCTTTTTGGGCTCCCAAAACACTATCTGCTTAAATTTACTTAAATCTGCCGAAAACATCTACTATCGTGTGTACTTCGTTGTTTCTATTAATCGCGCCCGAGCAACGCCTGGTAATTGACGAATGACCCATACGTACATACATACATACATACAAACTTAAGCGTTTTATATATTAGATTCCTACAGTGTTCTTCTTTTATATGGTATCCAAGAGTATAGTCAGTCTTTTTGAATAGTTTTTGTGTGAATTTTTTGTTGTAAGTTGCACATTTTCAGCTGATGTTGGGTATTACGTGGACTTGCCCTAATATTTATACCGAATGCCAAACGATTGTGTGATAAAGCTGCTCTATTTCCAATATCACTTGTTATCTTTTAACTGTCGGAATGTTTCCTGTGCTAATAAGATCTTTTGAAATATGCACATCGCGCTTCTTTTGACCGTCCATCATTATTTCTCGTTTCCTGTGCGAACAAAAAAATTCGCCAAGCATCGTGTCAGCATTATCTGATACGTAACGCTAGATCGGAATTCAGATTCAATTGATAATAAGTACTAAGAATGAAACAAGTCTCGTAAAAAATATGCATACCATAATATATCACGTGATGTGATATCAACGCTCAATTCAAATCTGTGTATAATGTGTGCGTTTTAACGCTGTAATTTTATACGTTGCTGTTGAATGGAATAAAAGTGAATTGATCTTGTGAACACCGCAACTGGTCTTATTACTGTATTATTCATGCTATAAATGTGCATTGCAATCGTGCTAAAAATATGTTATCGAAGTATGTATTTCAATCTAAATAATAACTGTGATTCAACTAAATTTCTGTTACAAGTATGAAAAAACGTTCGATGAATGAGAATCTTGAGAATGCGGAATTGTATTGAGATTTTCCTTAAAGAATTTGATGATTCATTTTTCATGTTTAGTCAAAGATGAGTATTCTTTAAATCAAGGGCTATATCTTGAGTCCAAAAACTAAATTTTACTAATACATTTTCACGTTAATTTCAAATGTGATACACAGTTAACAATTGACAATTGTTTTATTCTATTTTAGATTGAAATTTATGCTATTATTCTATTGTAAAAATATAACGTATTAATGCACTGAATTTCTTTCTGTCTTTGCGCTAATAAAATATAGTGATTTGCACAAATATTTCACACGCAAATTTGATTTGAATGCATAATAGAAAAATACACAGATTGCATCTTAATTAAAATAACCGTTTAAAGTTATATAAATATAATGAAAAAAATTCGACAATCGCTACGTAATTTTGTGGTCATAATTTAGGTGAAAAAAAAAATTGTAGACTACCTTTATGTCGACACATATAACAATGGTATTTTCGCGATGACTAAATAGTACATTAAAAACATACATTTATTACACTGGCGAAACATTTATATATGTTTTATATTGTGAAAATTTTCTCCGAATGGAAAACTTTCGCACAATATTATTCCCCGAGGTGATACTCGCTTTCAAAAGTACACATACTTTTTTTTTATCATATTCACAGATGTAATTTAACATTGTAAACTTTTTCGTCTCGAATTTTTGCCCGACTATTGTTGCCCCCGCAAAAAAAAAATGGATAGAAATGAAATTTCGGACTCTCAGGTTCCCATATTTCTTTTTATTCTATTTTTTCTTCTGGCTTTTTGTCTGTGAAGTCGAATGTTGAAAATGTGACCGACCGCAAAACGGCGGAGTCATAAAATTTCCTCGAAATTCGAGATGCAAAACCTTTCGATATTTTATTACTAGCGCTCGCATCGTACGTAATCGAGATTATCTTTTTAGATAAATAATAATATTGTATGTAGACGAAAAAAAAAAAGCATATCGTATTATCGTTCATTGCAGATGACAAAATATCAATGAAATATAGGTACAATAGCAGAATGTACGATATCAATAAATAATTTAATACAACGTATGTATTTAATATAATATGATATACCATTCCATTATCGGTTCTCAAACTTTTCCTTAAACAATTCCGGCTTCCATCTATGTATGTATGTATTAAAGGAAAAGTGCATCCCAGGCAAAGTGTAAAATGTACGCTTCATATACAATACATACATATATTATATATATAATAGCCGAAATCCGTCTGTCTGCTGATAACGCTATGACGTCACCCTCGCAAGTGTTCGCGACTTTGCTAAATTATATGAATATATAATAGTTTTTATAGTTGTTGTATAGATGGCGCATTATAATAACAATTATATATACATATAATTAAATAATTAATCATAAAGCGCCATCTATATAAAAACTATAAAAACTATTAAATACACATATGTACAATACTCAACCACCCAAAAACACTCGGGTAAAGTACGGGTGACGAGAAACCACTCCGTTGATATGCAACGGGCTTACACTAGTATACTAATAATAGCCCAATTCCGTCTGTCTGTCTGTCCGTCTGCTGATAACGCTAATTCAAATTTAATTGAAAACACACGAACGTGGGATTTGAACCCGTGATCACCAGGTTGGGTGAGTTAGCGCTAACACGTTCACCCAACACCGATGATGAGAGGCCTCCTATAATTTGACAAAATTAATCCTTAGAAGGTTCGCAACTTTTCTAAATTGTTAAAAGTCAAACGCGTCCGTTGATATTCAACGGGCTTACACTAGTGTATGTATATATGTAGATACATACTACATACATAGGTTGCAAGTTATTTTTCATGATCAACTGATCAGTTTGGTGAAATTTCACACTTTGTCAGTAACATACATCATCATTTTCAGCCGTTAACCATCCACTGCTGGATGAAGGCCTCTACAATCCTCTTCCATTCCTGTATGTCTTGACCAATCTGCATCCACTAGTCTCCACACATTCTTCTCAATTCATCAACCCATCGTCCACACAGTCTACCTTGCTTTCTTTCACATCCTCTCGGATACCATCCCAGTATTTCTCACGTCCATCTGCCATCCATTTTTCTCGCTTTGTGTCCAATTCAACGTTTTCACACGTTCCTCTATATCTACCACTTTGGACATGCTTCTAACCCATGTATTCCTCTTACGATCTCTTCTCGTTATACCGAGCATACATCTTTCCATGCTTGAATTTAGCATCCATACGTCATAACTGGCAGTACACATTGGTCGCATGCCTTCTTTTTTAAGCATTCTTCGTTTTATGTCTTCTTCTTCACAACCAGTCATATTCACCAATTGTCCTAGGTATGAATAACTATCAACTATCTCTACAATATGTTTATCTACAGTGACTAATGTATATTTTTAAATAATATAGCCAATTCTAAAAAAATCTCATTTCTACATTTCTGAAGGAATAACTCTCGAGTAGCTGCTACTCGTATTTCGAGTACCCACTCGAGTACAGAGTTTCACAAAATTATATCCTATAAAGTATCCAGCTCAGTCTTTATACTTTGAAAAGTTCCAACTCGATATTCAAAAGGTTATTTATAATATATGTACAGGCGCAAGTTTCACAAAGTCTTACCAAACTACCATGAATGGCAAATTTGACTTCTCTCGACGTACTTCCACAACTATTGTACGTGCATAATAATTATAGATCGAACTCTAGACACTACACGCATACGTGTAATGTTAAATCCCTCGGTACACGTATACGACAAGTATTTGAATTTTATTCGAGCACTTTAATGGTGCATAAAGGGGTGGCAATTGTGTGATATAAAGCGGCCAATGTAACCCGTGAGAAATATTCTCGCACATACACAAAAGCGAATACCTTTATGGGGTGTGACCCCTTTAGAAAAGTGCGGTTATTGTTCGACGTGGTTCACACGATCGACAGATTCCCATTCCGAAATCAGTTGTCCCCGAATCGATCCCTCGGGACGCTGGGTGAAATTTCGGGATGAAAATAATAAAACAATGGTACGATATTCGGGTAGCACGTGTGTAAGGGGCACGTGGCTACTGGAAACGAATCGAAATTGGACATTATGTATGTGTGTCTATATGTAGGTCGTTGAAATAGCACCATACCAATTTCTTTTTACGTTTTTACAATATTCCGTGTGGCCGTTGTTCAAAATTAGAATAATAAATTTGTATGGCTTGGTTCTTAAAGGGTCAATGTCAAATGTCGAATATACTTTCGGTAAATATTGACGAGAGCGTGTGAATAGGTTGTAGTGGCATATAGCGAGAAGAATGTATGGCAGATGGACGCGAGTAATACTAGAATGGTATACGAGAGGATGTGAAAGAAAGCAAGGTAGGGCTGATGAATTGAAAAGAATGTGTGGACTCATCTGGATGCAGATTGCTCAAGACACGGGAATGGAAGCGGGTTTGATCCAGCAGTGGATAGTGAACGGCTGAAAATGATGATGATGATGATGATATTATGTTACAGACAAAGTGTGAAATCTCACTCGGTCTAGCTTGCTTTCTTTCACATCCTCTCGCATACCATTCCAGTATTTCTCATCCATCTGCGTGTACAATTCAACGTTTTCACACGTTCCGCTATATCTGCCACTTTGATCGTGCTTCTTACCCATGTATGTTACGATATAATAGCCGAAATCCGTCTGTCTGTCTGTCTGCTGATAACGCTCGCTGAGGAAAAATTATTAAAAAACCAGAAAGAGTGGGGGACCCAGGACCCCAGGCTCGAGAGAACTCGCACTAATGCTATTCAGTATCGCCCTTGGTCAATTTAGTCCTTTTTTGTTTTAAACATTACCTATACAAGGGATCGTGACTACATAGATGACGCTATAAAAACTATTTTTTTTTTTTTGTTTTTTGATTTTTACAAAATCACTTACAAGATTATAATTATTATATATATACATATAATAATTGATAATTATAATTATAAATAGTAAAGTAAACAAAAAAAATCGATACTATCGATACTACGGGATTGCTATAATACATAGATGGCGCTATAAAAAACTATTAATTTTTTTTGTCACTTACAACCGTGCGATCAATCAGTGGGGATCTCTATTAAAAAAGCGCTTTACGTAATTTAAAATTCAGCGGGCGTTGATATTCAACGGGCTTACACTAGTGTATTCATGTTACGATATTTTCTTGTTTTACCAAGCATACATCTTTCCATACTTCTCTGTGTGCACTGAATTTTACGTGGCATTCTTGAATTTTGCATATTACATATATTGAATTCTAAATAGCGCAGTTTCAAAATGTTAAGTATAATTGCGATTTTTCATTTTTGTATTTCTAGATTTATTTCAATTTGCAATGAAATCACTTTTTGAATTTAAGTGTAGCTCAATTCAGACACGTTAAATATTTAACTTTTATTATTTCGTGATTTAATTTCAAATTCAAAATTTAATTTTTGGAACTTTTTTTTGAATACCTCCCGTATCAAAATGTATAACTTTAAACGATATAAATATTTTTTAAAATACGTAATATACATTCAATTCAATAAAAAAAATACAACAAACTCTACATAACACACGATAAACAGCGCCAGCGATGCGATTTCAATGATCGCCAATTCGCCACCGTACCATACATAAGTAGATAAGAAAAATTCTTATGCAAATCGAAATTATTTAGAATGAATACAGTTTGAGAGTGTTTGATATAGGAATATGTATTGAGATCTGAGCAATTTCTTGGACATGCACGGTTGCCGTTCAGAATAAACAGTGCGGTTCTATCGAATGTCCTGTCCATCGTATGCCACAACACGAAGCACGATGATCTGTCGCGTGGGAATGCGGCGAAAATATTTGCGACAAACGCGTGATTTGCATTAAATTGTAGATACAATCCAGGAGCGTATCCTGAAGCCTTAAAAAATCTAATAATATTTTTTTAAAATAGACAATTTATTAAAAAAAAAAATCGATCAAAACTAAACGTGGTCACGTTTGACTTGTACATAAATGCATCATTGCACAATACAACACAATAATAATGCAAAAGATCGATACTCGATAGATTGATACAATCCTGTTCTTTTACCGTGTACACATAAATGGGTACATACATACGTGTGTGTTGGCAAAAATTCGAATAATAACATCAGCAACGCGTTAACAAAAGCGCAAATTCGACCGGGGACTTATTCTTACGCATCGTTCGACTCGCTTCAAATTATCTACAATGGCATTACATATTATTGATGAACGTTTGAACCGGGCCGGTTGTTGTGCATAAAAGAATCCATTTTTCTAATCTATTTCCATTTGTTGGAATTTCAATAGCGTCTCCTTCATACATACATATGTACATACATACTACATACATAAACGCTGAATCTGTTCGCTTCTTATCTCTCCGGGTTTGCGCGACGTGTTCGCATTTATACGAACAATATACTAATCCTGTCTTACATTGTACATATTCGTACATATGTATATGCAACATACAACAAACATCTATGTATATCTACGTTACCGGCAATGGAAGAAATCTACTGCCTCATCAAACGATTGGTTGTAAAGAAGAGGAAATAAAACGAAGAATGAAACTAGGATGGAGTGTTTTCGGAAGAATGAACATGACCAAATGCGTACTGCCAGTTATGACGTATGGATGTGAAACGTGGATGCTAAATTCAAGGATGTTACGCAAGATCCATTGCACACAGAGAAGCATGGAAAGATGTATGTTCGGTATAACGAGAAGAGATCGTAAGAGGAATACATGGCAGATATAGCGGAACGTGTGAAAAAGTTCAAGTGGACACTAAGCGAGAATAATGAATGGCAGATTGCCACGAGAAATACTGGAATGGTATCCCAGAGGATGTGAAAGAAAGCAAAAGTAGACCGAGTGGACGATGAGCTGATGAATTGAGATAAATGTGTGAATGCAGATTGCTCAAGACAGACGGGAATGGAAGAAGATTGGACAGGCCTTCATCCAGCAGTGGATGGTGAACAGCTGAAGATGATGATGATGACACATGTATATATTTCTTCATTTGAAGTATAGGCCCATTTGAGAACCGTAATTCTAATGCTGCGTACAGCACTATTGCAACTTCAAGAAGAGTACAATTCATATTGATAATAATTAATACATCCAAAAAGTTATTTTACGAGCATTTAAAATCGTGATCCCCAAATGGACCTACACATCAATTGAAGAAATATATACCCGCTCGTATATTGTATAAAATGCTACGTAAGATCCAGTGCACACAGAGAAGCATTGAAAGATGTATGCATGGTATAACAAGAGGAGATCGTAAGAGGAATACACGGGTAAGAAGTATGACCAAAGTGGCAGATATAGCGGAACGTGTAAAAACGTTGAATTAGACACATAGCGAAGAAGAATGAATGGCCGATGGACGCGAGAAATACTGGAATGGTATCCGAGAGGATGTGAACGAAAGCAAAGTAGACCGAGTGGATGATGGACTGGTGAATTGAGAAGAATGTGTAGATTCAAACGGATGCAGATTGCTCAAGACAGACAGGAATGGAAGAAGATTAAAGAGAGGCCTTCATCCAGAAGTGGATGGTGAACGGCTGAAAATGATGATATTGTATAAAATGGCTAGTTGATGAAGTGTTGCACTTAGTATGTATACTTTGTCTGGATTTCATAGACTAAAGTTTAGTTAAAGACGTAATACATTTAATATAACTAAGTGAAGATACATGAACACATATGTACACAGTTGCTTGCATGATATAAAAATTGATTTACATACATATATGTACTATTTATAATTTGAAGAATGAACATAGTTTTTAAATCCAACATTCCGCTATGCTTAAAAAAGAAGGCGTATGACCAATGCGTACTGCCAGTTATGACGTATGGATGTGAAACTTCAAGAATGCTACGAAAGATCCAGTGCACACAGAGAAGCGTGGAAAGATGTATGCTTGGCATAACAAGAAGAGATCACAAAAGAAATACATGGATAAAAAGTATGACCAAAGTGGCAGATATAGCGGAACGTGTGAAAATCTTCAAGTGGACACATAGCGAGAATAATGGATAGCAGATGGACGCGAGAAGTACTGGAATGGTATCCGAGAGGATGTGAAAGAAAGCAAGGTACACCGAGCGGAAGATGGGCTGATGAATTGAGAAGAATGTGTGGAGTCAAGTGGATGCAGATTGCTCAAGACAGACAGAAATGGAAGAGGATTGGAGAGAACTTCATCCAGCAGTGGATGGTGAACGGTTGAAAATGATGATGAAGATTGTATAGTCAAATTGAAGCAGGCCCGTTATTATCTAGTTTGGCTCACCGCGTAAGCGCTCTGTTCCGAATCAGTGATCTCGCGTTCAAATGCCACTCGTGCGACGTTCTGGTTTTTTTTTTTTAATTACTTACCTCAGCGAGCGTTATCAGCAGACATACACACACACAGACAGACGGATTTCGGCTATAATATATGTATACATATAATGGCATATATATGAATTCGTTTGTTTCATACTTTGCCTAAAGCGCTTCTGCATTTTATACAATGTGAGAATTTCACACTTGTACCGTATAATAATACATTCCGACACCGTTTGCCCAATCAACACCACTTTGTAGATGTACTTCCTACGATCCTGCAATTTTTTAACTTGAATGCAATGGAATTTTTTTTTTTTTTTTGTTTTTTTTTTTGTTTCTATCATTCCGA
The DNA here is from genome assembly GCA_022651745.1 of Parapsyche elsis. Classification (NCBI taxonomy): domain Eukaryota; kingdom Metazoa; phylum Arthropoda; class Insecta; order Trichoptera; family Hydropsychidae; genus Parapsyche; species Parapsyche elsis. The sequence goes on from JAGVSN010000030.1 coordinate 2,021,614, forward strand.
CTATTGACAGTTAACAGATAGTGAACGAAAAATGCATACGGACAACGCCCGGTACTTTCCCTCTTGAGCAAATCGCATCGAGACAAATTTCGCACGCTGGGAACACATCCCTTAAATCGCATCCGTGGGAAGCTACACGTGTATACCGAAATTTTCACATCCCTTCGCAACGATAATCGTTTCCCATTCCCACACTCGCTGTCTATTCACAAGTTTATCGAATCAAAAGACAACGTAAAAAAAAAATAAGTATTAGGTAGTAGCGTACACGTTAAGTTTCCACAGGATATGCCCCGTGTAACGTGGGAGTGCAATCTGTCTTTTGACGGATGAAAAAAAATAACACTAATAACAAAATACTATACGCTCAGTTAATGTGTTGAGGAATATCTGTAAGCGCTTTAACATTGTTGAAATTAAATTTATATTTGATTACGTGCATTTCTAGACGAGATTAAATCGTTAGTACATTTAAACGAATATGACGTAAAGTTTCGTCGTGGCTTATCTTCCACTGTGTGCAACACGAACAATGCAATATTGCATAATGCAATCAGCAACACGTGTAAACTAACTTCTGATACGTTTACAGTTTAAATATGTAGTTGATTGATTGCTTTCTCGTGAGTTTCAATCGATCGTTTGCTTACTTTTTTTTAAAGTGGACTTTGTTCACTTTCGCTCCGTATCGAACGTCGGTACACATTCTCTGGATAATATATCGATATAATTTCGTTAAATTGGCTAGTTTTACGAGGTGATTGGGCTATAAATTCAGTGAAAACGCATACTTGTGTACATAAATAAATTGTATATGTAGGTATATACATACATACATAAATAGTTAACCGTGCATTTTTTTTAATACACATATATTTGTTTATTTTCTTTGGGTACAATTTCATAGATGACTGTATTATAAAGTGGGTGTATCGGATCAATAAAATTTTACAACTTTTTCTTTGACGATGAGCATTTCTATGTTGGAAATATTGCGTTAACTTTACGACGTTGTAATTTCGTAATTGTGATTATGATTATAATGTACATATATATGTACATATGTATTATATATTTACTGTTCGTTTCTTGCGAAAAGACATTTTTCTTTCGGGTAGCTATCATACATACAAACATTTTGACTAATGACACATCGAGCGTTGCCAGTTTAGAAAAATACAACATTAAAGTTTTACGTTTCGATGCAAATTAAGTGTATTTGATAAAATCAATCGAAATTATTAGTGTAGTGTTTTTTTTTTTGAAACAACTTTTGAAAGCTTTTGAGATGTGGTGCTGGCGCATAGTGTTGAAGGTGAGCTGGATGAAAAAGAAGAACGAACAAAGATACATATGCAAGCTGAAATAAATGAAAAAAAAAAAGGCGAATCTATGTATATATGTATGTATGTATATAATAGCCGAAATCCGTCTGTCTGCTGATAACGCTCGCCTCGGTAAATGATTAAAAAACACGAACCCGATAGCACTGATCGCTTACGCGGTGAGCCAAACCAGATAATAATGGGCTAGCTTCAACTTGACTATATATGTATAATAAATAGGCTCGCGACTTTGCTAAATTGTTATTATAACGCGCCATCTATGCAACCCCTATAAAAGCTATTAAATTTAATATTATTTTTCAGTACGGGTGACGAGAAAGCGCTCCGTTGATATTCAACGGGCTTACACTAGTCATTATTATATATATATATATATAATAGCCGAAATCCGTCTGTCTGTCTGCTGATAACGCTCGCTGAGGAAAAATTAAAAAAAAAAAAACACCAGAACGAGTGGGGATCGAACCCATGACCCCAGGCTCCAGAAAACTCGCACTATTCGCTATCACCCTTCGTCGATTTAGTCTTTTTTTTTTTAAACATTACCTATACAAGGGATCTTTACTCTGCTTTACCTACATATCTGCCTACCTACCTACATTACCTACATATAGATGACAAAATTATAATTATTATATGTATAATAATTAATAATCATAATAAAATAAAAATAAGGTATAAAAAAAAATTATCGACCTGGTTATTAATTAAATTATCGAAATTATCGTTACCGTTGGATCAATTTAGATGACGCTATAAAAACTATAAATTTTTTTGGTTTTTTGATCTGTAGTGGGGACATACATACATATACATATGTATGGTGCTATAAAAACTATTATTTTTTTTTTTGTTACAACTCACTTACAAAATAGCAGAATAATTAATTATTATAATAAAATAGTAAAGTAGAAAAAAAAAATTTTTCGTTCCATCTATGCAATATTAATATAATATTTTTCAGTACGGGTGATGAGAACGCTCCGTTGATATTCAACGGGCTTACACTAGTTGGCTATATTGGCCAAGAGTACATATGTACATATATAGAACGCTCTGCTTGTACCAAATATGAAATGAAAGGCCATTGACCATAATAATAAAAAGTTTATTTCTAACATTTAACAACCGCTGTCTATAGCGTCGAACAATAGAGTTATCGTTCAACTTTAGCTTGTTGATTTTGCACGCGAGACTTCTAGGAAACGAGGGCTAGCGATAAGAATGTGAGTTAGGCGTATGTGTGTGTGTGCTCAGATTTATATTCGAAAACCACAAGGATGCAGATTTGAAATTCAGTGCGCGCCATACGACCCGAGATGGTCATGAATCGGTAAAAAGGACAATGATAATTCTTTTTTTTTTTTTTTTTTTTTGGGATCGTTCCATGTTCGATGATCCATTTTGAATACGTAATCATGTCGTCGCAGATTCTATGTCGTTTATTTCGCGTAACTAGCACACCACCCCTTTTTCCCCCCAATCAGTCAATCAGTGCTTTGTGGAAAGCTCTCCAATTTGTATCGGCTCAATCACCATTTTACGTACATATGTATATATGTATGTATGTAGAGCCTCAAGTCTGTATCATTTCTTGTGTTTTCATAATAGTAGATAACCATATTGTATATGTAGTTGATGGACAATTGGTGAAAATGAACGGATGTAAAGAAGAAGAATGAAACTAGGATCGAGTGCTTTTGGAAGAATGAACATAGTTTTTAAATCCAACATCCCGCTATGCTTAAAAAAAGAAGGCATACGAACAATGCGTACTGCCAGTTATGACGTATGGATGTGTGTAGATCCAGTGCACACAGAGAAGCATGGAAAGATGTATGCTTGATATAACAAGAAGAGATTTTAAGAGAAATACATGATCAGTGGCAGATATAGAGGAACGTGTGAAAAAGTTGAAGTGTGTGACACATAGCGAGAAGAATGTACGGCTAAGATGGATGGCTACATTCGAGAATGCTACGTATGATCCAGTGCACACAGAGTGTACGCTTGGTATAACAAGAAGAGATCGTAATAGGAATACATGACCAAAATGGCGGATATAGCGGAACGTGTGAAAACGTTGAATTTGACACATAGCTAGAATAATGAATGGCAGATGAACGCGAGAAATACTGGAATGGTGTCCGAGAGAATGAACATGGAACGTAGATGCTGAATTCGAGAATGTTACGCAAGATCGAGTGCACACAGAGAAGCATGGAAAGATGTACGCTCGGTATAACAAGAAAATATCGCAATCTAGGACAATTGGTGAATATGATGTAAAGAAGAATAAATAAAACTAGAATGGAGTGCTTTTGGAAGAATGAACATTGTTTTTAAATCCAACATTTCGCTATGCTTAAAAAAGTAGGCATACGACCAATGCGTACTGCCAGTTATGACGTATGGAAGTGTTCAATTAAAAAATGATACGTAAGATCCAGTGCACACAGAAAAGCATAGAAATATGTATGCTTGGATTAATACATGGGTAAGAAGCATGACCAAAGTGTGGAAAATACAGCACGTGTGACAAAGTTGAAGTTGACACATAGCGAGACGAATGCGAGAAATACTGGAATGGTATCCGAGAGGATGTGAAAGAAAGCAAGGTAGACCGTGTGGACGATGAGCTGATGAACTGAGAAGAATGTGTCGAGTCAAGCGGATGAAGATCCAATGGTGAACGGCTGAAAATGATGAATAACAATAGTCACCGCTATTGTTAGTCCACTCACACGTCAATAGTAAACATTCGTCGATTGTCAACGGGCAATACTCTAGTTTTCATCAAAAACCTTTTTTTGTTCCACACTCTATTATACATATGTACGTCGAGTTTGAAAGCTTTTAATATATTATTCTTGTTCGGCTGGTAAGTTTAATATGAAAATATATTACACATTGCAAAAATTTCGAACACATTTCTCACTTCTCGCGCTGCTCTAAGAGAAAAACGAAACTGCGAATATAATATAAATATTATGTACACTTGCACGACAGCTGTGTCTCGACAGCTCCCCAAGTAATGCTCTCAACACTGACAATGTAAAAATTTAAAAATAAGTAAATACCTATAGGTACACCTATACAGAATTGTATAAAAAAAATGTATTATTTAAGAATAAATTGGCAGATGGCAGATACTCGAATGTGGCACACGCGCCCCGCAATAATGTTTTTCAACTTTCGCGGCATTTGTGTCCTTCCGTCTGTCCGTTTACATACATAGATGTGGCTATGTGTTAACACTTAACAGACGGCGCGCAGCTGTCACAGGGTAGGTGGTGTCTAGTATTTAAAGGGCAACCCTGACGCGTCAGAGGTTCTCAACCGTTTCATTGTTAAAACAGCGAGCATCGAGCAACTTTCAAGGTCAAATAAACGCGAAACTGCGATGACATGACGGCATATTTTGCTGTCACGCTTGTCATTTCAGTGTAATACTTTAAAAAAAAGTTACTCATTTAAAAGGCCCTCACAAACCTGAGCGGTATCGCTGCGTCAAGTTGACGTCCCCCATCGTCGTTGATTCGCACCAATCCGAATTACATATATCGGTGCGAATGGGACGACGACGGGCGCGTCAGTTTGACGCAGCGATACCGCTCAGGTTTGTGGGGGCCTTTACTATTTTAGCGTTTGCCACAGTGAAGTAACTGGGGATAGATACTATCCAGTGGTGAAACCACTGCCTGTACTAAAGACAGGAATCGAAACTATTATTTTGCGGGTAGGAAGAATAGTCGCTCGAACATTTTCGCGTTAACGCCGACGTACTTTATAACATTCGCGCGACATCCGCAAAAGTTGAGCGAATCGCGAAAAAAGCAAAATGGCGTACCCTTCGCCACACCCCGGACCCCTCCAGTGTTGTCTGTCCCTTTAGTGCGTAATCATGTGGACCATTTCAGTGACTCTGAACTTTCTCGAAATTCTCCACCAAAAACCCGCGATATGGGATCCAAAATCCACCGATGCCACGATGACACTTCGTTCGCTGCCGCTTGCTGGTTGACACTAGAGTGGCGCCACTAGCGATACGATAGCAGCGCTCTGGACGGGCGAGCAAGCGGCAGCTGACCACAGCGCTAAGGCCAACATTTCACGAACATTCGCGCGATGGTGATGTGGTGGCCATAATAAGAGACGGGCGATCTGTAAATCTATCTAGAAATACGAGTACAAAAATATTGATTTATAATACAACTAGCTGACCCGGCATGCGTTGCATTGCTCGATGCCGTTCCCGTTTCCGTTCCTAGTACGTTTTCTGACGCTTGAGCAGGCCCGTTCCCGTTCCCGTTCCAGATCCCGGTCCCGATCCCGATCCCGTTCACGTTCCTAGTACGTAATCTGACGCGTCAGCAGGCCCGTTCCCGTTTTTTCCCGATTCCAGATCCCGTTCCCGATCCTGATCCCGTTCCCGTTCCTAGTACGTTATCTGACGCGTGAGCAGGCCCGTTCCCGGTCCCGTTTTTTCCCGATTTTTTTTTCACAGGAACCATCCCCGGCATGATCACAATAAGTCCTGAAAGTTTCATCGCGATCGGTTGAGTGGTTTAAGAGCCTATAAGAGACAAACAGACAAACAAACACACACAGACAGACATTGATTTTTAGATATATATATTTAGCAAAATATAAGATTTGTTACAACATGCCCCATATATGTATATACATTGTCACTACCACTGGGCATGTTATGTAAATAAAATAAGTGTATCGATCGTTCACGGCCGACAAACAGGCAGATTTGGTACATTTATATATATGTATGAATGTATGTACATATTTATGTATAGGTATAGAACCACCAGTATATCTTGGTAACATTGAACTTCGCATTACCGCGTACTGCCTTTGATATTTTTGACATTTTTGCCATGTATAAAAATAGGCGGAATTTCCATTACAAAACAAAGTTTGAAAGCTGCGATGGGGAAAGGGATTTTTTACTTTGCGCATTTACCGTTTTTCAAATTATACTGGTGGCACTATTATCGTATTTACGATATTTGGATCAAAATTGATGTTTATATTCTGATAAAATGTGGCATATTTCAATATTAAATTGTAAAATTAGATTACGATAATTTGACAACGAAAGTTTCTTCTCGGATTCACAGTAGGTAGCGTAATACAATTTGTAACGAATTGCTACATTGAATTGTAATTTTAATCGAGTTTATATGATTGATGTTCGCAATTTTCAATTTATATATGTATTTCACCAAGACGTAAAACTAAATAGTAAAAAAAATACGCTATTGTATATATATTTTGTATGAAAATATTACTTGTCGGTTACAAGTGACGCTCGTCGACCCGCGTCAGAAAAGATTGGCAGCCCCTGCATTCAACAATGGCGAAGCGCGTGCCATTGGCACGTCTTTAAAATGTGCAGATGTTCTTGGGTCGGCTTTCATGTCACGCATCGAACGTGAAAAGGGGATGCTGATACACATTTCGTTTATACATACATACATGCATTATATGTATATAAACGAAAATAAATTATTGATAAAAGAAGAAGAAATAAAACGAAGAATGAAACTAGGATGGAGCGCTTTTGGAAAAATGAACATAATTTTTAAATCCAACATCCCGCTATGCTTAAAAAAGAAGGTATACGAACAATGCGTACTGCCAGTTATGACGTATGGATGTGTGTAGATCCAGTGCACACAGAGAAGCATGGAATGATGTATGCTTGATATAACAAGAAGAGATTTTAAAAGAAATACACGATCAAAGTGGCAGATATAGAGGAACGCTAAGATGGATGGCTACATTCGAGAATGCTACGTAAGATCCAGTGCACACATAGTGTACGCTTGGTATAACAAGAAGAGATCGTAATAGGAATACATGACCAAAACGGCAGATATAGCGGAACGTGTGAAAACGTTGAATTTGACACATAGCGAGAAGAATGGATGGCAGATGGACGCGAGAAATACTGGAGAGGTATCCGAGAGGATGTGAAAGAAAGCAAGGCAGACCGTGTGGAAGATGGGCTGATGAATTGAGAAGAATGTGTGGCGTCAAGTGGATGCAAAAAATGAACATAGTTTTTAAATCCAACATTAAAAAAGAAGGCATACGACCAATGCGTACTGCCAGTTATGACGTATGGATGTGACACTTGGACGCTACATTCAAGAATGCTACGTAAGATCCAGTGCACACAGAGTGTATTCTATCGTAAGGGGAATACATGGCCAAAATGGCAGATATAGCGGAACGTGTGAAAACGTTGAATTGGACACAGCGAGAATAATGAATGGCAGATGGACTCGAGAAATACTGGAATGGTATCCGAGAGGATGTGAAAGAAAGCAAGGTAGACCAAGTGGACGATGGGCTGATGAATTGAGAAGAATGCATGCAGATTGCTTAAGACAGCAGAAGAGTGGATGCAGATTGCTTAAGACAGACAAGAATGAAAGAAGATTTGGAGAGGCCTTCATCAAGCAGTGGATGAAAAACATCACGATGATGATGCAATTCAATAGCTTCATGGGTTTACGAAGTAATATTGTATATTAAATGCCATACGGGTTTATAAATATTGAACAGTATAGGGATGAGCTCTAATGATAATGGCCCATAATGATATCAAAAGTGAGATACATACATAACATCGATGAGAAAAAAACAGGAATCGTTTCCGTGGAAAAACACAGGATGCTATTATAATTAAAAATCCTGGATGGAAGCTGAGCTGATTCGATTTGCGACGATCTAATTCTTTTTTGTTAAAATTATCGTACAAAACTCGTAAATTTAAACAGAAATGGTCTCGATCGCCTCTTTTTTTCCCTCGTACATAAATTTGTTTAATGGTTCGTTCATTTGCGTCGTAAATTAACGGATTTTATATGAAATTTTTATTTTATTTTAAAAGGGCTGTTGCATTATTCGGCACAGTTACATAATTGTTATACAAATTCATCGGATTTCAATTATTGTTTTAAACTAAAAAAAAAAAACCCAACTGATGCATTAATGTACATATGAGTCGCCTAGTTCCAAATCCCGATAAGTCCACAATACATAAAAAACGAGGATAAAATATTTTCTGGTTCTAAGAATGTTTTCAAACGATGCCTTATACTTGAATTATTCCAAATACCGCCAAGTGCGCCGTAAAAAAATATTGAAAATCAGTGTTAGTTCCAAAAACTGACAATTGCACTATGATAAAAGCCATATTTAGAAACAAACAACGATAAGTCCATGTTTCTAATCTCAACATTTTGTTTAATATCAACAAAATTAAGTTTAAATGAGTTTTAAACGCCATCAAGCAAATAAGTCTGTAGCAGAAAAACCGCGTTTGCGAACAAGTGAGTTTTATGGACTTATCGGGATTTGGAACTAGGCGACTCATATGTATATAAATAAACAACGGTCATTTATGTCGCAAATGACCGTCAAATCACCTAGTGTATTTGTGGACGGCGTCGTTCTCGCCGCGCTCGTATTTCGACGTATCACGAAGCTTAGGCTAGCGCAGCGCAAACTTCGATCTGACAATTTGGTCGCTAAGATTCGCTTGTGACGTGATTTATCGGTCTTTATGGTAATGTTTCACCATCGGACGAGTGAGCAGATTTTTCGCTTTTACATACATATGTATGTACAATCTACCTGTATATAGTAACAGTCAGTCTGTATGCCTGTGGAAAAAGTAACGCAACACGTTATTTATGCATATTTTTGTACATACATACATATATATGTATCTATGCCGGTCACAAGAAATCCATTGGCGCTTTCGATAGCAACCCTTCGTCGTTCGCTGTTCGGTTCGTCGGTGTGTACGCAGCGTTAGAAGAAACAAATAACTTCACACTCTATATTGTATCGAAAATTGATTGAGCTCGTTCTATACTATACAATTATTTCATTGCCTTTTAGAAAGCAAATGGATAAACCACTGGATAGTATTATACATATTATATATATAATAGCCGAAATCCGTCTGTCTGTCTGTCTGCTGATAATGCTCGCTAAGGAAAAATAATTAAAAAACCAGAACGAGTGGGGGGATTGAACCCGGGACGCTAGCTCTGGAGGAATCGCAATTATGCTATCCCAATCGTCTGACTTTGCTAATAATACTTAGATGGCGCTATAAAAACTATTTTTTTTTTATTTTTTTTTTTTGATTTTTACAAAATTATAATTATTATATATATAATAATTAATAATTATAATATGAATAGTTAAGTAAAAAAAATATATTTTATCGATTTGGGTATCGATACCGTGGATCTCTATTAAAAAAGCGCTTTACGATATTTAAAATTCAGCGGGCGTTGAAGTTCAACGGGCTCACACTAGTATGTATATAATAGTCGAAATCCGTCTGTCTGTCTGTCTGCTGATAACGCTCGCCTCGGTAAATGATTGAAAGACACGAACCGTCCGCGCGTGAGTGCTTACGCTGTGATCCAAACTAGATAATAACGGCCCTGCTTCAATTTGACTGTATAATATTAATAGGCTCGCGACATTGCTAAATTGTTACGTGTTGTATTATAACGCGCCATATATGTATGCAACAACTGTAAAAATTATTTAATACACATATATTCACCCACGCGTTGATATTGTGACTTCACTGTGCGAGACAGTAAAAAGGTTTGTTAAATAGGAGAGGGGGCAATGTTAAAATTTTGCATAAAATGCATTTTTGATTCGATTTTTACTAACAGCCTATGATTAGAGGGACTTCCACTCTAGACACCGAGGTGTCATGGCGGCCGTATGAAATTTTTCTCACGCGATCGATTACTGCGAGCGCATCTCACCTCTCGAATAATAACGTAATAAATTAGAAAATGCGATCGGATCCCCCGCTAATGGTCGAGTTTTTTTTTTTAAGTGTTCTAACAAAACAAAACAAAAAACCGAGGAATTCAACAGCCATTGTCGGCCAGGTTGTGTGTGCTCGAGATTGTTTTCCAAAACCGTGGAAAATCGACCGAAATGTTCACACACGAACAACGTGTGAGATTCGTTAATAACGCCAAACTCGGAAAATAGTAATAATTAACGGATCGTTAACCTCGTCGCTGCCGAGGTCTAGGGCAACGAATAGTCGAGTCTCAAGGTCGCACATTTTATTTATGCAAATTGGTTGTTGTTGGTTTTTTTTTTGTGTTTTTGCACAAACAATGCCATTGTCGCCGCTCGAACTCGAATGACTTTCACTGAATGGGGAAGCGCTCTAAAAATAAATTGTCATACATTTAAGTACATACCATACATACATACATAATAATCATTGTAATGGCAAATCAAATATATAATCTAAAAATGGTTTACTACCGTTAGCCAGGTGATAGCTCAGTGGTTAGAGCGTGTCTTTTGAGTTATGTCGAAAGGTTTTCGACCTTAAGGCCCGTAACGCACTTGGCAGCCTGGCTGCGCGGCCATAGCCGCGGCAGCCAGAAAAACGTGCACCCAGTTCAAGCAGCCAAAGCGGCAGCCAGAGCTCATTTCTCAGAAATTTAGCGGCAAGTTCTCAAACAAAAGATGCTCACAAATGGACAGCGATACAACATATTATTTTCAATGCAATATTTGGTTCGTAATCTCGGATCTCGGATCCTTTTGAACTGTATGCACATACATACATATGTAGATGCAAATAATTCGTTGAAAATAGTTTTATATACATTATTTCCAGCGCGCAATATTAGCGAGATTTTTTTTTTTTTTTTTTTTATCTTATTCGTTGAATTTAGTGTAAAATTTATAATGGAATTGGAATTGTTTATTCAGATTTTCAGCCGAAGCGGCTGAAAATCAGAAATAACAAACGTGAATTGACTGGCTGCCGAGCAGCCAGGCTGCTAGTGCGTGCATCGCACAGGCATTTGCTTTGTTAAATACATCTCGTGTTGGCCGCGGCGGCCAGTGGCTGCCTGTCTGGCTGCTGCGTATCGGAGCCGGTACCTGTGGCCGCGCAGCCAGAGTTTCCTGGCTGCCTCAGTGCGTTGTCAAACAGGCAGCCGCATACATTTCCTAACATCGTTGTGGCTGCCAAGTGCGTTACGGGCCTAAATATCGACATTGGCAAGCTATGGACATTACTAAATCCAGATTGGCTTTCTTCATTCAGATTTTATCACAGGTTCCCAAACTTTTTATAAAAGCCAAGTGACCCGCGACCCCGATACATTTGAAAAGGCAAAAGATCTTGATCAAAACATCTTGACACCGGTTGTAAATGAAAATTACATTATATACATATATGTTGATTAAAAAAAGAAGGCATACGACCAATGCGTACTGCCAGTTATGACGTATGGATGTGAAACTTGGGACGCTAAATTCAAGAATGCTACGAAAGATCCAGTGCACACAGAGAAGCATGGAAAGATGTATGATGTATATGTACAAGTCGATTTGAACTTCTGGGTCATTTCACAACATTTAAGAAAATTTCGACTTTTTCTTCTGAATAAAAATTTAGCTACAGTGGATAACTTTTAAATTACAATTATAAAGACATATTAAAGCTCTGCATGGCTGAGGTGGCAGATATAGCGGAACATGTGAAAAAGTTCGTTTATATATATCTGCTGTATGCTTGATATAACAAGAAGAGATCGCAAAAGAAATACATGGGTAAGAAGTATGACCAAAGTGGCAGATATAGCGGAACGTGTAAAAACGTTGAATTAGACACATAGCAAGAAGAATGGATGGCAGATGGACGCGAGAAGTACTGGAATGTTATCCGAGAGGATGTGAAAGAAAGCAACGTAGACCGAGTGGAAGATGGGCTGATGAATTGAGAAGAATGTGTGGAGTCAAGTGTGGACGCAGATTGCTCAAGACAGACAAGAACGGAAGAGGATTGGAAGGGTCTTCATCCAGCAGTGGATGGTGAACGGCTGAAAATGATGATGATGATACATATATTTAGTCAATATTTTTTTACTTCATCCTAATCGGATCAAGTATTGGGATGGTGCAAAAAATTCGATCTTGAGATTTTGACTGATTTGTATCAGGTATCAATCCCCTGATCACGTTTTCATGATCAGGGGATTGTGTACCAGTGTGTAGAATCGCTAATAACTCAAAAACCATTTATCCCCATTACACTGAAACTTAATATTTATATGTTTTTGGCGGCCATTACAATCCAGAAGACTTTCAAAAATTTTCGTCAACCGGAAGTTGTGCTTCACTTGGAAAGTCACCTAATTTTTTTAGTTTACTGTTTCAGTCGGCGACCCCTCAGAAAACCCTTCGCAACCCCATTTGGGGTCGCGACCTATAGGTTGGGAACCCGTGTATTTAGAATTTGCCAATTTATTTAACTTAGTTCTGAGACAGTTCCACAAAATTGGTACCACCCAAAAAATTTCTTCCATATACATACTATTACAAACTATAAAATGTCATTTATTACACAAATTAGTTGTAGTGTTGATTAGGGACACTTTACATGCTTATTTCGCTTCCATTGCAAATTTTAATTATTATTTTCCGGTAACCCACAGCTACTGATATTGTGAGCTCAATCATATGTCAATAATAAACACTGGTTGATCGTCGACGGGCAATACTCTGAAATGGCAAAAGTGTTACTATATTGATCTATTTATTCATCAATAATATGCCTAATATAATTGTGTATATTATCATTAAAACAATACAATCAAATTACACTAATTCAAATAATTATTGAAAACCAACAACTACATACTTAAAATATAATTATTTCTTTGGCAGGATTGTCATCTGAACAATGGAATACCGGTGCAGGACGAAACCCAAGACTACGAATTGGTATTCGGCCTCAGGAATCACACGCACATCGTCATCGAATTTCGCCGACTGCTCGACACGTGCGATCCAGACGACACTATCATCACTGTAAGTTCACAAAACACAATTAATAAGTTGTTTTTATCAATAAGGTATAACAATTATTTATCGATTACCTTTTATTTTATAGTCTGACGCTGTGGATGTCCAATGGGCGCTCGGAAGAGGAGATCCTCGCGCTGGCGGCTGGAGCAGATGGCAAGGAGTACATTCCTTGAGATTCCTCAATCCGAAAGCTCACACTCCTGACATGAGCAAACCGCAAGATTACAAAAAGTGGGAAGTCGTGCTGAAAAATGTATGCAATGTTTAATTATTGTTTTATACCTATGTACTTTATATATATATATATATATATATGTATATATATATGTACTACTAACTACTAAAACTATGTACTGTCGACTATTGAGGTCTGTCCGTCACGAATTGTATTGAAATTATTTCAGGAGTATCAACACTCAACACACATTCTTATTTTGTAACTCTTTTGTTAGCCCACTCACATAATAAACACCCATATTTATCTAATTTTGCTTTTTGATCCCAAACGAAGATTTGAACCAGTTTTTTGTGTTCATTCTCAAGTTCTATTTATATTTCAATAAAACAGTTTTGTATGAAGTTTCCTTGTAAAATGCATTTCATCATCATCATTTTCAGCCGTTCATTTCGTAATTGTGTTAATCTATTTTGTAAATCATAAAATGTAGTTATCCGTTTAGAAAAACTACAAGGTCATTTAGAAAGATGATCATTTTAATTATTTATGTGTTTATCACCGTAGCATTATTTGTTTCTTTGTGTCCATCCTTATAGTAATACTACATATATGTAGATATGCTATATATATTTTAATATTGATTCGATTTGTATTGATTTACAGTTCGAAATACCCGAAAACATGGCTACAATATTTTGGAGTAAGATGTTCAAAGTTCCCAAGCTGGATAAGAAACATCACATAGTCGGATATCATCCTTCGGGGCAATCGGGCACGGCACGACACGCCGTACTCTACGAGTGTGCCGCAGAAGCCGGAGCTGATGGTGGACGTTGGGATAACTGGTCAAACTCTGAAGGATTCTTAGCACTCGACATGCCTCGTGAGTGGTCTTCTTGTATTTCTCCGGTAGCGGCATGGGCGATCGGATCCAAAGGTAAACTATCGACTGAAACACAATGATAGTTATTGTCGTACAACAAAACATTAACAATAACGTCATTATTTAGGTGAAATGTTTCCTGAAAACGTCGGTATACCGTTGGGTGATCCAGAAGGTGTCACTTATTACATGCTCGAAGTGCACTTTGAGAATCCGTCGTTGGAGAAAGGTAAACGCTCTTTCAACACTCGACCGATGATTTAGCATGGCCGTTATTAAAATTATCGATTAACAGTTGTAGACACTGCCGGTCTGACGATATTGTACACGAACAATTTGAGGATGCACGACGCTGGAGTGATAGTCAGTGGAATAACCGTGTCTCCGCTACAAGTCCTCCCGGCTGAGCAGCCAAGATATCGTTCGGCAGGTTACTGCGCCGAACCATGCACGAGAGCTGTAAGTAATTTTTCTATAGGTATAAAACAATACACCATGATAATATGTACATACATTACAAGTTTAATGAAAAATAAAAATGTCCATCTTACGTAAAACGGTAGAACTACCTTATATTCAAATCATCATCCTCAGCCGTTCACCGTCCACAGCTGGATGAAGGCCTCTCCAATCCTCTTCCATTCCTGTCTGTCTTGAGCAATCTGCATCCTTGTCTACCTTGCTTTCTTTCACATCCTCTCGTATACCATTCCATTCTTCTCGCTATGTGTCCACTTCAACTTTTTCACACGTTCCGCTATTGTATCTGCCACTTTGGTCATACTTCTTACCCATGTATTCCTCTTACGATCTCTTCTATGTAGTTATACCAAGCATACATCTTTCCATGCTTCTCTGTGTGCATTGGATCTTACGTAGCATTCAAGTTTCAAATACATATGTCATAACTGGCAGTACGCATTGGTCGTATGCCTTATTTTTGAAGCATAGCGGAATGTTGGATTTAAAAACTATGTTCATTCTTTCAAAAGCCCTCAATTTGCCACTTCAACTTTTTCACACGTTCCGCCTATATCTGCCACTTTGGTCATACTTCTTGCCCATGTATTCCTCTTTCCATCTCTTAAATTCAAATATACAATCTAATAATCAATTTCTATTGTACATTTAGATGTTTCCTGCTGACGGTATCAACATCGTGTCCGTATTATTGCACGCTCACAGCGCCGGACGTAAACTATCACTGAGGCACATCAGGAACGGTCAAGAGCTTCCGAAATTAGCCGAGGTATTATTTCGCATCTTAGCTGAATTGGCATCACTCCCATTCGCCAACAGATACATCACAAACTATTCAATCTTTTCCAGGACGATCACTACGATTTTAAAAATCAACAATCGAGGGTGTTACTCGAAGAGCGAAACATTCTACCGGGAGACGAGCTCATCACCGAGTGCTTGTACGACACGCGGGGACGACCGCGGCCTACGTTGGGAGGCTACTCGTCAAAGCAGGAGATGTGTTTAGCTTTCGTTTTGCATTATCCGAGGATCCCACTGGCCGGATGCTATTCGATGACGCCGATCAAGGAATTCTTCGAGACGTTCGGAGTGCAAGAGTTTTACGGCACCGAGATGAAAGACGTCGAAAACATGTTCTTATCCTCGGGGTACTTTATTATTATCATCATACGACAATGATTACTTGGTTTCAATAATACAATTGACTATATTGCTCGTTGTTGTATTTTACAGAACGCTGGAAGGATTTCCTGATTTACCAGAAGCCAACAATAGGATACCCAAAGAAGTCGCTGTTCAAGGAGACGATCAAGGAGTTAGTCTTTTAGGTATATTTACCGTATATTTTTTTAATTTATAAGACATAATACGATAGCTCAGTGGTTAGAGCATTGATGTCCCGAGTAAAGGTCTGGGATTCGATCCCATGAAATATTTCGGTTTTTGAACTTCAGTATATTATGGATATTACTAAATCCAGAATGGCCATCTCTTATTAAAATTTGCCAATTTATCCAACTTAATTGTGGTATAACAAAATTGGCACCACCTACCAAATCGTTGTATGTTCCTTCTCCAGAATGCAATGGAAAACCACTGGAGAGTATATACCTAAATATGTATATATCCCTCAGTTACTTAATTTTGGAAGATGTGAAAAGTGAAAAAAAGAAGCTGTCATGTTGTATGAAATTCCTCGATTTCAAACGTTGCTTTTTAGCCCTTTTAACTAAAATTTTTATTGTCATGTCTTGGAGAAGGTTATCTTGAAAACACTTCCAAGTTAAAATCATCATTATCATTTTCAGCCATTCATCATCCACTGCTGGATGAAGGTCTATCCAATCCTATCTGTCTTGAGCTATCTGCATCCAGTTGACTCCACACATTCTTCTCAATTCATCAGCAAACCTTCCACTCTGTCTACCTTGCTTTCTTTCACATCCTCTCGGATACCATTCCAGTATTTCTCACGTCCATCTGCCATACATTATTCTCGCTATGTGTCCAATTCAACGTTTTCACATGTTCCGCCTATATCTGCCATTTTGGTCATGTATTCCTCTTACGATCTCTTCTTGTTATACCAAGAATACACTATGTGTGCACTGGATCTTACGTAGCATTCTTGAATGTAGCGTCCGAGTGTCACATCCATACGTCATAACTGGCAGTACGCATTGTTCGTATGCCTTATTTTTTAAGCATAGCAGGATGATGGATTTAAAAACTATATTCATTCTTCCAAAAGCACTCCATCCTAGTTTCATTCTTCTTCTTTACATCCGGTGATATTCACCAATTGCCCTAGGTATAAATAGCTATCAACTATCTCTACAATATGATACAATATCTACTGTGACTACGCTTTGCGTGCAAAATTCATTAAACATAATTTTAGTTTTATTAAAATAAATTTTTAAGCCTACTTTCATAGTTTAATTCTGTTAATCTATTTTGTAAATCTTCCGAGTCACATGCAACTATAACTAGCGAATCTTAGATGGCTCAAATGTCTTCCGTTAATCAAGTTGAAATATGATATGAAAATTAACAATATATTTTACTCGTGTTTCAGGTCAATTGCTCATAAAGCAACCGTTCGAATTCCAGAACAAGTCATTCATAGCTCATCTGAACGAAATACCGTGGAGCGAACCGCTTCTGACTAAGAGAATCGAAGACACTCTGTACAAAGGGAAGCACATGACGTTCTGCCGCAAGCGGGATGATACCTTAGCCATTGTAAGCAATATCAAAATCTGAAAAAAAGACAACAAAATATAAAATGATAGTTAGTGTAATTGTAAATTATTTTGTTTCAGCCGATTGAGATACGTTTGTTTCCAAACTTTACCGAAGCCATCAGTTCAGAATCAACGAAGCAGTGCCAGTACAAGTCCCAGCAAAACAGTTCATCGTCTCTGTCCAACTATGTTAAGCACAATAAGTTTCTAATAACCATCATAGCAATCTTGATATTGAATTTTAAATAAAAATTACAATCAGACAGTCATGACTGGACCTGGCCAAGATCAGTATGTGTATATTTCATGTCAAACTCGGCATGGTTTAGTTATCGCTTTGGGTATGTTCACTACAGGTACTTCATTCTCATTTTTCATATAAAAAAAAATTATATAACTATGTACGAAAACGAGATGACTCTTTTATGGAAAGACTGAAATATGTGATAATATTAACATCGTATTAGAATCTTTTGACTAAAATTTCTACTTGTAACAAGAATGATTAAAAACACAAATGGAAAATGAAGAAAGAACATTCTCACTTTGTATATAAATGAACGTTCGGTAAGAGTTAGGATTATTGATGGAAGTTTTTTAGCTCAGATCTCAAACTGTCCCTTTTTGTTTTTGCTTTATTTCAACATTTCTCATACTGCAAATAAAAAAAAGTTAATTAAACATTTCCAAAGTCATATTGATATTTTAGATTTAAAATAACAAAAGGGAACTCTATGTGGGAATTGAGCTCTCTCATATGAAATTTTTTGTTAGATTTAAGCTATTTATATACAAAATTTTCATTATAATTTAGTTATATAATAAATAAAAAAGTCGTTCCACATGTAAATATTAAATTGTATTTATTTATTTACATAATAAACTTAAGACGAATAAAATTTACAATGGTAATTGAATGTATTACAGTTTAAATTTTAATATATACATACACATTCACATACAATAATATTTACAATAATACACAATACAATACAACAATACAATATATTACAACAATATTTACAATAATTTTGATCATTTTCATCACAAAATACATACATACATAGATTTAAAATCATCAGTACGTTTTATGTGTACTTAAAAGTGACTATTTTCTGTTACCGTGTCTGTTTTTTAATAAGATAAATTGTTGATAATTCCTATGGTATTTTTAAATAAAAATTGAAAAAACCCTAACATGCATGTTTCATTTAATACGAAATCAATGTTTCTCTTAGATACGTACATATGTATATGGTATGTTTATTTCCGCAAGTGTGAACAGGAATATATGTACTATTATTGTACAATTTTGTTCACACATGTTCAAATATAAATATCTAACAGTACATATATTTACAGTTCCGATACCTTAAAACTAATATTCTACAATTTCACTTTCATGTAAGAATATGTATACCGAATCGATTATTCTTTTATTCTTACATGACTAATTACGTTGGCACATAAAAAAAAAACTCTGTGGAACTAGACAGTGGAACGTTGGTCAATGTTGTTTAATAAGCAGTGTTTAAGGAAGTTGAACCATGGAACGAAACAAGCATGAGAAGAATACTGAAGACACCGTGCAAGACATAATGCCTACATCTCCAAATGGTCAAGTAGTGGAACTAAGCAATGCCGTCTTAAGGCCCGAGCCTCACCGGGCAACTAGTCGTCGTGTCAAAATGTTAGCGTTTAGGCGGGCCGGACCTTACCCTCACCGGGCAACTCAGTCTCCGCAACTATGGACGACTACCGACTACATCAAGGCAACTATGGGAGACTCACGATTTTCACGACACGAAAATCAAATCATTTCAATCCAAAACCGACTTCAAATATGGGTTTCTTAAGACAATTTTGTACAGGTAACACGAAAAAACGAAAAAAAAAAAAAGACGAATTTTTCATACTACGAGATAAACAATATAGATTTATCCACCCAAAAATTTTCAAATATTGCAACATTATTGAAAACTAAGAATGCAATATCGCCACAAATGGGGCCTGCCAAACTTGTCAATACGGATTATGATACTAGTATTGTTGGTTTGGCAGAGTATCATGATACTGAAATAGGGTGTTACACTTATCAATACTATTAACGTCTAAGCAAGTTTTGAGTTTAGAGCAGTGATGCACAACCCGCGGACCGTATGCGGCCAAAAGTGACAAGTACTTCATAACCATGTGCTTCTGCTATTAGACGTCAGTGTGCAGTTTGAGTTAGTAAACGATATTTGCGTTTTGTGTTTGAGCCTTGAAAATTGACAATAAAAGAAAAGCCGCTATAGCTATAGTTCTCGCGAATGCGTTAAAAAGTAAACGTCACAGAAGGTGTTGGGGTAAAGAATTGGATATTAAAACGAAAGCAATATACCCATTTGAACATCACCCAAGAAATGCTCTTGGTTTCTTATGTATGTACAAACAAGAGGTTTAGCCTGGTAAAAGTGCACAAAATCAGCGCCCGATTGAAAGACGGCGTTGATCTTTCGGTCAATAAGCGTGCGAATTGTCGTGGTATACAGAAATTCAGTCCACGAGTTGACCAAAAAAATATCAGAATTGTCACAAAAAAGAATAATTAAGCAAAAATTGGACGAGGACAATATCACAATTTAAGACAATTCAACGCCGTCTCGCCGAAGCTGAGCTGCAATGTAGGCGACCAGCTAAGTGGAAAAAAGGCGTAATTGGGCCAAAAAACATGACCACTTCACCCTTGATCACTGGAAAGGGGTAATTTGATTGAGGTACATTTCTCCGACGAGTCGTGCATCGCCATGCAAACCCAGACTCCAAAGAAGTATAAAGCCCCATTTGCACCTGACGAATAGGGAAAGCCTCATTGTGCCCCAATTTTTAAATGATCTCAAATGTGGTGAATCACTATTTCGAAGAAAAAGAGATACTCAATTACAAATTTGGCAGTCGAAGAGGGAAGTTCGAATGATTTCCAATATTCCTTCAGCGGAAATTTGGAAAGTCACAATACCGATTGACATACACGGACAAAAATCATGAAACCGAGGTGTGTCATCGAATATAACAAATTCAAATATATTGATGTACCATACAATATATTTGGAGTGCCAATAGAAATGGCACAGGACGAAGTAAAATTAGTGGAGGCACTGAATACCCAAAACTTTGTAAAAATAGCAGAGGACGAGAGGGCCCTCTCCGAGAGGACCTCTCAGCGATGCTCCTGGGACGAAGAGGCGATGGCTGAAGCAGTCAATGCTGTAAAAATAGACAAAATGCCAAAATGAGTTTTACTCTGACAACAGCTATTTGGAGCACTCTTGCTAAGCATTTCCTTTATTTACATTTGCTTAAAAAAGATACATCTAAGAATGATACAGAAGTATCATCAGCATGTAATGAAACTCATGAGACATTGTTAAGAGAAGTATTGATCCTAACTGCTCCTGCTGAATCTGTTAAGTCTCTTCATGAGAAATCATATCCCACAGTTCAAGGAGATAAAAAAAAGTACCCGAATCCAGACGTCTGTAACTTGGGATTTACAATATGATTCTACAAAATCAGATTACACAACAGACCGAACCAATTCCAATTTATTCCCCTGTACCAGCCCGCGCCGTATCACCATGTGGCCAACAATTTCCGAATGTTAGATATCATTCCATGTACTATGACAGTGCTACTCAAACTATCTGAAAAGGCAGACTAGACAATGTATATAAAATTTTCCGCAGAACACCCTATATAATACTATTTTACAATAAAAAATATATATTTTCTTGAAATTTTATTAATACGATAGGACTTTTTACTTTATCCTAATCGGATAGCGAAAATTCGACCTTGAGATTTTGACTGATTTGTATTGGGTATCATCAGCTGATCACGTTTTCATGATTTCTTGAAAATGTCTATGTGTAAAATCGCTAATAACTCAAAAACCGTTTATCGTATTAAACTGAAACTTAATATTTATATTTCTTTTGCCGGCCATTACAATCCATTAGACTTTCAATTTTTTTATCCAACCGGAAGTACTCTCGTATACCGATACTACCGTAGTACTCTCGGAGATAGTATCGGAAGATTCAGTCTAGCGACGCGGACCGGCGCCGGTCCGCGAAACATAGTTTGAGTAGCACTGTACTATGTATGACACACACTCAAACTCTTCACAGGGATCTTATCGTGATTACACTACATACTATACAAAGCAATCAACAAAATATTGCAGGCACTCCATCACCAGCTTCTGTAACTGGCAGTGAGGCCTCTCAAGCATCCGATCTTGATTTATTTATTAATTAAGACTAATTACTATTAAAACTGTGTTACTTAATTACTCTATAAATTGTTGTTGATGATTGTTAAATATGTCTCATCAGAAAGTACGTCATGATGATAACACACGTTTAAGAAAATCTAAATACAATGACAAAATTTCGTCATCAGGGCCGTACTGTTCGGGCCATAGGAAAAACGTGCTTTCCTGAAAATCGATGATATCTAAGCGGGATGCTTTCGATTTGAGGACAAGAGTTTACATGGAAGAGGAGATAAATTCTCTCTCCCCAAAGGAAGCCTCAACTACTGCGACGTCTCTGCAAACCGCATTTGCGGACTTACAGAAAATCTTACAAGGCTTTTACTCGAAATAAAATTTTCCTGCTACGCAGATGCACCACTTCCTCGCACGCCAATCCACCATTTCGGTGGGGCTTGCGAGACTCTCAAAGTTCCTGGAAAAACAGGAATCATACCAGGACCAGGAAGAACGGCCGAAAACTGTGATAATGGACGCCATTCAAGCAGCTGTCTCTGAGGCTAAGTCAAAGTCTCGGAGGGCACTAAAGAAACTGTCAAAAAGTCTCTCGAGAAGAAAGCTTACATGCATCCAACTTTATCCTATAAGCCAGATGTACAATTCATGGCATCATATGCTGCCAAAGCGAGCGCTTCGGTGGTAATTTACCAACCCAAAACTGAAGACCTTACACTAGCTGCATTCAGAAATGCGTATACCCAAAACTTTGTAAAATTAGCAGAGGACGAGAAGGCCCAAATTTGGACCCACAGGGGAGAATTACGTACGTATGGTCATTTTTATGATAGGCTCGCTGAGAAAACAAATCATCGATGCTGGCGATCATGTTTAAACATCAGACAGACGCACAGATTAAAATTTGATAAAAATAAAGTAACATAAATCACAACACTAAAATTAAATTAAATCTGGATCAATATTGAACTTCCCGTTCTTCCATCATAATTTGTGTCAAATGCCGATATGAAGATCATACTAGTAATGAATGGGAAAGTGAGGTAATGATTTGTGTCAATTGTGATAAAGCTAATAAAAGGTTAAATTTAAGTTTAAAAATAGACCACAGCCCATTGGATTCAAATTGTGCTATATATAAAAGACAGGTCCAAATATATAAAAATAAAAAGTGTTAGGATTATAAATAAATACTCATAGTTTTATAGGACATAAGGACGAAATAGAATATTTTATAAATAGAAAAAAACCATTGTCTTTAGGATTAAGACATATTCTTTTAGTTCATATCACAGGATCCCAGGCAATGATTGGATATGACTGCATTTCACAAAGCACCAATATAACTTCCATATCATTCATACCATACCATACCATTGTCAACTCCGTCAAACCAGACATTATTCTTATCACCGAATCTTGGTTAAGTGACAAAATACCGGATAGTGTGGTTAATTTGCCAAATTACACCGTATTTAGGCAAGATCGAGAAGGTAGGAGAGGTGGTGGTGTTGGCGCGTATATTAAAATTTCTACATATAATCCTTATATAAATGTCACACAATATTGTCCTACCAATCAAAAAATTGGTATTAATCATTTATGGTTAAATCTATCATTCAACACACGCAACTTTACTATTGCTTGCATTTATAGACCCCCAAATTCCAAACTAGATGATATAATTATATTTAACTGTATCTCAAATGAGGGCTCTAGAAAATGCCCCATATTGATTTTTGGGGCCACCAACAAAAAATGATAGCATTCTCCAAAAATATGTTAAATCTGAATTTGGAAATTAGACACGAAAACTATTATTTATGCTGGAGCGTTTTTATGAACTTAAAAATTGCATTTGATTTGAAATCAAAAGTAACATTCAATTCACTATCAAACAGTTTCTACACTTTTGCCAATAAAATTAGCAGTAGAAGCTTTATGCCGTCGAGGTTCACAGTGGCGGAACTAACAAAAATGTGCCAGCTGATGGACCTGCAGGTGAAAGGGAAAAACAAACATACAGTGGCGACAGCGCTAGTCGACCGGCTGCGCGCTGACCGCATCGCCAGCATGGAAGAAAAGAAGCAGGAGGTGGACGAAGACGAAGCGGAAATCGTGTACAGCGTCAGCGTGAGGGAATTCGAAGAGTACGCCCCGAAGTTCAACGGGGAAAATAGTGGACTAATCGCAGCGTGGATCGAAAACATTGAAGAGCAGGCCGAGGTCTTCGGTTGGACTCCAATCCAACAATTGGTATACGGGAAGCGGTTCTGCGAAGGAACGGCCAGAGATTTCGTGGACATCCAAACCGGGCTTAAAACATGGAATATCCTAAAAGACACGACTCATGAAAGAATTCGGATTTCAAGATTATTATACGGCGTTGCTGCTCGCTATCAAGAGGACCCAATTCGGAGTGGGTCTAAAACTCCACCGGAACTACCTTGGACCGTACGAAGACACCAAAGTAAAAGACCACGATCGTTATGATGTGCGTAAGGTTGGCGGGTTCGAGGGACCGCGGCTTACGTCCTCCTGCGCCGAGTACATGAAGCCATGGCCATGAGGGACGTAGCCTCATAGTATTAGGTTAATGTTTACAATCGAAATATTGCACTGTGTGTAATTAAGTTTTAAATTCTAGCAATTTTATAAAAACAAAACAAAAGTTATATTTTAAAATATTGTAAAGCAGGAACCTGTAAACGATGTAGGCCAAGAAGTAACGAAGCTTTGACCAGAAAGATGTGGTAAATCTTTTACAAAAACATTACGGCGAGGACTGGAGAAATCTCAGCATTTTGAAGTATTATGTTGACATAGAACAATATCATAATCAAAATGTGCCTATATGTTATGCAAATTTGTGCACTTGTTTTATCTCTCCGCGAACACTACTTCGAAGTAAATGGTTGATTACATAAATATAAAAATTCCGTTATGTAATGCTACTGCTGAAAAACTGGTGTCTAAGGGTGATTATGCTTCATTTGAATTATCGATCCCCGAAGAAATTTTCCAACTGGTAATATGTCCAGATATTTGGCCTAGACATTTCGGCGGAGCCATGCACCCACAAAAGCATAGGATGCACATGGATCCTCGTTTTACGATCCTTCACCAGAATGTGAGGGGTCTAAATACCAAATCATTTAAATGCTTAGCATCCGTTCTTGCACGGGATCATGACTTTATCGCACTTACTGAGACCTCGCTTAATGATTCGATGAAGGACGCTGAATTGTTCGATGATAGATATCAGGTATTTAGAAGAGATCCTCAAGAAAAAATATATCGTTCACAAACGTTGGAAGAAATCACATAATTCCCTTCTTTTGGATGAATTCCGTATTTTGCGAACACTATAGATTACTATAGAACACTTCTAGATTACGAAAAGCCAACTTAAAAATCCAAATAGACAAATCGGTAATTTTTACAACGGGAAGTAGCATTTTTGGGACATATCATAACATCAGATGGCGTAAAACCTAACACCGATAAAATTTCCCTATCCCTAGAAATCAGAAACGAGTGAAATCATTCTTAAGACTGATCGGCTACTATAGAAAATTCAAATTGACCAAACCCACGACGGAATGTTTGCGAAAGGAGCCCTGGCGCACACGTGCCGGATGGATTCGCCCGGTGCCGGTTACGACCCCGCACACGTGGCCGGTTTCTTCCAGGCCACATTGGACATTCACCGTTGTAGGATACCCCTCCGGTACCAGATTTTAAAATAATATTATCTTTAATCCTTAACAGCTACTTTTGAAGGCCAACTACTTTGAAAAAAAGTACAACTCTTGCTTCCAAATGACTTCTTTTGGCGCAACTCAGGAAATTTTAGAGATAATGCCTCCCAAAAAAAGAAGTTCAATTGGAAAAATTTTCACTGATGCGAAACGAAAAAGGACCATGAAGGAAAATGAGACACCTGCACAAACCCAAGAAAGACTTGCCAGTGATAGAATAAGGGCCCCCACCTCCAGGGCTAATGAGACCCCTGAGCAAACCCAAGAAAGACTTGCCGGTGTTAGAACAAGGGCCTCCACCCGAAACTCGTCGCTGAGATGCAAAATTCAGATGTGCAAAAAAATGAATTTGATCACTTAATATTTACAGCGGCAGCGAACGATCAAGACGATCGGGAAATAATATTAAACAATATCAATCTTACGGTCGAAATCCACACGACTACTTATAAAAACATCAACACCACATTCATAATATTGGTGTCCGAACGAGAAAAGATTCAATCTAAATCTTCCAACATCCACACATCTTAACATTGGTGCCAGCGATGGGATTCAAAGCAAAATCTTCGGATCTACCAATCATAACATTGGAGTCGCCCGATGGGATTGATCCAAATCCTTAGGAACAACGAGACTACCAGCTTCAACCGGAGGAACGTGTAACAGAAGAGTACGTGCATCTTTCCAGACCAACAACAGCTACTCGAAACCAACGGACGGAAGAACGCGGTCCTTTCAAGATTAATCGTAATCCACAACACCAACGCCGACCGTAAGAAAAATTATCAAGAAAATAAGTTAAGTGAAAGGGTTAAAAGTGAAAAGTGAACCCAACAAACGGATTACGAATATAAAATCGTGAGTACATTAACTTGCTATATTTCTTGTATATGCGTACGTAATTCAATTCTAAAATTGCTCTCCTGAATCCTCACAAAATCTTTAAACAATTGCGAAATCGACTTATCATGAACGACGGTAATACTTCTGATAGCATACAGCACAGATAGCATTGAATCTCACGAAGACAATTTTTACAAAACGTCGACTACACCTAGTATAAACTCACTGTTAAAAAATGTCCGCAATTTTGACCCCGATGATATCGGACTATTTGTAATGACTTGCGACCGTGCTTTTCGCTCATAACTTGATGAACAAAAACCCCACTTATTAGCAAATTGGACTCGAATTTAATGAGAAAAGCCTTAGAATTAGATATTACTAATTGGAAAGACTTAAGAAACCTGGTTTTGATTACATACGAAGATGATAGGGACTTCGCTACGTTACTTAGCGATATAAACGATGTAGAATACCCAAGACAGAAGAGAAACAATCTTAGTTTACACGGCGCGTAGCGTTATCTTTTCTAAAAACTTCAATAATAAATCCAATTTGGACACCTTCGATGCCATTATCAAAAACGCATTTATTGCCGGAATAAACGATAAAGATTTAAGAACGATTATAAAGGATCGCAACCCACAAGACTTGAAGACCTCGATAACGATCGCGGAAAGGGAATACAAATCTGAACAACACATTAAAATCAAAACAGAAACGCGTTATCAAAAACCAATTATTACAAATCAAAATTATCGATACTGAAAAATTATTACTATATTAATAATAAGCTGCAAAATTAGTACTAGATTATTACAAAGACAACGTTCCACCATTAAGTATCAGTACTTCTTGTTGCTACATATGTTCAAAGTGACATCTAAAATTTAATCACTCACTTCACATTCTTGTATTGATGTTTGGTGTTATTGCATTGAAGCTGTTAAACAATTTGTATTGTACTATATATAATGAATTTTAATCGATTATTAAAAAAAAATTCATTAAAATTCACTGGACTTACTGGCTGAAACGGCAAAAGCTATTATATCGTCTAGTTATTTATTTTACTAGGATTATAAGTCAATTCGTCTTAAAAAACGAAAAGTTCTGTATTATTACCAGATATAGAAAACGCTGATGAACAAGACGCATCTATTCGAACCCATCATATAAAATATAATCACAGAGGAATAAATTCGGATATTCCGACGTAAATAATTTAAGTCAAGCACGTAAGAGGTACAAATGCTGTCAATCACACATATTCTCTAGTATGCAGTATGCAAATCGATACATTGTTACAAAACTAATAAAGGCAATTTGTTATTTAACGAAACAAGAACTGCCTCTTCGAGGACATTTTAAACATAGTGAATCGAAAAAAAACGCTTCTGTAGAGAGGTAATTTTCTACTATGAAGCAAATAGACATTTTTTAGAAATTCTCAATGCGAAGAGAAGAACTGTCACCTGTCGCTGTTATATCGATCGAAAAAAAACTTATGTTAAATTTAAAAACAAACGAAAAATTGTATGATGCGGTTATTGATGAGTTTTGTAAAAAGGAGCGCAAAATAAAATTACATTTTAGAAAATAATTGCTTGTTTTTTTTAAATTTCAGACAGCATGCCCTGTTTCAGAAGTCACCGCCCGCCACTGGTGAACAAACATTTTCAATCATGAATATCAATAAAAATTCTTTACGATCAAGCATCACAGATACACATTTACAAGCAGTTTTAAGAATTTCAACTACAAAATTTACTCCTGAAATTAAAAAACTGTTGAAAGATGCAAGACAGTTTCCATCCATCTGATTAAATTGTTGTTTTTGTTTATATGAAATTCAAAAAAAAAAATTATGTTGCAATTCCTTTTCCTTTCAATAAATATTCCTTTGCAATAAATATTTGATGAAAATAAATATTTAGACGTTAAAAAAGTTTGGAAAAATAAATTTGGGAAATATAATGCGATCGTACAAGTGGATGAAAATAATTTAAAAAAATTAATTGAAATGGATAAAGTAAATATTAACTGGGATAGGTGCAAAGTTATTGAAGAGTTGAGTATTTTTAGATGCTATAACTGCTATGGTTATAACCACAAAGATAATGTGTGTACAAATAAAAAAATTCGTCAAAAAAAAAAATGTCGATCTGAAGATCATATTAATAACGAATGTAAAAGTGAATTGTTGAGTTGTGTTAATTGTGATAAAAGCAAATAAAAGATTAAATCTAAGTTTAAAAATAAACCACAGCTCATTGGATACAAATTGTTCTATATACATATAAAAGAGACAAGCTAGGAATATATACAAATACCCAAAGTTTTATACGAAATAGACGATTTTATAAATAGAAAAAACCCTTGTTAAATTAAATATAATCGTAATAAGGCCTATGGAAAAAAAATATTTTAGATACTACATACATACATATGCTTGAAGATCGCGTTGAGTATAAAATCCGTGAGCTTTAATTTTAAAATACGCAGTATAAATATATAGCAGTAAATAAGTGACAGTTGCCAATTGTATGACAATGGGTCTACATGCTCTAGGTCACTAGAAAGCGAAAACTTGGTGATAAAAGCGTTCATTGTGCCATTTCAGTTCATTTTTAAAAATAAATAGGTATTCATAATGAGTATTGATTTTATTTAGAAAAAAGCGTATTCTATATCAAGTTTTTGGCACTTAGTGCCTATTTTATTTCCAGTATTCAACTGTCAAATTACAAAGAGTGCGCCTACGATGAGGACGCAGCGGTACGTCGAGGAAAACCCATCAGCCGAGAGCCTGCGCCCCATAAAGAGGACACAGCCAGGCTACCGTAGAAGAGGACCAGGAGCCAACGAGAGTCATCCCTGCAAGGACTGCATCTCCAGCGAAGACGCAGAATGCCCCAGCGAGGACCACTACTACTGGAGAGCACGCCGGGGAAAGGATATATACGGTACCAGTTTCCAAAGTTTACAAATTCGACCAAAGCTGTGATTGCATGCGGTGAAAAATTTTTTTTATACAGTACCGTTTCACTAAAGAGTTCCACAGAGTTTTCGTGGGTCGTGAAAGATGGTTACATTTAGAGTCACACTGTGCAGAATTTATAATGCCAATTTTGTAAAATATCTATACGGTATCAC
Source organism: Parapsyche elsis (assembly GCA_022651745.1). NCBI lineage: Eukaryota > Metazoa > Arthropoda > Insecta > Trichoptera > Hydropsychidae > Parapsyche > Parapsyche elsis. The sequence goes on from JAGVSN010000030.1 coordinate 2,051,197, forward strand.
ATTTACAATCCAATTTTGAAATAATAATCATCCAACTGATGGGATTGGAATTTTTATAAACCGTGTTTGAAACGCTATATACAAATTATACTACTATGATACAGGTAAAGGTTGATTACACTATCGGTATTGCAACTATCTTGATAGATTCCGATTAACATGTAAAAGTTCTGAGCGCATTACCATTTCTAGTCGAGAGCCGTTCGATCAATTAAAAAAAAACAAAACCTGGTCACATTTTCGATGAACCTGCATAATTTCAATCGATCACAAACGGTCGCACCTCAGTAAAACACATAGTCAGAATCAACCTTTTTTGGGTTTACTCAATTTTTTCGATTTCCTTTACGCCGCATGTTGTTGAGACACTGAGGGCAATACCATTTGCCCTTCGGGGGAGCCGTTACACCGACACACGGATAGTGAAACCACTCGTACGGACACTGAAATACACAATCATTGTAAAAATACAAAACGAAATGAAATGTAACAATAAAGTAAAAGAAAAATTTACATCTTCGTTATCACAAGCGACCATGTCACCGTAAGAAACCTGATTGCACACACAATAACGAGGCTCGTTAGGATCGAGAGCCCAATCGCCGTCGACCATCGATTCCTCTAAAGGCATTGAAGTTATCGGAGCGGCATTCGAAACTCCAACATTCCCCACGCTGAAACCAGTTACAAATAAAAATGAAACTACGGCCATACGACAAAGGAGAATTGTAATGATGAAATACTACCTTTGTGTAGGCGATGACGATCTGCTGACCGAAGACGCTAAAGTTTGTTGAGATTGAATCATACTGCTGCTTCCACCATAACTAGATTTCCTATAAAATTAATTTAAAAAATCAAACAGTGCACTCGGTCAAAATGCAAAACAGAAAGAACAATCGATTCATACTTTTTATGTCTTCTATTAGAGGAGGATCCTTGAGAATGCGAGTGCGAATGAGTAGCCGGCGACGCTGCCGATGGGAGAGATGATATACTATCATGATGCTGAACGGCTTGAAGTGCTTGCTGAGCGGCTCCGGCCAAGTCTCGTCCCAATTGCAATTCTCCGGGTCCGAGCACGGCTGCACTGATCCCGACTCCGACACCAGCGTTACCAGCGTGTATGGCCTCGTAAGACGCTTTCAGAGATGCCGTTCTGCGACCCTGCTGCATCTGCAACGTGAAGAATGTCCATAGTATCGTCGCAGTCAACAGTTACATTTGCATAGCACGACAAATATTGCAACAAGTACCTGTTGGGTGGCTACGATAGCTTGACTAGCAGCAGCAGCGATAGCAGTGCCCGCCCCCATGTGTCCTAAAGAATACGTACCCGGTGTATTACTTTCGATAACGGCTCGACCGACAGCAGCCTAATTAAATCCGGTAATGTATCACAATATACGGAATCGAACCACAAGCATCGACGGTCGTTTATACCTGTATCGCTAGGTCCGATCTCGAGAGAGCTAATGGTGCAGTGGCCGCGACTAATGTGCGTCCTTCTCCACTGCGACCGCCACAACCGACCATTCCCGATTCGCTAGTTCTGTTATTACTGTTTCCGGTGATGGAACTTACGCTGCCGGCCCAACTGTCCCGTCGCTTCTCCGGACGAACTCTATATCTGTTCACAAATTACGTTAAATAATCATTCAAAAAGACAAATAAACCGGAACAGGTCAACTCGGCGGCGGCGACAAATCTCAGTGACAAAAGTTATTTTGAAAAGAAAATTATATACGTTTCATTTAGGGCATAAATATAGAATACATAGATATGCCCCTTCATATTTTTCAGTTGACAAAAATTGTCGCAAGAGTAGGGATGAATAGACAGAACCTGAGACTTGAATAACAAAGAAGTGACCTTTTTTTCAACACTTTGACTCCCACAACTAGGATTTTTATACCAGAGTTTCTACATCTATGATTATGGCACAATTTCACTACACAAGATGGGATTTTGTACCAATTTCATATTCAAATGACGACGTTCTTAAACGTCGGTCAAAAACCAACTGTTTCCCACAACCAAGATTTTTATACCCTAGCGTCTTGATTATAAGTCGGAACATTTTTTAAGCGTTGGGGCGTATCTAGACTATTCCAAGTCTATGATTTATGGTTATTATAAATTTATTAATGGAGATATAATATTATTTATTAAGAAAACAATAGTTTAAGAATTTATTTTAACCATCTGTGCCAACGATCATCGATATAGAATTATTTTTTACTTAGAAAACAACAAAGATGAGAAAATGGTATTACATTAAAATAACTGCACTCAGAGACGTAACCAGGTGGAGTGCAAGGAGCTCCACGAATTTTGTCAAAAAAGGATACCGATGGTCGACGAGATAAAAATGGAGGACTTTCTCGGATATATCCATCAGTGTAAAGCCACTCTAATGCAGTGTTGGGTTACTTTCTCTAATAATTTTGCAGAAGCTTGCCATCGTAAACTACAGTTAGGCTTTGGTAGTAGTATTGCTCACCCTAATTTGTAGATAGATAAATTAAGAAAAATCCGTTGAATCGCACGTCACGTCGAATACGAATACTTGCACTAACTACTACAATCATAACAAGTGCTGAATCATGAGAATACGAGACTAAATACTAATATGTATTACGTGATAAGATCAATTTCCAAAAAATGAAAGTGGTGTGGTGTGGAAATGGAAGCTGAATTGATATCCGATCCAGCAATTAATAATAGGAATATCGTAATATATAATCATTTGCAAAAATCGTTAAAAATAGAAAAGCTGGAAGCAACCATTGCCATAAAAGCTCAATAAACCACCAGAAAAACCAAAACATATATGGTACAGATTACAAACAAAATATTGCCGGCCATCAATGTCTGGGGAAACGAAGACACTATGAAGAGCTGACTGCAGAATTTTGAGAAAGGTTAATAACTATAATGGGCAAAATATTATAGAATATCTTCGTGGTATATCCTACAACTATAATATATGTAGAGTACAAAATAAATGATTTTCAGTTAAAAATTTTAAGATATAAGTCATACGTATTAAATTACTTGATAAATAAATTCTTTTCTAATAAACTCTTGTATTCTAAATAACATTATTCCATTAATAAATTTATAATAACCCTAAATGAAACATGTATGGATAATATGTACATACATATATAATTTTCTTTTCAAAATAATATTTGTCAATGAGATTTCTCAAGGCCGCCAAGTTGACATGTACCAAAACAACTTGTATTCATTTGCGAAAGTTTACCTGCTATCTTTATTTTGGTGGGATGTAGGCGTAGTCGGTACTATAGTTTGCGGCGCGTCCAACTCCAGAGATCTTTTTTCAAGCACTTCCGTAATTCCCTTGTTGTCAGCTTCTAACTCGCATTTAAACTTGTATAACTCAGTATCTGAAATTTTCAAGTTGTAACAACGTTACCGGAAGTCTGCATAAAACATACGGAAATATTCAAATGTCAATTTTAATACCTAATCTACGCACGTATCGGTCAACCAAATCGTGCAGCTCGTTGGCAATTTGCACCTTTTCATCGGCGTCTTCGAGGGTTTTGCCGTAACCGCGTCGAATTTCAGCAAACTCGACATTGGCTTGCTCCGTCGTCACATCGTTTCTTCGACACGCACCGAATAGTACCCGAACTCGTTTTTCCAACGCGTCCATATTGTCTGTAGTGGAAACAAAAAGACCATAATAGAGTAAAAAGAATTTTTCACCTGATGATAAATGGTGATTTTTTTATACAAACTTTGTACTGATAAATCCAATTCTCTAATTTCCGTAGAACGATCGCGAAACTCTTGCGGTAGATGTTCGATCACTGCAATGGATAATGAAACAATTAACCAATGCTAATAAAACGCTCAATGGCGAATTTTCAATTTCGAAGCATTAATTAAATAAAAATTGGTAATTTAATTATTTATATATTGTTAAAGGGCTTATGCTTTTAATGTGTGATAACCATATTGTAGAAATAGTTGATAGTTATTTATACCTAGGACTAAATTGGTGAACATGACTGTATGAAGAGATAAAACGAATAGTTAAATCCAACATCCCACTATGCTTATAAAAGCAGGCATACGACCAATGCGTATTGCCAGTGCCAATGGATGTGAAACGTATGCTAAATTCAAGAATGTTAGATAAGATCCAGTGCACACAGAGAAGCATGGAAAGATGTATACTCGGTATAACAAGAAGATATCATAAAAGAAATGCATGGGTAAGAAACATAACCGAAGTGGAAGATATAGCGGAACATGTGAAAACGTTAAAGTGGCCATTGCCACTTCAACGATGAACCGATGGCGAGATGAATGGATGGCAGATGGACGCCATGATACCTGATACAAATCGGTCAAATTTTCGCATGATCACAATACTTTATCTGATTAGGATTAAGTGAAAAGTGCCTGCTCGTACGTTTTTTGCCTACACACTATGCCAGGATTTTTCAAACTGTGGGTCCCGACCGACAAAAAAATCTCCTTTATCACTGTTTAACATTGTCAATGAAGATATTTTAAAAGAATTAAAAATCGAGATATTGTCATATCTCACTTCTCTATCCCAAAGCTTTGATAACTATTTTCCAGTGCAGAAATTTGAAACAAAATTTTTATCCAAAAACTTTGGAGGCTGAATTTCTGCACCTTATTAGTAGAGACCCGTGTTTTTAGCACTTTGCGATAAATGCTAAAAATATATATGTATGCTGAAATTCAGAATAGGTGCGAATCTGTGCTAAAATCGCAAAATATACGAATAGATATATAAAATTAATTTTATGTAAAGAAAAATATTACTGAAACAACGTTGAGATTTGTATGCACACACAAAACTAGCGAACTTTTAACTGAAAGTTAAATTCAAATATTATTTTTAAGTTCTTAAAACAGTCGTGTCCATATTGACATTAACAGTTGGGTCGTCAACACCTGGGTCGAAAATGACGAGTTAACGAAAAAACCCATACGAAAATTTTAGGCAAATAACTACAGTTAAGTTTTAGAGAGGAATTTATCCAAAGTAATCCATCGGCATTACTAAAAAACAGTTTTTTTTTACCTGGAGGTAAAAATTGGGATGGTTCTACCCAAAGTAGTTTTATTGATGGGAAATATCGAAAACTATGCAGAATGCAGTATTATTTAAAAAAATATTGCAACTAAAAATCAGTTTGTCGTTAGACTTCAACAAGAGTCGTTCTTCTTGTCTCGCGATCAATCTCTATGTACGTGTAGTCGTGAACTTTTGAAGATTCGTGAACGTGAAAGATTTTAGTCTTTTTTAGACCATTGTAGCAACTTTTAAACAACTTGTGTAATACTGTCGTCTGTGTAACATATGTTCCATGCTTAGTTTTAATAAATTTTAAATTAATGTTATATTTTATTTTTTAATTCATGATTTTTGTCTGTATTTCTCCATATTGCTATTTCTTAATGATTTTCTACTATTTTTTATTTATCACGTTAGTTTTAAATTGTTTGTATAAAATAAATTGTGTTACTGAGTATTGAAATTGATCTGTATTAAAAAATTATCTAATAAAAATAAATGTTAAATAGATCCAACATTTTATTCGCTACAAAATGCTAAAATCGATAAAAAATATATGCGAAAAACACGGGTCTCTACTTATTAGTTGATTTACACTGAAGAATGATTTTCAGCAATTAAAATTTTCGTTATTTTGAATTAAGTAAAAAAGTAAAAAAGCAGTCTTTAAACTTATTTGTATGGACTAGAATTCTCCACTTTATCTCAATTAAAAGCCGTTTCTAATTGGAAACTAGTTTCATCCATAAATATGTATATATCATGTGACAATAGTAAATAAAGGTACAAAATTATTATTATATAGGCATATACTGGGTCGCAATACAAAATGCATTTCTTGCGATGGGTCGTAGTAAAAAATGCGATATGCACTGATCGGTGCAAATCGTGCGAGTAAACTTGACCGTGAGTACGGGCCCTTAACCCTAAACTACGCACGAGTGATTCCAACCGTATAGAACGCGCCTCGTGTGAAATTTTTTCACAATAATTTTCAACGAGCTTACCAGGTCGTACAAAGCCATCAGCGCAATAATGTGATCAAAAATATAGTGTCAAATTTTAAAAAGGGGAGGAATAGATCGATACGCGCATGGCCGTAAATGTCGGCGTTTGGGCCAAAAGATGAATCGCGACGCGAGCGGTCTAGCCGGGTATACATTTGACAGCGCGCGTCTCGTTCGGGTCGTTCTTTCTCGACGCAATACTCACTCTCCAGGTAATCTTCGAGGTAGAGCATGTCGGCGGCTAGTGTGTGATCACTTCCGGTCTAATATAGGGGACTTCCGGTGCGAGGATTCTCTTCGGGGAGGCAGTCGATCGATTAGCAAAGCGCGCGCTCTCGCCCGCTTCCTTCTGCACAAGAGTTAGCCGCTAGCCGAGAGCCGAGTCGGTCACTGTTGCCAACTGTCGCATGCGTTCGCAAATCTCGAGCTCATTCGCGAACACGCGCATTCGTTTGGTTGTGAAATGTGTATAGTGCCACCAGTGTAACTTGAAAATCGGCAAACGCGTCAAGTTAAAGTCCACTTTCGCCCCCCCCAACCTTCCTCACGGCAGATTTTGAATTTTGTTTTGTGAGCGAAATTACGCCTATTATTATATTTATTTATTGAATTAAAATTGTAGAGATAGTTGATAATTATTTATAGCTAGGACAGTTGGATGTAAAGTAGAATGGAGTGCTTTTGGATGAATGAAATCCGACATTCCGCTATGCTTAAAAAAGAAGGCATACGACCAATGCGTACTGCCAGCTATGATGTATGGATGTGAAACTCGGATGCCAAATTCAAGAATGTTACGTTGGATCCAGTGCACACGGAGAAGCATGGAAAGACGTATGCTCGGTATAACAAGAAGGGATCGTTAGAGGAATACATGGGTAAGAAGTATGACCAAAGTGGCAGATATAGCGGAACGTGTGAAAAAGTTGTAGTGGACACATAGCGAGAAGAATGGATGGCAGATTTACGCGAGAAATACTGAAATGGAAATACTGAGTGGACGATGGGCTGATGAATTGAGAAGAATGTGTAGAGTCAAGTGGATGTAGATTGCTCATGACAACAGGAATGGAAGAGGATTGTAGAGACCTACACCAAGCAGTGGATGGTGAACGGCTTAAAATGATGATGATGAGAGTAGGCTAACAATTGGCTACGGGAAAAAAACTTAAAGTATAAACAAGAATAGGAATTAAAAATTTCAATGAAACCGAAGAAGTAGGTTGAGGGTTGATATGTACTGCTGGAACAAAACATTATTAATCTTTAAATTTATAAATAAAATAGTCTACATATGACTAACTAAGACACTCAGGTATAAAAATCCTAGTTGTGGGAGTCGAAGTATTGGGAAAAAAAAGGTCACTTCTTTGTTATTCGAGTTTCGGGTTCTGTCCATTCATTCCTACTCTTGCGACAATTTTTATCGACCGATAAGTATGAAGGGGCATATCTACGTATTCTATGTCTATGATAGCAACCCAACCCATAATTGACTTGTGCATACACATACACATATACACATACCTCACTGCGGCTTTAAGGGCTTCACAAACCGGAGCGGATTATTATTCACGAGCGGATAAATACGCTCGGTGGTATGTGGTGGGGGTTGTAACACAATGTGTAGGCTCCTTTACACTTGCGACAAAAACGCACGATAAAAAGTCAATTTGTATGGATTGATATGACGCGTTTTCATAGCAAAATTTCACGGAGAATTTAGTACAAATCCTGTTACGCTAAACTGAGTCAAATTCAACTTGTATTTGTTTTGACAAAAGAAAGATGTAAATAAAATGATTTCATTTTTGTTTTAGTAGCGAAAAATGATCCGACGACCAATAACCGTCATAGATTTGAAGTTGGACGATCTGCAAGAGTATGATGCCATGAAGAGAGAACAAGCTAACATGAGCCAAACTGGTCAAGACCCCAACAATACATCGATTCACAAACCACCCACGTGGAACATAGGGAAGAAATCGTCGAAAGAAATTCATGATAGAATTGGACTAACACAACAAGAAAAGCGGAACCAATGAACCAATCTATATTTACATACATATGTGTCTAAAAAGATTTTTACTTTTTTTAATTTAATTTTAGAATTGAATGTTACATGTAATAAAATATAAATTTGATTCTGTAATTATTGTGTCTTTTCTTTTATCAAATATTCAATATACAAATGTATCGAAAGTTGTGCCCTTAATATACGGGCCATGAGAAAATATGGACTAAATTCATATCACGTACCAAATTCTGAATGACAAATACATACATAGTTACAACGAGTCAAAATATATACATATCTACATATTTCGAAATGAATCGTGAACTATTCTGATATTCGCTTTATGCAAATTTTTTTATAATTGGCGCCATTTTTATAACGGTCTTATCTTGCCGTCCAGTTAATAGTGTCATCATTAGTAGGTAACTATAAAAGATAAGAACAATATGTAATTTGTGTCTTCGGTATCTTAAAATTCACAAACAAAAGGTTTTCTTCACAAACGTGTGACGATCAAATATGAGAACTTATTGAAATTAGTATTGTTTTTATATGATAATATTGTACATATGAAAAAATATAGATGAATCAAATATCTCTTAGTCATCTATCGTTTTTTGCACATGCTCACGTATTAAAGTACAATTGAATTTCTTGGATCATTCGAACACACCTTGTTCTCTGGTCATATCTAAATTATTTTACATTGACACACAGAGCTCTACCTAGACACAAAATCCACGAATTGTTGTGGCCCGCATAATGCGTTTTATCTCAACACACAATTTATTTTCAATATAAAAGGACAACGATACTCTGCATTTATCATTCATTGCACGATTATTAGTGTTAAAACAATAGCTTCGCAATGAACACTTTGACGGCTGCGTTTCTGCTGAGCGAACTGATTTTATTAGTAACTGGTGAGTTTTCATCCCCTTAAAATTTATTTAAAAAATATTACTCAATGTTTTCTGATTTCTGCTCTGAAGTCAATTCCGTTGTTACCAACCTTTAAATTCTGTTAAATTAATATAAAACGCAAGCTCTTGCACTGTTTGGTTTGTCACGGGCTTTTATACAGCAAATAAATCAAAATGGTCTTTAATTCTACATTACAGGTAGTTTTATAAACAGATTTCAAGATGGTAAAGTCGTGGGTGGATGGGAAGCTCAGCCCCATTCACATCCATACATAGTGTCTCTTCAGAACAAAATTCTCTGGATGCACCGTCACACTTGTGCTGGATCTATTTTAAACGAATATTGGGTAGGGTATAATATAACAAACCGATTGATTAAACATTTATACTGTTGCTTTTCTTAATCGTATAGTTTTGATTGCAGATCTTGACAGCTGCTCATTGCGTCAGAGAATCTCTCTGGAACTATGTAATTCCAATGGATATCATCGCTGGTATACACTCTGTTAAAGCAAAAGAATCGTCAGCTCAAACAATTCGAGTCGTTGAGAGGATCATTCATCCAGATTATGAAGGGTGACCATTTAAAAATACGATTTCAAAATGTAACATAAAATGTTGAACAGCTTGTAATCAATCAATTTTTCTATTTAGGGGGGTGAATCCTAACGATATTGCTTTGTTGAGATTAGAGAAACCAATTTTCTTCAATAGTAGAGTTCAACCGATTCGTTTACCTGAACAGGAAACGACTCCAACAGGAGAATCGAGATTGGCTGGTTGGGGTTTACTGAAATCAGCACCCAACAGCAAAGCTCCGGAAAAACTTCAAGAGATCGACCTGCCCCTGTTGACATTTAAAGGTATTTTTTCGAAATGATTTCCAACCAAAACTAATTAAAAGCTTTAATTAAAATTTTTTATATAAAATTTAGAATGCAACGACTCCGTCGAATCGTTCAGAGATAGCGATGAAGATAGAAACCCCCTTGATGAAACGTCCAATATTTGCACCGGTCCTCTTACCGGTGGTAAATCTGCCTGCAATGGTGACTCTGGGGGACCTTTGATTCAAAAAGAAGGAAATAGGACAGTTCAGGTTGGTATCTTTAAAATTTGGCAATTTTTAGATCGCATAATGTTAATAAAACTTGTGTTTGATAGATTGGTATCGTCTCGTGGGGCTACAATCCTTGTGGAACTAAAGGAGCACCATCCGTTTACACAAAAGTGTCCTCCTTCATTGATTTCATCACGGAGCATCTTGATTTAGATGATGACTATTTCGATTATTGATTGGTTCAATAGATACTGTATTAAATTCATTTAAATAAAATTTGAGTGTGATAAAAATGTTGTTTCATTAACTTACTGTGCAACTAACGATAAAAAAAAATATTTTCTCAAATGATTATGAAATAATTGATCAAAAAAAAAAAAAAATTATTTAGTAAATGATCACTCAAGGTTTCTTTTATTAGTAAATTCTGTCTCAATTTAGATGAGAGATTTAAAGTTTTATTATCATCATCAAACAATCTGAAAATTAACGGATGAGTGTAAACAATACACACAAAGTTCACTTTCAGGACAGGTGCCAACGCTAAACGGCCAAGAACCACCAATTAACAGTGCGTTTTTAAAATCAAAAGAGTACGGAGCTATCTGTCCATAAATTGGTAAGTTTGGGAGCCGCAATATATATTATCTTCGGATTATATATTTAAAATGAAATTAAATGTTGCTCATTTATGAAATGGATACCAGTAAGAAATAAATTATCTTCGTGATATTTCTATGTATGTATATATTTAATGTTTGACAGTTTATTACTAAAAAGTATTATTGAAAAACGATTGCTTTTTATAATCATGAATTTACACAAACATCGTCGTCACCAGTTATAGGAGCGCTGGTTTATGTGTACATATGTGTGACGTTCATATTTCATACAAAGTGGAGTTTTGTATTTCGTTAAGTTATGTACATATACAAAAGTGTAGACTGGCTACGTAGTTGCTTGTGATGAATCGATTGCGTGTGGTCCAGAGTAGTGTTGTAAGTCGAGAATATTCTCGGAGAACGAGAATATTACGAGAATATTCTCCAAGATTATTCTCCGAGAATATTCGAAAAAAAGGACAAAAACCGAATACATGAAATTTAATATTAAATATTTGTGTTTATCATAATATCACAATCAAAACATGAAATATGTTTTTTTCTAACCTGTCCGATAAGCATACAGGTTTTTGACAAGCATGGCAAAATAATCGGGTTCTTTTTTTTGTTGAATAAGGATAGAATCGGCACAGTCTCGATTACACTCGGGAAATTGCTGCGTACTCTCTGATGCGCATTCTGGTGTAAAGTTGGTTATATCATCTATCGCTTCTGCCGATTGTCAATGATATTGAGATATAACCATAGCAATGGCATCTTGATGTTCGACTTCTATTATTTGTCTTCCATTCTAGATATTTCTGCGTCCATAACAAATATGCATTCAGTGCAGCTATATCCAGCATCTCCATAAATATTCTAAAAGGCCATCTCCTTGTTGACCTTGCACAAGAATATTCACTCGTCATTTTGTCACCGGTGTCGATCACACCTTTTGTTCTATTATAGTGCAAGATTATTTCCGGCTCAAAATTAAGATCGCTATCATATTCCTCTTCATTCATCAAATTTTTTTTTCTAAAATTAGAACGGTATTTGAAAATATAAATATAATCTGCAATATATGTAGCATAACAATATGAACATATTATTACCGTAAATAATAATCACGAACCACAAATGAACTGCTAGTCGCACTGTACACGATCAAATGACGCACGCGCATGGAGCTGCGATAAAAAATCACTGCACTAACACATATATGCACTATGTTAAATTTAACTCACTTCTTGGATAAAACATTTTTTTTGGTTGCTTCCGAAAAGTACATTTACATTGTAATAATTCAATTCTATACATTAATGTATTACTGAGGAATACCTAAAATATGAACTCCGTATTTAGTATATTTACAGAGATATTCACATAATTAGAGGCAATGTCGACTTTGTTTACACCACAGGTAGGGAAAGGTTAAAATCAACATGTCACTTTGCAAAAGAGAAATACGGCAGCTTTGCGTTGTCCATATATATGCGTGTTACGACCGCCGTTGAAATATTCAAACGTCAAAGTGACAGTTGCGTGTTCGCGAACCCGTTGTCTGTATACACACACGATTGTATGGTGGAGGAGTGTGTCAGTGAGTTTCCATGGCAGCGGCGGCCACCATAGCAGAAAGGGGGCTCAGCCCCTCCACAGACACTTCGGCTCGTTCCATGCAACACTTTTTAATACAAGAAAGCTTCTGTGCTACCCCGAACACAGACACAGACATTGCCGACCTGTTGCAGGAGATATCCCGTCTCCAAGCCGACGGACATCAATCCGATCACAATACCGATAGAGACATTGAAGACATTCTCTCAGAAGCCGAGACGCTCGTCTCCGAGCGCTCGATCAAAATCAACAGTCTCATACCCCCCCCTTCCATTTCTTCCAGTATCGCCAGTCGAGATACATACCTTCCGTATCGTACCCTGTTGAGGCAGAATACTAGTTTGAAAAAGGCGAAGCAATCCGACGTTGATACCAAACGAGACATGGCTAAACACAACGACGTGCTTCCCAATCCAGTAAGTAGTGCTCTTTGTTTAAAAATGTACATACTTTGTTTATATGCAACTAATAACTGTTGACAAAATGTAAAGTCACAGTAGATAATCATATTGTAGAGATAGTTGATAGTTATTTATACCTAGGACAATTGGTTAACATGACTGGATGTACAGTAGAAGGAATGAAACAAGAAATGAAGCGCTTTTGGAGGAATGAACATTGGTTTTAGATCCAACATTCCGCTATGCTTAAAAAATGCGTACTGCCGGTTATGACGTATGGATACTAAATTCAACAATGTTACGCAAGATCCAATGCACACATAGAAGCATGAAAAGATGTATGCTCTGTGTAACGAGAAGAGATCGTAAGAGGAATGCATCGGTAAGAAGCATGACCAAAGTGGCAAATATAGCGGAACGTGGCTTCCTTCCTGTCGGTCTTGAACAATCTGCATCCACTTGACTCCAGACATCCTTTTCAATTCATCAGCCCATTGTCTACTCGGTCTACTTTGCTTTCTTTCTTTCTTATCCATGTATTCCTCTTAACATTCTCGAATTTAGCATCCACGTTTCACATCCATACGCATTGGTTGTATGCCTCTTTTTTAAGTATAGTGGGATATTGGATTTAAAAACTGTTCATTCTTAAAAAAGCGCTCCATTTCTAGTTTCATTCCTTCTACTTTAAGTCCAGTCATGTTCATAAATTATCCATGTATAAATAATTATTAACTATCTCTACAATATGGTTATCTACCGTCGCAGAAGTTGTTTCTATTCAAACAAAAACTTCCTCTTGGCTTGGAGTTTTCGGACACGGGCCAGGTAGAATTTTGAAATATGCCATCGAATTTAACATTAACTCGAGTTTAACAAAACTGACTAAGGGATTCATACCTTGAGACCGAGCTCAATACGACATTGAAACCGAATTCATTCACACGGTGATGTTTATAATAGTTTATTATAAATACGAATATAATTATAATACATATACATATATATATTTTTTATTTATTTAAACGTATACTATCACGCTGCGTTGGCAGCACTCGCCATAACTCTCAACGCTGCCAACGATTCCTTAGCCACTTTGATAATATAAGTGGCCGGCAAGATGAATCCGTATCGTCCCTTATCGCTCAGCTCTATCGTATACGAATACTTTATCTTTCCGACCGCCTTCGCCCAGTCGTCTGATCCTCCAGCAGCCGGATACAAGACGATACTCGACGCACCGACTTTATACGAGGTTCCGCCGGTGTTTTGTATCGCCTGAGCAGCTCTTTTACCGACTGCGTCTAAATCGGCATGATCTGCAGGCACCACTTTGTCGTAACCCCACGGATACAGTATGTACTGTCCGTAGCTGTGGTAAGACACGTACAATTTGAAGTTTGCCGACGAGGTCATGATGAAGTTCTGCAAAATAATGACATTGGCTATTATGCTGATAGCGGTTATATATGTATGTGATTGGTGATTATAATTACGGCTAAAGCTTTGCTCTCCGGTTCCGAGAATGCACTGCTGCCGGCGTACACTTCACTGCATGGATTTTTCGATGTTCCTTGTCCGCCCCAATGATGTCTAAAGTTTGAATGATCACATCAATAGTACATGTGTCTACGGTGTTGAATAATGTTTTAGCGGTGTCAGTACGATGGATTTACCCGAAATTCCGGTTGAGATCGACTCCAGAACAGCTGAGGCCGTTTCCTTTTCTATTTTTCCTCCATAGACGATCGATCAAGTGTGTGTACTCGTATCCATCGGGATTCACCACCGGTAGGAAATACCTAAAATGATATTATCATATGTAGCATCAATATAATTATTATATATATAATAGCCCAATTCCGTCTGTCTGTCTGCTGATAACGCTCGCCTTGGTGAAGGCTGAAATTCAAATTTAATTGAAAAAACACGAACGTCGAGAGTGGAATTTGAACCTGTGATCACCAGGTTGGGTGAGTTAGCGCTAACGCATTCACACAACACCGGTGATGGGAGGCCTCCTATAATTTGAAAATATTAATCCTTAGTAGGTTCGCGACTTTGCTAAATTGTTACATAATCAACTACGTTAAACACGTCCGTTGATATTCAACAGGCTTACACTAGTATAACATATTGAGCCTTTATGATCAATGCGCTTTTATTACTGACATATGCGTGGGCTAACAATGGGCTACGGGAATAAACTTAAGTATAAACAAGAATAGTAATTAAAATTTTCAATGAACTGTTACCCGCCCCTAACTTCCAACCTCTCCCACCTAGGCAGATCAGTTAATTTAACTATCTTCTCAAGTGTTCTGGACGAATCGACAGACTAAGGCCTTTATGTATTTGCTGTCTTCTGTCGGGACGTTGTCTGAGCTTGGATTACTCGGAGCAAGATCAAACAAGCTTTTGATCCGAGTTTTTTTTGAATTGGGTTTTATGTAGCGGACAAATCGAAAGTTTATCAAAAAGTCAACTGAATTTGAACTATTTATTGATTTCGTTTTTAAATTATGTAATTCGTATATTTTACCAGTCAATATTGCGTATGAGATCCGATTCGTTGTCGAAGTCTTCGACGAATTGATTGATGATGTACGTCACGGTGGCGGGACTTATCCATTCACGGGCGTGGATTCCACCGTCGATCCACACAGCTTTATTGTTTCCTCCGTTCGATATCCTGAGAACCTACACAGGATAAATAGTCGAAATTACACCACGTGTTGAAACCAAAATAAGCAATATTCATTATCAATTACACGTTAAAATCGAGCCAACGACAAATTTATACGAATTTAGAAACTCACCTTCAACGGTCTTCCTTCGTGAGATTGTCCTATGGTGTGAACGCTGCATATCGACGGATATGTGCTCGCCAAGTAATCTAAAAACCCGTGTATATCCGACAATCTGTGGTACTGCTTCCATGTCAAACGGTGTCCTGAATTGACAACGGTGTACGTTAGTAATTTGTATATATGTACATATTTTAAATTTACATGCATCGTATTGGACATTTGTTTAATACGTATGTACATATTGATGTGAATATTTTACAATGAAATTATTACATACATATACTATTTTTCATGCTATTATAATATAAACGGTGACATGCTTTCAGTGCAATACCAAGGATCCTGTCATATACGTGTGTGTGTGTGTTATCTACAATTTAACGCCTCTGCAATCATTGATAGTCTGTTTTTGTTTATACAAGATAGTTTGAGTTGGAAAACCGTTGTAATGTAATGTAATGTTCAGATTTTTGCCAATGATGGTATTTAGTGGATAGATACAACATAAAATTTGAAGATTTAGTAGTGTGCACGGTTACTACCACGTTAAATTTTTATATTCGGAAATTTGGATGGACGGCACTGACACCGGAAGCTGGTTGGTTTGTTTTTATTTACTTTTTTCGCTTTTGGTTTATTTTTATCA
The DNA here is from genome assembly GCA_022651745.1 of Parapsyche elsis. Taxonomy (NCBI): domain Eukaryota; kingdom Metazoa; phylum Arthropoda; class Insecta; order Trichoptera; family Hydropsychidae; genus Parapsyche; species Parapsyche elsis. The sequence continues at coordinate 2,067,372 of JAGVSN010000030.1, forward strand.
TGCAATTGAGCCTTGTGACAAACCCCAGTTGGCCGTCGGCCAGTATTCCATGTGCTCGTCGAGGGAATTGTAGCCCATGTACGCACCGAGCATCGCCATTCTACGGCTAACCGGCTTTACCACCGGCATGGCGGTGTGACCCTTGATTCTGTAACTGTTCCAAAATTTGTAAGCCCTCGCTGCAAATTAAAATATTCAGTGTCCGATGTACACTATGTCTTCGAGACGGAGGGGGGGAAGTCGTGTTTCACACAAGTTTAAATGTGTACCTTAAAATTGCGATTAAAATACATCACTGTTATGCTTCGACATCAAAACGGAATCTTATCATTGTGAAATTTTGAACCCAGTCTACACACAAGCAACATGTCATCAACTACATTTAAACTAATCGCTCGTGAGAGTCGAAGCATCTTGATAAAATTGTATTTCCATTGAATTGCACGTATTATATTTAAGTATTGTGTACAAAGACAGATTTATCTTTTTAATTACATCATTTGCTATTCGACGACTTGAAAAAGTTTCTTCACTAGATGGCGTCTTTAACCCTTTGCCCGCGGTAACAAATATAGAGAACAACATAGAATTTGTTAATCGAGTTTTCGACCATAAATATAGATTGTAATATTTATTTCAGTAGCCGAATATGTCAACTGGTACCTAAAGTATTTTTTTAAATAATGAAATATTATGTCTTGTAGTTTCGGCTCAATGTTCAAATAATCATTCTTCATAGACAGGGGCGCCACAGAACACTGTGCAGTTTTAAGATTTTAAGTAAAGTCACAAGATTTTAAGTAAATCCAAGATGTGGCATTTAAAATATATATATTTAGTAATGTATTCAACCAGTTTTGAACCTTAAAATAGCTGTAATATAGGTGCAACCTCCCGTGCAATGTTCATGACTACTATACACGCCATCCGCCCTACTGGCATTTCGAACATGACGTCTATGGTAGTCATCCGCGGGGGATAGGTTAACCCGTTTACAGTTTGATACTTAGGCCGACGGGGTCAATAGAACTAATGTTGGGATAAAGCGTCCTGTAACTAGTTTGCAAACCTGTTGCAAAGTCAAAATTATTGTTGATTTGATGCCTCAGTGTGGACCGAGCTGACAAATCGAAGTTAACGGTCACCACTCAACGAGCAATAAGATGTAACGTTTATGTTAACATACGTGGATAATACGTGGGCTTAGTCAATATTACATCTTTCTGCTCATTCTTGGCCTGGATTTTTTAAAATTGATTCATTAAAATTCTGTTTTTTACAATAGTTTTATACCTTTTCGTTCCTGCAATTCGGTTTCTTCGTCGCTGAGCGGTGGATTTTCATTGTCTATATACTGTTGTAAATCGGGAATGACAACGCTGTACGGTACGTTGTTGTTCTGCAACACTTTTGACACTCGGTCTAATTTGTGTGGTTTAATCATGAAGTCGACAGCCTCGTGATCGCCGCCCCATGCTGCTACTTCTGTAAATTTATTTAAAAATTTAAAGTTGTATTATGTATCTCATACCAAATCTTAGTCTACTTTTTGGCTATTAAACACATTATTTGTAATTAGATTTGGTATATGTTGGTGGTGTACCTTTATATCTGGTCAAGTTGCCGACTATACGTAGTCTATCGTTGCTGTCGATGGCTACATTCCATACTTGAGCACCTGTGTATGTAACTTTATCTTGACTTTCGGTGCCTGTTTCGTCATTGGAGTATTGTTCCGCTTGCACTGTCGGTGTATAATCTGTTTTTGCTGAAAATAATGAAAAAACTGATCAATTTACTACCGCATTCATAAATAGGTTCAAGTCGTTCTGAAGATGCACATATTTTACAGTCAAAGTGTGAAATCCTTTCCAAGCTTAGTCATATTATACAACGTCCAAACGTTTTAGGCAAAGTATTAAATGAATGTTGCTGTTTGAATCATTTTTTATCTCACCAATCCGACCAGCTAATCCCAAAGAACAATTTGAACCAGTTTTTTTTCATGCAGTCTTTCTCTCATACATGCTATTTCTATTTAAATGTATAAAGCATAGTACACTTTGCATGGTCATTGTAAAAATGTCTAGGCATTTTATACAATGCGGGATTTCACACTTTGCATGTAATATATTTGTACATACATAAATATTATGTACGTTAACAAGTTAATATAAATCTTTCTTCAAACTGAAGTCTTCAAGAATATGTGTCTATTATGTTTTTTTTTAATATCCATTTTAAACTAGCAATCGTTCGATGTATTATTATCGGATGCTGAATTTGCTTTTATCATAGTTTGGCAGGCTAATAACATTTTATTTAATTTGATTCAAAATAGAGTTGGTACAACCATGATTTGCCCAATAATGACGGTTTATCGTGTTTATGAACAATTCTATACACGCGGTATTTCCAAACGAGTTCATGATAATTTTGTAAATATTTAAAATGTCATTTTTAGTAATGAAATTTTTCTTGTGCTAAAATGCGATTTGTCCGTGACATGAATGATGTGCTGTCACACAATGAAACATTAAACAATGAATGTGAAGTTAACGTTCTCAAAAACTTAAAACATCATTTTGTATGTATGTATGTTTCGAGGTTGCTTAAAATTAATTGTATGTATGTATGTACATATTGAATCATTACAATGTTCACATTTAAATGTAAATATAAATAAGGGGATGTTAACTCGAGTGTGTCACTGTGAATTTTTTCGCATGTCGTCAGAATAACGATTTGACCAAATATGAATACTTTATTTGTGATAAAACGAACGCACGAAATAAGCGGTTTTTCAAGATTTTTCTATATTTTCGAGTGAGTTGATTGAATTTAAAAATCATAATACCGGTTGCTAAGAATATATTTTTTTTAACATCAAATTTTGAATATCAATGAGCTATTTTAAGATACACCCGTCCTTGATTCCACAAAACTATATAAAAACAAGTGATGCAATCAATAGTAGTGATTGATTTTGATGAAATATTTGACTCGACTTGTATGTTTGAAAAAATTTTCATAGTAGCTTAAAATCAAGTTGAATTGTACTTTCATTAGAAGTGTGCAATTGTTTATGCTTCCATTTACGTTACCGATGTAAATTGACCGCAATAATATTAACTTTATCCGTATTAATTCACAGAACAGTACGGCTGTTGATTTTACGACAAAAAAAAAGCTATAAATTTCACACATTGACGCTTCTCAAGAACAAAGTCCGCATCGGAAAAACATCCATAAATTGATTTTATATAAAATATAAACTGTTAGTACTATGAACTTTTTGTGGTGGATGTTTGTAGATTTTTTTTTATGAAACAAAACTAGCACATATCAAATCGAGGTCTCGATTTGGATTCACTGAACCATTTTTACACATAAATGTGTGAGAGAGCACATCACTAATGTCCCATATCGATCACGTATGTATGTATGTATATTGTGCATATATTATACGATGAATTTTCGTTTCACTTCGTACGTTCTCTGTTTTGGTCGTTTGGTTGTTCATCTTCCAGGAAGTACACCGCGTCAGGATTGAATCCAGGACCGGTCCATGGTGATGATGGTCGATCTGGTGCACCCTGAGCTACTGCTATCACCAGTGCCACGACTGAACACCATGAGGAGTGCATGTCGACTGGTTCCGGTGGTGTTGGCAATAATCGTTTTATACTCAGTAACCAAATCAACGGTACTGTTAAGTTCTCACTTTTATATTTCAATTCCAATCAAAGGACGCCAGGCTATAATTCAGTGGTTAGAGCGTTAGTCTCTATAGCGAAAGTCAAGGGCTTGATCCTTGTATGTCGATAGGTTTTCGACCTTAAATATCGTCATTGACAAAATTTGAATATTACTTAATTCGAATCGGACGTTTTTTGTTAGAGTTTGCCAATTTATCTAAATTAGTTGCGAGACGCTTCTGCAAAACAAACACCTTCTAAAAAAGCTTTTACTACCTACCAAATCATTGTTATTTATACCTAGGACAATTGGTGAATGAAGAAGAAGGAATGAAACTAGGATGGAGTGCTTAAAAAATAAGGCATACGACCAATGCGTACTGCCAGTTATGACGTATGTATGTGAAACGTGGATGCTAAATTCAAGAATTTTAAGCAAGATCCAGTGCACACAGAGAAGCATGGAAAGATGTATGCTTGGTATATAACAAGAGGAATACATAGGTTATAAGTATGAACCAAAGTGGAATATATACATAGCAGAACGTGTGAAAAAGTTGAAGTGGATACATTGCGACAAGAATGAATGGCAGATGGACGCGAGAAATACTGGAATGGTATCCGAGAGGATGTTAACTGGATGCAGATTGCTCAAGACAGACAGGAATGGATGAAGTTCCAGCAGTGGATAGTGATCGGCTGAAATTGATGATGAAATCATTGTCTGTTACCTCTCTCCCTTTCAGAAGGCAATGGAGAGTATTTTTTTCTAAGTTAATTCACTATGATAGACCGTTAAATGTTTGTCGAATAGTGAAGAGGCAACGTTTGATATCAAGTACGCCACATTCGTGAGAGGAATCGAGGAATTTTCAAATGAAGAATCAAGGGGTTAAACATTTTTGTTGAAAAGTTTTAAAATTTATTAATTAATATACAACATTCTTCAACCTAACTTAACTTTGACCTAATAATAAGAGGTAGGGGTTATTTGAAGGAAAATGCAGAACTGCGCAGGCACGAGTACAATATAGTTAAAAAGTAAAGTTCTAAAGAATTTAATGATTTTTTTAATATTAATCTCAACGACGACTTATTATTTCTTTTATTAATTCAACATAATTTAACTACATATGTATTAGTTTTTTTTCCCCATTGTGTTTTTTTTTCTAATTTAATATATTATACACGTGTATATAAAAGCCTCAACAGGTGTTTAATAAATAAATACGATGAACTTGTACAAAAATATTGAAGATTTTTTTATTTAGATTGGTCAGGTCCATTTTTAAAATAAGAAAACGCTGTATTAGAATTTTTTTCTTATAAACGTGTTCTACTCATATAATATGTGTTTAACAATAAAATATTAACGTAAAAAATGCGCCTCGCATTAAATTCTCCACAATATATGTATAGTTACATGTATATTTTTTTTATCACAGTTTGCTAAATATATTGAAAAAATACTGATATTATTATACTGATACTGATACTACTAATGTATTATATTAAAACAAAAATCTTCCTGTTTACTGGCGAAACGTTGCTATGTATAATGAACGATTATTGTAAATATAATAGCCCAATTCCGTCTGTCTGTCTGTCTGTCCGTCTGCTGATAACGTTCGCCCGGCTAAAGGCTGAAATAAACACGAACGTCGCGAGTGGGATTTGAAACCGTGATGGGTGAGTTAGCGCTAACGCGTTCACCCAACACCGGTGATGGGAGGCCTCCTATAATTTGAAAATATTAATTCTTAGTAGGTTCGCGACTTTGCTAAATTGTTACGTAATCAATTACGCCAAACACGTCCGTTGATGTTCAACGGACATATGTAGTATACAATAATTCCCGTAATGTGACGTCACTGGTCACGCTCACGTCTTAGGAACAGCCGAATTGTTTGATCAATGTTTTGCCCGTGACACGGCCATATACGAGCGCGGCGAGAGCGACGCCGCGTACCCGCAACTATTTTAATCAAATCAACTAGTTGATAAATAAAATAAGGTATTTTGTGACCTCTGACAATAAGTATCACGATTGATTTACATATATCCTAAATTCTTTTACCGAGGATGACTTTCGTTTGCTTTCGATTTGCTTTGTTTACATTTTGCGATTGCATGATAAAATTATTGCATTTCACTTTCTGAGAATCGATTATGTATGTATTTATGCGTTGTTTAGATCTGTTGTGTGTATGATTGTATGCACAATTTAAGTCGAATCATTTTTTTATTATTTTGCATGTGATTATTGACTATTTTCTGGCAGGTATCATTTCAAGCGAAATTGAATAATGATTAGAATTATTAGAACGATTACTTATGACTTGGTGAATATTTTTTAATAATTCGGTGAATCAAATTATCACTGTAAATAAATAACATTTTGGGTTAACTTTACCTTTTTATGCACTGTCTACTTAAAAGATTTTTAATTTGACTCATTTGGGTTTCGCGCTTGATCGCTTATTAATCTCTCTTCACTGTACAAAATCGCTTTGAATACATAGAATAAGATGATATTGCAATTTGTCTAATTTCAGTTTAATTACCCGTGCACTTTAGTTTTTAAAATTGATTTTCAGTGTTTTTTAATGGCACTTTCAGACTTACACATAAAAAGCGTAATCGCTCATTTATCTCTCTCCACTGTACATACAAAATCGCTTTGAATAGAATATGTAAGATGCTTTTCCCGTATATAAGATGATATTGCAATTTGTCCAATTTCAGTTTAATTGCCCGTGCACTACAGTTTTTAAAATTGATTTTCAGCCAAGTGTAGTCTTTTTTAATGACACTATCAGACTTGCACACAAAAAACGTACGTGTCGATCCGCTCGAAGGCAACTACAATAGATTAAAAATAGTTCAGAGCTTTCTTTTTCGAATCGTGAATATATTAATCGTTGATTCCATTAGCGATAACTTCAAAACGTGCATAATTGTACACGAATCAGCGTTTCAAACGATCGTTTCTATTTTTTTTTCCATCCGCACTTCTTCGCGTGGTAATGTTTTGCTTTGTCCATTGTTTTTTTTTTTTTTCCACCTTACAATTTTATCCACACTCAGTCGTTTTTCGATGTACATATGTACATACATACAGTACAAGTTCCGTATCTTCTTCGTAGGATTTTGTCAGGTCGTTCCGAGTGCACTTCAGCGAACGGAAATACACGAGAAACTCGTTCTCCATCCGTGTGCATCGTTCATTCTTATCTCTTCAGACGATAGTAGTCCCCGTGTGACTGGTTCTTATAGCTTTCAAAAGTAGTTCACACCGTTTGATACGTCTTTTCATATCGTCGGTGTGTATCAAATGATAGTGGTTTCTATTATTGAATCGCATTGCTTTCTATTCCAGCTCCGCGTCCTTATCGGGTAGTCCGCTGTACTAAAATCTGAGTGTATTTATTGCTTTAGCTGCTGGCAAGATTTGAATATTACTTAAATCTACCCGAATTGCTTATTGACACAGTTTCATACAAAATTGGCACCAAGTGATCTTCTTCCTACTTTAAGTAACTCCAAGCACTAAGTAACTCACGTACTCGTCTTTGCTTTCAGTGTCCTGTAAGTTTATTGAAATTTTATATATCATTATCATCATTTTCAGCCGTTCACCATCCACTGCTGGATGAAGGTCTCTCCAATCCTCCACTCGGCCTATCTTCCACTCGGTCTACCTTGCTTTCTTTCACATCATCTCGGATGCCGTTCTGCTATATCTGCCACTTTGGTCATGCTTCTTCCGTTATTCCGAGCAATCACCTTTTTATGCTTCTCTGTGTGCACTGGATTTTGCGTAACATTCTTGAATTTAGCATCCACGTTTCACATCGATAGGTCATAACTGGCAGTACGCATTGGTCGTATGCCTTATTTTTTTAGGCATAGCGGAATGTTGGATTTAAAAACAACGTTCATTCTTCCAAAAGCACTCCATCCTAGTTTCATTCTTCTTCTTTACATCGGGTCATATTCACCAATTGTCCTAGGTATAAATAACTATCAACTATCTCTACAATGTGCTTATATATACAGTGACTACGTTTTGCGTGCAAAATTCATTTAACATAATAAATAAATAAAAATGGCAACTAATGAGCAGAGTTAGTAGTAATTACAAAATTCTTAGAGGTATGCAAATTGGCTGGAATCTAGCCACCAGTATTAGAAGTGGGGCTTAGTAAGGTACAGAGCTAAATTTTTAGCCTAAAAATGTTGCCATTACTGCTGGTAAACTCTCCGTCATAAAAGGAAATGTAGAAAGAACGAGAAACATGAGCCAGATAATAGAACGCTCTGATTCAATAATGACAATGTTCATGAAAAAATCGGAAAAAGGCTCACAGACAAGGACCTAATCCTTAATTCCAGAATTAGTCATAGCAGCTCGTGTTCGAAATTTGTTTTTTTGTTTCAACAACAACAACAACACAACAAGTGTTCGCAGATATAAATCGTCGAAAAAATGCGAGGGACCATCTTGTTTGGGACCATCTGGCGTCCATCGCCCAGCCAAAACAAGACATGGGATATGGAAAAAAAGAGTAGAGTGACCCGAAGCGATGACAGTGCTGTTCGTTCTTTCGTTCGATACTAAAAATTACAAAGCCATAACCGGAGCAAGAAGAAACAAAAGCAAACGAGCGGTTTCACATGATTGGGTATTCAGCGCAAGAGGAGACGTGTAACGGGACATTGTTTGCTTTGCACTTGGGTGTATTATTATCGAGGACACTTTTACACCGCGACTGCCGTGTGTGAATGTTAAGTGAAAAAAAATCGATAGCGAATTTGTTTGCCACACCAATATATATATAAAGTCAAAAGGATGGATCCTTGTCGCGAAAGGAAACTCGTTCCGAATCAAATTGATTGCTTGATTTCAATGACACCGCTAATGTACCCAAAATGTATAAAATTTGACTATTAGATACACGTTGTTTTTTTTTTCTGAACCAAAGAAGTTGAATGCACTAGAGTAGCTGTATGAACTCTGATCGTGTCGCATGGGGTCAGAAAGTTAGAGAACTGGACTTAGACCGGACTAGTTTCGATAATCTATTTTTGTGCTGAATAACTAACTATAACCACTTTACGTCGTAACATTGTACAAGAAATTGTAATAATTACAGCCATTCTAGTACAGTTAAACTCTTTGGGTTGTACTCTAGCCGTCATTGGTAGGAGTAATCGAAACCAAACTTTGCATGGTCTTATAAATAAAATACTTGGGACAATTGGTGGATATGACTGGTTGTAAATAAGACGTAATAAAACTTTTGGAAGAGTGAACATTGTTTTTAAATCCAACATTCCGCTATGCTTAAAAAATAAGGCATACGACCAATGCGTACTGCCAGTTATGACGTATTAATGTGAAACGTGGGTGCTAAATTCAAGAACGTTACGCAAAATCCAGTGCACACAGAGAAGCATGAAAAGGTGTTTGCTCGGAATAACGAGAAGAGATCGTAAGAGGAATACATACATGGGTAAGAAGCATCACCAAAGTGGCAGATATAGCAGAACGGTATCCGAAAGGATGTGAAAGAAAGCAAGGTAGACCGAGTGGAAGATAGGCTGATGAATTGAGAAGAATGTGTGGAGTCAAGTGGATGCAGATTGACGTATGAATCTGAAACGTGGATGCTAAATTCAAGAGTGTTACGCAAGATCCAGTGCACACAGAGAAGCATGGAAAGATGTATGTTTGGTATAACAAAATGAGATCGTAACAGGAATACGTATTAAGAAGAAACATAACTAAGGTGGCAGATATAGCGAAATGTGTGAAAACGTTGAAGTGGACACATAACGAGAAGAATAGATGCGAGAAATACTGGAATGGTATCCGAGAGGATGTGAAAAAAAGCAAGGTAGACCGAGTGGACGATGGGCTGATGAATTGAGAAGAATGTTTGGAGTCAACAGGGTGCAGATTGCTCAAGACAGACAGGAATGGAAGAGGATTGGAGACACCTTCATCCAAGAGTGTACGGTGAACAGCTGAAAATGATGATGATAAAGAAAATAATCCAACTTTAAAGGTCGATGGATGGGTTAAATTTAATATAACTCAAATAATGAGTAAACGTCTTGGAATCTTCGAACCAAATCAGACAACGTATAAAAGTTCAATACTCTGCATACACGCGCGAGTGGAAGATACAACACTGTAGAATTGTTGTTGACCGGTTATTTTGCATAAAGTATTAATTCGCAATTTATCGAGAATTTTTTTTTCTTGGCCGTACTCAGAAACTTGTATCGCAAACGTAAATAAGGAAAACATTTTGTTTTTAAGCTTTATATAAAGGATGATTCGCCTTTTTTGTTATGTTTGCAATCGTTTTGTAGTCTGTTCTAGTTTGTTTTAATCACATTTAAATTTTGTTCCAGGTTAAATCGGCCGATGTTGTTAACTCGGACGATCTTGATGTAAATGTCATTTTGGCGAACAAGATTCCCAGCAAGGAAAGTTTGAACGTTTCCGATGAACGATTCGCATCTTTTTTTTTACAAATCAATGAAGTGACTAACTCTAGTGAGCCGATCAAATCGCCGAAGTTCAAACAACACGATGCCGTTCAAAAGAAGTTGAATGTGGCACTCGAAGAGTTGAAAGATGCCAAGGAGAAGTTCAAAAGTGTTCAAGTGCAATGTGAACTTGCCACCGAGTCGTCTAAAGATCTAAAAGAGACAAACGAAGAACTCTCGAGGGACAAGAGAGCGCTGGAGTTGAAGTCGTCGGAGAAAGACGATATCATTGTCAAGCTGAGGAAAGATTTGGAATTGTCGAGGTCCGAATCGTCCAAATTTGAAGCAGATTTGGCTCGTTTGAAAGAGGATGCAGCTCGTTGGAAAGAAGAGAAACAAAATCTCAACGTGCAAGTTAACAAAGACAAAGCCATTATTCAAGACTTGCAAAGACAGTGCAAGGAAATGGAAAGTATATTGATGAGGAAACATCCCGATTCTGTGTCAGCACTCATAGGTAATTGCAATGTTTTATTCATTACATGATATTGTATTATATATAATTAGTAAATTTGTACCCATCTATGTAGTTTATTTATTTACCCGATCGCCCTGCATGACATTACAGATTTTTCTGTGCTGTCATTACACTGTGTATTATTATATTAAATTCGATGTTACTTAATTATTAATTTTTCAGTTGCATCTAAACAGCCTTCTTTTGAACTTGAAACGAAGAAACTTTTAGAAAAACGCATTTCAGACTTGGAAAATGATCTGAAAGTGGAAGAGGACCGATACCAAAAGACGCTGTCGAGCATTCAAAGAAAAGTTAACTCGATGAAAGAAAACTACGAGACGCACATAAGCGATTTGGAAAAGCAGGTGATCAATTTACAGCTGATCAACTCGGAGATAAAAGAAAAAATCAAACACAGAGATTTCAGCGAGCTGGCCACGCAAACCACTAGTACCAACTCGTCGGTCGCTGTTCAGACATTGAACGCGAGACCATCATCGGGCAAAATTAAAAATCAAGCTGCAGCTACGTCCAATTCGAATATTCACGCCAAGGAAGACAGTCATCTGATGGCCACCGTGCGAGGTCTCAACTCCGAGCTGGTCCTGAAAGAGAAACTCATGTCTAAGTTGATCAAAGAATTGGAGGAAGCGAAGCGACTTGTGCAAAAGTTGCAAAAGAATAAAGATTCAGGTAGTTTATCTTCTTTGGTTTCAGTTCTTAGGACTGCCGTGTTATGAAAATATATAAATTAAAAAAAAAAGCTTATAGAAGTTTTAGTGTATGTGTAGTAGAGACGCAAATTGAAACGCAAAACTCAATATATGTATTTCGAAATTTTTAGACGAGTACATAGTCCCTTTGTTCATACTGAGTGCAACACGCTATCAACATTACTTGTGGAATGAAAGTGGAATGAAAGTGAAAGTTTAGTAAAAAAATTAGTTCCTTTAATCAAGGACATAATCATTTATATTATGTTTAATCAATTTTGCATGCAAAGCGTAGTCACAGTAGATAGTTATTTATACCTAGTAGGACAATTGGTGAATATGACCGGATGTAAAGAAGAAGAATGAAACTAGGATGGAGTGCTTTTGGAAGAATGAACATAGTTTTTAAATCCAACATTCCGCTATGCTTAAAAAAGAAGGCATACGACCAATGCGTACTGCCAATTATGACGTATGGATGTGACACTTGGATGTTAAATTCAAGAATGCTACGTAAGATCCAGTGCACACAGAAGCATGGAAAGATGTATGCTCGGTATAACAAGAAGAGATCGTAAGAGGAATACATGCGTAAGAAGTATGACCAAAGTGGCAGATATAGCGGAACGTGTGAAAAAGTTGAAGTGGACACATAGCGAGAAGAATGTGAGAGGATGAATCCGAGAGGATGTGAAAGAAAGCAAGGTAGACCGAGTGGATGATGGGCTGATGAATTGAGAAGAATGTGTGGAGTCAAGTGGATGCAGATTGCTCAAGACAGTCAGAGAGGCCTTCAAAACGACTACGTTCAAAGTTTCGGCTCATATAATAAAGATATTTTATAGTTGTTTGTATTACAGGTACGGTCGCCAAAGTACAAACAGTGGAAAAATCCAACGTACGTAAATCTAGACCGGCTAGCGTTAAAGTCATGAGAATATCAACCGATGTATTGAACAACAATTCAGCACCGAATAAGCAAGAAAAAGAAAAGTTAAATTCTAAAACCGAATTCAATGCCCTTCAAAAAGATTTTGAGAATTTAAAAAAGATGAGAATCGACGATGTAAGAGTACGATCATTGTTTATCATAATTTGTATGTATTGTTTTTTTTTTTTTTAATTTGATGCTCAGTCGATCGTGTGTTTAATTTCAGTTGGTCGAATTGCAAACCAGTCACGAGAAGGAGTTGATGAGTTTAAATTTGAAGGTTTTGCCGTTGCAACACGACGTTGATGCGCTCAATACCACGGTGGAGACGTTACGCGGTCAGATCAAACTGATGGAAGAACAGCTATCGAGCATAATGACCGAACGAGATCATTTCAAATGTCGCGCCGAACAGTTAAACTCAAAGTTGGGTCAATCGAATAATTTGGACACTAATCGTTTCGGCAAAGTCAACATTAGAACGAACGACGGAGACTATGACGATTTGAGAATAAAGGTTAATTTCTTCACAAGCCATACCCGTTAACATTTTAAATTGTCATTTTTTAGTGTGTCTGTTAATGATTTCAGGTTATGGAATTGGAGAAACGATACGAAGGTAGAGAAGTTAGACTCAAGTCACTCATCAGCTCGTTGGCTAAAATAAGAGACGCCCACACAGGGAGTTCTATTATCGATTCTGGACACTGTACCGAAGGATCTGTACCATCTCAGACGTTTCGCTCTTGTTGATCGAACTATTAAACTGTGCTTTAAAGATTGTAACATGTTTATGTTTTCCTTTATCTCTCTATGTGTACATCGTAGCAGTTAGAGAACGGGAAAGTGTCATTCTAAGAAATGAGTCAGGTTGAATGTGATCGTACACGATGCTTATGTTGCGGCAAATGTGGATAGAAAATGTTCTAAAGGGGTTTATTAATACACTAGTTTATTGCCCGTCGACGATTGACACATATTTATTGGTGTTTATATTGACTTGTATGGTAAGTAGCGTGCTTATGCTAACTAAGGTTACGATATCAACAATGCGTTTTGGCGTCAATCAAACCAGCAAACAGATTTTAGCTCTTCGTATATATGTAGCATATTTAGGGGTTCCGTCATGTCGTGAATGAGATTCTGGATGATGCGCTATGTGATATTTATGTATCTAAAAAGCTTTTCTAATACATATACTAATGTATATAAAAACTCTTCACATTTGTTGTAACGTATGAGTGCTATCGAATACAATACGCTTTATTGGAAATTGAAGTGAGTTGCCTTTCTAAATATGTGTACTTGATGTTGAAGACTGGAATGATTGAATCATTTTTGTATTCATCCTTTTCATTCCAAATTTTTCATCGTAGTGTATTTCGATTCTTCAATTGAATTTTAGTAATTTATTCGTATGTATTTTCTTCAATCGTGCGACGAATATTTCGCATTCATCCTAAATATTTTATACGTACTTTTACAATTTATTGTTGAATGAATAAATATTATTAGTGTCGATTTATCTCGAGTGTTTTTGTCTCTTTAAAATTTTGGAATATCTATATTGTATTGTGTAATTAATAATTATTGATCTAACGAAACATATCTCTTCCGTAATGCGATTCCTTGCTCACATGTTTAATGTATTGCCAACGTAATTTTTGTAATATTTATTTATTTTTATGGAAGAAAACTGAATTATAGATATATTTTCAACGAAAGATCTTATTTTCTAGTCAATTATAATATTATTCTTATATTAATGTGCTTGTAGGTGCCTTATACGAAAAAAAAAAAAAAAAACTATTTACTATCGAAATTATATCCTATTTTATATTCATATTGACAGCTATAAATGTATTTTTAATTATACTGAATCACAAATTATAATAATTCATGCTGCTATACTTAATTTTATTTTGTTTAATAATTATTTTGGGACCATTTTCTTATTTGCATTCCATTATTTCACAAAATGTATTATTGTAATAAAATATATTTAACTATGAAATAAAAGTGTATCATTTTGAAACATTAATTATATATTTTGTATTCACATTTACATTTCAACTACAACATATTCATATCATTAAAATATTCATTTTTAATTTCAAAATTTTCCATTATACAATGATTGCTAAGAAACATTTTTTTTTTTCGTATATATGTAAATGCTGTGTAACAAAATAAATTACAGACTTCATATTGTTGATGGTAATATTTTTAAAACTATTTCTAATTACATTTTCTAAACACTACCTTATCATTTCTAATTGTATATTATGATTTGTTTACGTTTATCACTCTTGAAAATTTGGTCACGCCTGTTTTGTATGTCGACAGTTGATCCGGAGACAAATGATTTTAATCGTGTTTGACTTTAGTCAATGGCACAATACTTTGTAGACGATTGAAAAATCTATAAATCAATAAAAATATAATTAGTAATTGTTATAAATATAAAAATATACTTAATATTTCAGTTTTAGGGAAGTTCTTACCCAATTTTTCCTTTGGAGCTTTTGCCATATTCAGCAATTTGAAGCATCAAAGAGAACATGCAGACGGTTTGAATCAACTGCACAATTAAGCTACTGAAACTGAAAGCCGATTTCTCTTCAAGTGCGTATTCGAATGCTGGAATATCTTCAGATTTTTCCATTGAATAACGAGCCGAAGGAAGCGTTACTGTAAACCTAGCCGTATCGGAAAAGCGTCGTTCGTCTCCTTGTGGGTTCTGGTTGATTGTTCTGGATTTGTCCACACGTTCTGAGACAAATTTAACGTTTCGCCTTTCAGCATCCATACGGCGATCTGCTGTTCTGCTATCTCTGGTCATCCTTTCAACAGATTCTCGCTGAACTCTCCTAGTTGTGTCTTCGTGTGTTCTTCGTGAGTTGTCAGTCTGTCTTGAGATTTCTCGCCGTTCGTTCAATTGTCTATCTGTTGATCGACGTTCTTCAGATAGTCGTCTTTCTGATTGACGCTGCTCTGGTAGACGTCTGTCTACCAATCGACGTTCTTCAGATGATCGCCTTTCTGATTGACGTTCTTCTGGTAATCGTCTGTTAGCGAGTCGACGTTCATTAGATTGACGCTCCTCTGATACACGTCTTTCTGCAGTCAGTCGTCTTTCTGATTGACGCTCCTCTGGTAGACGTCTCTCAACCAATCGACGTTCTTCAGATGATCGTCTTTCTGATTGACTTTCTTCTGGTAATCGTCTGTCAGCGAGTCGACGTTCATTAGATTGACGCTCTTCAGATACACGTCTTTCTGCAGTCAGTCGTCTTTCTGATTGACGCTCCTCTGGTAGACGTCTGTCAGCCAATCGATGTTCTTCAGATGATCGCCTTTCTGATTGACGTTCTTCTGGTAATCGTCTGTCAGCGAGTCGACGTTCATTAGATTGACGCTCTTCTGATACACGTCTTTCTGCAGATAGTTGTCTATTTATTGATCGTTTTTCAACTGATCGTCGCTCTTCAGCTTGTCGTTCTCCGCCTAGATGTCTCTCTGATACACGTTCCTCAGTTAATCGTCTGTCAACTGTTTGACGCTCTGTAGATTGTCGTCGTTCTGATTGACGTTCATCGGGTAATCGACGCACTGTAGATATGCGTCTTTCTGATGTACGTTCTTCAGTTAATCGTCTGTCAGCTGATTGACGCTCTGCAGATTGTTGTCGTTCTGATTGACGCTCCTCTGGTAATCGTCGATATACCAATCGTCTTTCTGTAGATAAACGTCGTTCTGACAATTGTCTGTCAATGGATCGACGCCCATCAGTAAGTCGTCGTTCTGATTGACGGTCTTCAGATAGTCGTCTTTCGACTAATCGTCGTTCACCAGATAGACGCTCCTCTAATGTTCGTCGTTCACCAGATACACGCCTTTCTGATTGACGCTCCTCTGGAAGTCGTCGGTCTACTGAACTTCGCTCTACCATTTGACGCTCTTCTGGTAATCGTCGATCTACTGATCGTCGTTCGTCGGACAAACGCCTTTCTGATAAACGTTCTGCAGACAATCGTCTTTCAACTGTTTGTCGTACATCAGACAGACGCCTTTCTAATTGACGCTCTTCTGGCAACCGTCTATTTGCCACTTGACTTGATTGTTGTCGTTCTGATTGACGCTCCTCTGGTAGTCTTCGTTCTGCAGATACACGCCGTTCTGATACTTGTCTGGCAATTGATAGACGTTCTTCAGTGAGTCGTCGTTCTGATTGACGTTCCTCAGACATTCGTCGTTCACCAGTTAAACGTGTTTCCGAAACGTGCAGATTGTCGTCGTTCTGTTTGACGCTCTTCTGGCAATCGTCGTTCTACAGATACACGCCGTTCGATTCTGGCAATTGTCTATCTGCCACTTGCCGTACTGCAGATTGTCGTCGTTCTGTTTGACGCTCTTCTGGCAATTGTCTACAGATCAACAATTGTCTGTTGATCGACGTTCTTCAGTGAGTCGTCGTTCTGACTGACGCTCTTCTGGCAATCGTCGTTCTACAGATACACGCCGTTCTGACAATTGTCTGTCAATTGATCGACGTTCTTCAGTGAGTCGTCGTTCTGACTGACGCTCTTCTGGCAATCGTCGTTCTATAGATACACGCCGTTCTGATAATTGTCTGTCAATTGATCGACGTTCTTCAGTGAGTCGTCGTTCTGACTGACGTTCTTCTGGCAATCGTCGTTCTACAGATACACGCCGTTCTGACAATTGTCTGTCAATTGATCGACGTTCTTCAGTGAGTCGTCGTTCTGACTGACGTTCTTCTGGCAATCGTCGTTCTACAGATACACGCCGTTCTGACAATTGTCTGTCAATTGATCGACGTTCTTCAGTGAGTCGTCGTTCTGACTGACGTTCTTCTGGCAATCGTCGTTCTACAGATACACGCCGTTCTGATAATTGTCTGTCAATTGATCGACGTTCTTCAGGGAGTCGTCGTTCTGACTGACGTTCTTCTGGTAAGTTTCGTTGGAAAGATACACGCCTTTCTGATTGACGTTCTTCTGCTACTCGACGCTCTCCAGAGAGTTTTTCAGCTGATCGTCGTTCTTCAGATACACGCCTTTCAGATTTACGCTCCTCAGGTAGTCGTCTGTCGACCAATCTTCGTTCTGCCGATGCTCGTCTTTCTAAAAGTGTCATCCTTCGCTCACTTTGGGACCTGGTTTGCTGTTGATTATTGTCGATTTGTCGCCTTGCGTCTGCCAAATTGCGACTTTGCCTCACGTCCCGACTGGAGTCTTGTATATTGTTGCGACGATTCTCAATAATGGTTGCCATGCGTCTGTCGTCAGAGCGGACAATCCTTCCGGCTGCTTCTTTGCCGGAACTTCTTTCGCGGTAGATTCTGCTGTTTTCTGTGCCAAGATGGTATCTGGACAGTGCTACTCGAGTTTCAGTCAAGCCGATGTTGTTCCTGACGGCATTTTCTTTAGCTTGGATCACGATATCATTGGACTTGTCGCTTTTGTCGTGGCTCTGGCAGAATTGTCCGTTGGTCTGGTGGCCGTTGCAAGCCTTCTCGACAAAACTCCTCGAAGGATGAACCGCAAGCAGCAACACCACTCCGAGAACCATCAAAGCTTCCTTACCCATGCTGGATGGGTCGTCTGCGTCTTCTTCTTAGCTGGGGGTTCTGGAGCTCGGACTGGAGCTGAGACTGCCCGGTTGGATGTGACTCAAGCTTCGAATCGGACGGGCTTATATACGATGGATCCAATGGGGTTTTAGTAGGGGTGGTTTTATGGGGGGATGAGGTTTTTCAATTTTCGCCCACGCCGATCGGCCATATTATCGGTGTGCTCCAGAGCTCAATGCTGCTGGTGCGGTTATACGAACAATTTGTCGCGTTTGCGGTTAGCGAAATGGGATTTTCACGGTTCTCGGGGCTAGATTGGAATTGAATTTATGTTCTCGTTCGTTCGTTCGTCCTCGTTTGAAGTATTGTCACCTAAATCTGTCAGTTAATGCAATTTGTGCGAAGCAGCCCTCGCGTACCTCGGCTAGAGTGATAGCCAAACGCTGCACGATATGAATGAAAATTTTTCAAATTCATCAATGAGGGCAAACTAAATGACTATTCACACAATTTATATGTTAAACTAAGGATAATTTACATGTGTCAATTCTGGAACGATTTGTGTTATTTTAATGATCAAGTTGTGCTTCTGCTTTGAAAACTTAATAAAGGGGAGAAAGGAAAATACATTTTAATTCTGGTTAATTTATTTATATCTACATACATATAATATTCAATAGTTTATAAATCCAACATCCCGTTATGCTTAAAATGCGTAAATAGCGAGGATGCTGAATTCAAGAATGTTACGTAAGATCCAGTGCACACAAAGAAGCATAGAAATATGTAGGCTCGGTATAATAAGAAGAGATCGGAAGAGGAATACATAGGTAAGAAAGAATCTGACCAAAGTGGCAGATATAGCGGAACGTATGAAAAAGTAGAAGTGGACATATAGCGAGAAGATTGGACGCGAGAAATACTGGAATGGTATCCGAGAGGACGTGAAAGAAAGCAAGGTAGACCGAGTGGAAGATGGGCTGATGAATTGAGAAGAATGTGTGGAGTCAAGTGGATGCAGATTGCTCAAGACAGACAGGAATGGAAGAGGATTGGAGAGGGCTTCATCCAGCAGTGGGTGGTGAATGGCTGAAAATGATGATGATGATGATGCTAATATTCAAACATTTAATTTGTGTTAGTGTGAATTTTTATTTGAAAGTACTTTTCGTTATTTTTTATACATAATTTCCGATGCACATTCCGATATAAATGAATGAAATCGAAGTTGTCCATTGAATTTGATGTACACCACTTTTCAAGAGTATTCAAATGTATTACAAATTGTGCAATATGCATACTTATAGAAATGTTGTGTTGTATTAAATCAATCATACTCAATGAATTGGGTCTTTAGTGTGAAAAAAATTCATTATTATTGTACGGCTATGCATTTTTATTTAATTTTTAAGTAATTTCTATGTTTTATTTTAAATACTATTTCTTAAGGAAAAGTGTCAAAATTAAAATTTTTTTAAATGTTTAAAAACAGGAAAAGCATTTTCCTAAGATTTACTTTGTACTTTTCCACGATAAATGTCTGCGTCTCCCACAGTTTGAGAGCCCGTGTCACCACGATGGTCGCATGTGGCTGCCTGTTGCTGATAAATTTGGTTATGTCTCGGTTGGCAATCTGCTCCAACAGGTTCGTCGATGACGTCAATCTATTCATCAGGATGTGTATGGAATGGGTACCTTCTAGGGAGAGGATATAATTTTTTATTAAACACCCCTTCGACCTTTTTGCACAATTACTTGAAACTGCGACGCAGTAAGAAATGATTGGAAAAAGTAAAAAGTGTATAAAAATATATAATTTTCAATTTAAATTGTCAATGATATATAAAAAGATGATCGTTTGAAGTAATCATTGCAATGTTAAATATGTTTAAATCGAAACAACAATATTTTTTTGGACAAGCAGTAATGTTTAAGTTTGATGAATAATTAATCCATTAATTCTAATGATTAGAGAATTTATGCTAAAATCCTTGTATGGATTAATTATTCTGTTTTATTGAGGTAAAAATTAATAAGACAGTTTGAATTGTAATTTTTTTGTTGTACAATATTTCCTCCTTACTTTCAATAAAAACGCACATCTCAGAGGCCATACACTGAAATTACTAAAAGACAAATCGAACAAAATAATTGTCAGAGACTCTTTTTTTTTCAAATACATAGAGTGGTCGAAGTTTGGAACCGTCTGCCAAATCAGCTAGTAACTTTATAAATACAAATCTATTTAAAAGTCATCTCGATAAGTTTTTGAACACAAATGGATTGTTGTAATCCTTCAAATATAAATAATTAAGAATTGTATGTACAAGTTATGTCAGACCCCTGGGCTCCATCGGCTATGCCGCCTGCCCATGTATTTTAAATAAATAAAATATAATATTGTACAAATTTTGCAGTCTTTGGTTCTCTTTTTTAATAAAATTAAACATTTATATAATAATCAAAAAATATAATATGTAGACATCTATCGGTGAAAAACTAAATGTTGATCAATTTTCCTTCGATATTTAAATAAAACAATTACAGTGACATCTATTGGTGAAAATTTAAAGCTTTTTTGTTGAATTTTCACATATATTTTAAATTTTCGAAATAAAATATTATTTTGATTAAACACTGCCGCCATGGAATTAGATGCAAAGTAAATTCCATTTTCGTTTTTTTTTTAATGCCATAATTACACAAAACGTATACTTTTTTCATCGTTAATTAATTAGTTAATTTGTTTCAATTAAGTGTGTAATCGCTTTTGAATTTCGGATATAATATGCACAAAGGAATTAATTTTTGAGTAATTGTATTTGAGAAAGCCTTCGAAATATCATTTGTGTAAATGAAAAATAATTATATCGCCATGTTGTTTGAAATTTCTCTTCATTAATAGGCGTTAATTAATTAACATTTATTGGACAAAAGATCGACAACGAATTATATACATACTTTAATATTTCTAATTGAAATAGAATTTATAATAATTCCACAGTCGAATGTAATTTTAGTATTTTCAAAGTAAATATTTTTATAGTTTCAAAGTGCTTAAAGCAACATGAAACTTCTATGAATCCAAAATCATACTTCGATATATTATTGTTTGAACTTTGATATTAATATCGCACAATGGTACCACTAGGATATTAACTTTGCATTGTTTATTTCTTGCGGAAATATATTTTTTAAAAAAGCTGTATTTTTTGCGTAGCATTAGCATAAAGGCTGTAAAAGTTGCCTCGTTAAATTTCAATTCTTCGTTTTGTTTTCGGTACTGTTTTGTTTTCGGTACTTTTTAGTGTTTGTGTACTTTTTTTTTTTCTTCATTCGTACCACTCGACGCCTATGTGCCTCAATTATGAATTCAGCTCAGGACCTATAAAAGGCACAGCGGCCTAAAGCTCTTATTTGTTCTTTGGAAAAACTTCAAAGCTCTCCGACGGTACGTACGTACGCCCAAGTACATACATATAACAATAGTGTAAAGAATTTCGCATCAAATATGTAAATAATAATTTCACAGATTGTTGAGGGATGAGGCCGAGCGGCGAAGTTGACCCTAGCCGATTCATTTCGATACACAAATTCTGGTTTAAGGTCTTCGGACAGTGGTACACTGACTATGCCATTGTTTCGGTCAAGTTTTGGATGCATCTGGTGCACAGAATTTCTACTTGGTGGTTGCTGACCGTATTCCCAGTCGGTGGTGAATTAATCTATCTGTATCACACTGGGGATGATGTGGGCAACGTGGCCGAAGGGTAGTATAAATTTGTTCATCTATAAACCACGAGCACAAGTAGTTGAGTTATGTGTGCTTGTTTCGTAATCTTACACTACTAGGTATGTACATACATTATGAATTAATATTATTTATACGTCAATATGAAATTTTTATATTTAAGTGTTTGAAAAAAGTTTCATAGATGTCACTAGTATAATCAATAGAGTTTTCATAGCATTATTATATGTATGTACAGTGGAACCCCGTTGCATCGTTCTCGCTTGTATATTGTTTTTTCGCATATATCGCTATTTTTTCATAGTCCCGGCCAAACACCCATAAGAACAGTGTTAAATAATCTCGTTTGCATCGTTCTCCTACATATATATCGTTATCCTGTATCAATCGTCTAAATATACTTTATCGCATACATCGTTTTTTACGGTCCCATGAAAAACGATACAACGGGGTTCCACTGTACATACATATTATATTGATAGACCTAGGACAGTTGGTGAATATGACTGGTTGTAAAGAAGAAGGATGGAGTGCTTTCGGAAGAATGAACATAGTATTTAAATCCAAAATTCCGCTATGTTTAAAAAATATGCATACGACCAATGCGTACTGCCAGTTATGACGTATGAATGTGGAGCGTAGATGCTAAATTCAAGAATGCTACGTAAGATCCAGTGCACACAGAGAAGCATGGAGAGATGTATCGTAAGAGGAATACATGGGTAAGAAGTATAGCGGAACGTGTGAAAAAGTTGAAGTGGACACTTAGCGAGAAGAATGGATGGCAGATGGACGCGAGAAATACTGAAATGGTATCCGAGAGGATGTGATAGAAAGCAAGGTAGACCGAGTGGAAGATGGGCTGATGATTTGAGAAGAATGTGTGGAGTCAAGTGGATGCAGATTGCTCAAGACAGACAGGAATGGAAGAGGATTGGAGAGGCCTTTATCCAGCAGTGGATGGTGAACGGCTGAAAATGATTAGATATATGTATTGATAGATTCAAATGAAAGCGATATTATTAATTAAAATCATCAAAAGTTAAACTATTATGTATATTGGATTTAGTCATAGAAATAGAGATGTGTGGAAGGCGTAATAAAAAAGAGATTTTCAAAGTATTATTTATTACTAATGATTTTAGTTGTTATTAAATTTTGACTTATGCTTTTAGATATCGTTTTGGGTATATATGTATATAAATAGCCTCTCTTTTTATAGGGAGGCTATTTTATCACAATATGTTATAGGCAAAGTAAGAAATAAGTACCGACCGAATCATTTTGAATCAAACTTTATTTTTTCATACTATTCTATTTCAATTCATAAAGCGTAGTATATTATGCACTTTGACTGGCCATTTTGGGTATTTTACACAATATCACACTTTACCCGTCGTAACATTATTTCTAAAGATTATTACGCATCATTATTCTTTATATCTATACAAGAAGACCCTTTACTTACACTTGTAGGTTATTGTGAACGAAAAAAGTATGAAGCGTAGTACATTTTGCATTTTGCCTGGTCGATTTGGTCATTGTATGTATAAAATACCTAGGCTTACACTTTGCCAGTAAAAACATATTCAATAGACTTGTGTATTTACGATACATAATTCATAAGTGTTTCTCTATCTGTATGTTTGTCCGTCAAAAACTTGAATATTTGAATTATTATTTGTTGATATATGATTTTTCCCGTAACCTATATATGTAGTTTTCCATGTATATACCTATGTACGTATACTGCCGTCCTAAGCCCACTTAACGTAACCTGACAAAACAACAATATCGTTTTTCTTCACATATTACTGATTTATTTAAACTTTTTTTTTAGTGCATGAGGTTATTTTCTATTGTGTTTTGATAATTCTAAGGAAAAATTAAACAAAAAATGAATACTTTAGTAGTTACGTCACTTCATTGTTCATTATTAATAGTATACATATGACTATTCCAAACTTTAACCAATCCATTTGAAAAGAATGAATCTTTAACAATCTTATTTGATGTTTCTTTTCGGAGTCTAAGAGTATGAGGTATGAGGTATGAGGTATGTAGATGAGGGTTCTCATTGAACATAATGAGGTTGGTCATATCACATGAATAATGATTATTTATTATTTTGAATACTTCAATTAAATCACCTCTTAATCTCCTCGTCTCTGATGTGGAGAGATTCAGTCTTTTCAATCTTTCATGATAAGGTAATGACCGAAGTAAATATTGGTGATACTATTTCTCTGCGCATGCAGATACGTTAAATTTAATAGTTTAAAAAAGTCACTTTTGGATGAAGATACATTATTTTTGATATGAAAAATCGCAAGAATACACTCCCATAAAACACTAAAACTCGTTTTCGTAATTTTTGTCAGCTACGTTAAGTGGGCTTAGGACGGCAGTATACATTTATGTCAATAATAAACTATATTAAATCCAAAGCTTTCGGCTCCGCTTTCACGTTGGATGGCCCAGTGTAATTTTATTGAATTAAGCTTTTACACTAACACACGTACACAGATTGTATCTCATGTTGAGCGAGGCATACATGGCTTTCAAGCTGATGATATTTCTGTACAACAAACCGAAAGTGCTGAAGCTGATCGATCACATGATGAGCGAGGAGTTCTACGCCACCGAACCGGAACATTACACAATGATAAGACGAGCCATACGAAAGGGACGATTCGTATCGATGGGATACTTGTACATGTGCTTGTCAGCCATCGTAGGTAATTGGATAAAATAACCCCAGGAACTGTATTTGCTGTAATTTTAATACAATTAAAAAAAAATTGCGTGTGTTTATATGTTTGTATGTATATATGTATACAGTGGGCTGTGTGATGCCGATAGCTGAAGGCTTTCAAGTTTTGCCCACGAATGTCAAATATCCATATTTCGACGTTATGACCATGCCAGCCTATCAAATTGTATATTTGATGCAAATCTATTCGAAAACTGCAGTCGTACTCGTCGATGGAGCTGTAGATACGATAATGCCAGCTTTTATTTCGCAAGCTTGTAGGTCAACTTGTTTTGGTTAATATCGGCGTTAAAGTATAGTACAGTCAACCCTCCTATAGCGTACGCTTTTATAGCGTTTTTTTTTTTCTATAGCGTTTGCGGCGGTTTTTTGTATAGCGGTCCCTTCTATAGCGTACATTTAAAAAAATGCAAGATTTTCAAGGTCAAATTAGAATTTTCATAAATATATTATTAATGTGCATTTAATTATGTACGTGCACTTAGAAAATATTTGTCAGTAGCTGTTTGCCCCTTTACCTCGCTAGGCTTTTTTTTTTTGGTGAATCACTTATGATCAAGTAAATCGATGCATATGATTTTTGCGCCCGTTGCGAATAAAATAAACTGGACTAAATATGCAAGGTCAATGCTCCCTCGCGCGTGTAGGCACGTGCTATTGTTATCAAATTAAACACATTCAAGGTCATTGGAAATATAAAAATTGGTAAAATGTTTGATTTGCTTCAAATCGCAAAATACAATTAAAAAATTTTGTATGGGTGCCTAACTTTCTATAGCGTTTTTTCCTATAGCGTGGTCCCTATCTCAACGCTATAGGAGGGTTGACTGTATTTATTATATGTTTTTATCCATAGGACACGAATATGGCTACAAATTTGAAACTTAAGGACTAAATTAAATTAAAAAAAACTTGTAAAATAATATGTACATATAAAAAAAATTTGATAGTATATGTTTTCCTGCTAAATTCAAAAGAATTTTAAGCAAGATCCAGTGCACACACAGAGAAGCATGGAAAGACGTATGCTCGGTATAATGAGAAGAGATCGTAAGAGGAATACATGGGTACGAAGCATGACCAAGGTGGCAGATATAGCGGAACGTGTCAAAAAGTTGAAGTGGCAAATTGAGTGCTTTTGAAAGAATGAACATAGTTTTTAAATCCAACATTCCGCTATGCTTCAAAAAGAAGGCATACGACCAATGCGTACTGCCAGTTATGACGTATGGATTTGAAACTTAAATACTAAATTCAAGAATGCTACGTAAGATCCAGTGCACACAGAGAAGCATGGAAAGATGTATGCTCGGTATAATGAGAAGAGATCGTAAGAGGAATACATGGGTACGAAGCATGACCAAGGTGGCAGATATAGCGGAACGTTTCAAAAAGTTGAAGTGGATGAAAAGAATTGATGGCAGATGAACGCGAAAAATGGTATCCGAGAGGATGTGAAAGAAAGCAAGGTAGATCGAGTGGACGATGGGCTGATGAATTGAAAATAATTGGATGCAGATTGCTCGAAACAGTCAGGAATGGATATTTTCTTATTGATTTCTGTTCACTGAACACAAACGTGATTGCAAAATCGAAATTCAAAACTTGTAAATTGCCTAGATTATGAACTAAATACATTTGTATCAAAATAAAGCGTTGATACGTAATACGTAATAAATTTTAGTGTACGTATTAAGATAAGAAACAAACCAAAGTGAATACACATTTTTTTGAGTTTCGAATTATGTATATTGGACCATTACTCAGAAAGATTTTAAGCCATCAAATACAAATACTTAATATATAAAGTATGCACGTGATTCAACTAGTCATTTTGAGTATAGAATTTCTGGTATTTTAAATGAAATATTCGTGTTTAATGGACATACATGTACAAGGAATGTTATAATATTGTACTTTATCGCTGATACAGTCTGATTCGTACCATTGTTGTACTTTTACATTGTAATATAATGTTCTAGTGGGTCAATTAGACATATTGGCATTTAATTTGGAGCACATACAAATGTTATCCGAGCGAGCTTTCATTAAAAAGTGGGTAGCCAAGGGCAAAAATAACGCACTCACAATAATCGCAAATGGAGATCGCCATTTTTACGCAATCGTCAGGAGGAAATTGCGCGATTATATTAAACACCATTTGAGCATAATCAGGTGCACAAATATAGCATATAATAATATATAATATTTATTGTTGTTAATTTATAATGTTTGCTTGTAAAGTTACACGTCGAAAATCGAAGACGCTTTCAGTGCAGCGGCCGCCATACAATTCATGCTAAGCGGTGTCGTCATATGTTTGATTGGAATTAAAATACTAACGGTAATATTTTCGATTTGTATTTTATTTATTTAAATACTACGTATATCTGTCCAATTTATACAATTTAAAAAATTTAAGATTCGCGATCCTTTGAGTCATCCTTTGCATTTGTTGTGGACCGTCGTGTACTTTTGCTGTATGATGTCTGAAGTGTTCATGCTGTGTTGGTTCGGCGACGAACTCATATGGAAAGTGAGTTTTCCGCAATTTAACGTAAATTTTCCGCATCATCAACGATTACTTACTTTGCCAAAGTTTTCCCAAAGTGGGAAAAGTTTCGATGCGTGTATTAAGATACGAGTCTATTTTTAAACGATGTATAATAAAATGTACATATGTTCGATTATTCATTATTATTTATGTATTTTTTTTTTGCAGAGTGAATATTTGCTACAGGCTGCTTTCAACAGCCACTGGTCGGATTATCCTTCTGATATTAAGAGCAATTTGAAAATTTTCCGCGAAAGGATCAAACGACCGTTGAGACTCACTGCAGGGAAAATATTCACCCTTTCCTTGGACACGTTCACTAATGTATGAAATTGTATGTAATTATTTAATACCGCGGAACGAGTGATTTATTTAAAATCATATTTGATTGTAAAGAATATTTATATGGTCAGCATTTTAATTTTCATTTCAGTAAAAGTATCTTATTACAAAATGGTATATTTAATAATTAAAATATATTCATTGATTCCACGAGGTAAATGTATTTTACTTATAATTTCGTTTAATATACAAAGTTTTGACCACGATAGCGGACGAATATATTCATCTTTTATTAGTGTATTCACGTACTGACCGTTTTCCGTAAAGTAATATTATTGCAAAATAGGGTTTCATACAAAAATATGGCCTTGATTATTTTAATATGGCATTGGCCAAACCGCAAAAAGTTTAATAAAACGACGATAAAGACAAAATTGTGTTTTTCGTTTTCGAGTATGGATATTTGCAAATTAAAAACATGTATTTGATTACCAACATAAAGTCTTCCATAGAGAGAACACAATTGTCTAAAAATATTGACATTAAATACTTCTATAATAAAAATACCATTTTGTGATTTAATAGTCTCCTAGTTCCAAATCCCGCAAACGCGGTTTTTCTGCTACAGACTTATTTGCTCGATGGCGTTTAAACTCATTTAAACTTAATTTTGTTGATATTAAACAAAATATTGAGATTAGAAACATGGACTTATCGTTGTTTGTTTCTAAATATGGCTTTTTATCACAGTCGGTTTTTGGAACTAACACTGATTTTAAATATTTTTTTACGGCGCACTTGACGGTATTTGGAATAATTCAAGTATAAGGCATCGTTTGAAAACATTCTTAGAACCAGAAAATATTTTATCCTCGTTTTTTATATATATTGTGGACTTATCGGGATTTGGAACTAGGCGACTCATGATTTAGACATGTATACTTTTAACTTTTTTTTATTAAATTTTGTTATATTTTCTTTATTATAAATATAATACGATGCATGTTTTCAGCTGCTGAAATGGTCTTATAATGCATTCGCCGTGATGCGTAACATGAAAAGCGGAAAATAGTATATTTATTATTTTTATTGGTTTCATATCTATGTATGTATGTATGTATGTAGAAAAAAAATACCTTTGCACACATGTTTTTGTTACCGATAATAAATATTTCAAACAAAACTCGCTAGTAAATGTGTTAAAAAAAACGCAAACAAGTCAAAAGCAAGTAAATCCCAAATCCACGTGGAAAATCTAGACATGCTGATGTCGAACATGACGACAGATCCAAGGATGAAACGAACACGCGAAAATAAAGCAAAGAAAAATAACGTGAAATTCAATATCCACTCTACAATGAATACGTTATGAGCGTGTCGCATTTTCAACAGTGAACCAAGTCCGTTTTAAATATTAAATTATATATATATTATGTAGTATACAGTTGTACGTTTTTATGGATGTATGTGTATAATGGTTAGGTTAACGTAAGTGATTTGAGTGCTTTTCAATTCGTTGTAATGCATCATACGATTCACTGTATAGATTGTCGTCAAATCTGACGGTAGAGTACTCTGTAGGAGATATATGAGAGATGCAGAAAATTTGTCGGGTGAATGACGTGTCACAATCGCGACCGGGGAAAATATTGTCGCGTTGGAAAATCCCGTGCGGAAAATTCAAAATGGCGCGATTCTTCGATTGCGAGTTTTCCCCCCCTGTCTGTCAGTCGAGGTATTACCGGAAACGGAACGTTTTCCGGGGGGTTTTCCCGATGAGGAAAATCCACCGTGCAGCCAGCTTGAAGAGGTTGGACTGAGTTGATTACATTTTTTCGTACATACATTTCGTACAGCATTATATGTACATATGTACATATAATGCTGTCTGAAAATGTACGAAAAATTTTCATGTTCACTAAAAATCTGATTTCGTATACTATAGAGCAGCGGTCGCCAACCTTTCGGACCTCACGGACCACTAAACTCAAAATCTCAAATCCTGCGGACCACTACCATGATTTTTTTTCCATAAAAGTAACATTCTAAATATGAAATGGTAATTACACTTATTTTACACTTTTACAAAGTTATTTAATTTAAATAAAACTAAAATTATGTTTAATGAATTTTGCACGCAAAGCGTAGTCAGGGTAGATAATCATATTGTAGAGATAGTTGATAGTTGACTGGATGTAAATAAGAAGAATGAAACTAGGATGGAGTGCTTTTGGAAGAATGAACATAGTTTATAAATCCAACATTCCGCTATGCTTAAAAAATAAGGCGTACGACCAATGCGTACTGCCAGTTATGACGTATGGATGTGAAAGTTGGACGCTAAATTCAAGAATGCTACGAAAGATCCAGTGCACACAGAGAAGCATGCAAAGATGTATGCTTGGCATAGCAAGAAGAGATTGCAAAAGAAATACATGGGTAAGAAGTATAACCAAAGTGGCAGATATAGCGGAACGTGTGAAAATGTTGAATTGGACGCATAGCGAGAAGAATAAATAGCAGATGGACGCGAGAAATACTGGAATGGTATCCGAGAGGATGTGAAAGGAAGCAAGGTAGGCCGAGTGGAAGATGGGTTGATGAATTGAGAAGAATGTGTGAAGTCGAGTGGATGCAGATTGTCCAAGACAGACAGGGATGTAAGAGGATTGGAGAGGCCTTTATCCAGCAGTGGATGGTGATCGGCTGAAAATGATGATGATTATGAAAAATACGGACCACCAAAATTCCAAACTCCAAAAACTCCAAATGTGAAATTACATATGTACATATATAATATTTGCAATATAAGAAATTCGTAAATTGGGTACAGGAAGTCCATTCAAAGGAATTGTATAACTTATATTCAAGGTTATTCATATTGCAAGAAAGCACCAGGAAACTATTGATGTATCTTTTCAATTAGGCTTCACTTATGATAACTATAGTCTTTTTATTAAATCTTGATGTATTCATTTTTACTTTATTTTGTGTTATTGTTAGTACATAAAAGTATACATAAGATCGTAGGAGGAATACATAGGTAAGAAGTATTACCAAAGTGGCAGATATAGCGGAACGTGTGAAAAAGTAGAAGTGGACACATAGCGAGAAGAATGGACGCGAGAAATACTGGAATGGTATCCGAGAGGATGTGAAATAAAGCAAAATAGACCGAGTGGAAGATGGGCTGATGAATTAAGTAGAATGTGTGAAGTCGAGTGGATGCAGATTGCACAAGACAGACAGGAAATGGAAGAGGATTGGAGAGGCCTACATCCAGCAGTGGATGGTGAACTTCTGAAAATGATAATGATGATTAGTTAGTGTAAGTTAAAAAACAAATCAAATCAATTTTGTAGTAATATTTGAATTTTTGTTGCACTTAAGGAGTGATTCAAAAAAATATACATGTATGTATGTCATTAAATAAGTAAAAAAGAAAAAAAATACAATTGCACATTAATCTTAGTTAATAAATAAAATAAAATAAAAATATAATTTGATTGTTTTATCATATAAAATTTGATGAAATTGTAATACTTATTTATAAAACATATATACATATTTTGTTTGAGTATACGAAAACTGATTAAAGCTTAGGTACATATTATGGCGTATTAATAACGGGAAGTCAACAATCCTTGAAGGCGTATAATTCAAGTAAAATTTCCACAGTTGAGAATCACCGACAAACACATGTAAACGATATCAGTATACATACATACATAGCTTCAAAATACAAAGAGAGAAAAAAATAAGAAAAAAACTTCGCCATCGATACAATAACAGGGGCTGATCATTAGCGATTTGGAAAAGCGGCCATTTTCATACGCATCCTTTCAAATTTTTTTTCAGCCAGCTCTTTACTGTTGTTTTCCTTTTACCAGTTGTGTTTATCCTGTCTGAAAACAACCCCAATGCCGATAACAAAACCCTGCCGAGCTTATTTTTGTGAGCGTTGAAAGGGCCATTAGTGCCAGATTAGCACGTAATCTTCGAACGTAAGATGTATATTTAATCGCCGCTTTTCATCGAGTCGAATTTCACTTCGGGGAAAATTGAGAATTTTCCCCTATCTACATAAATATAGGTAGGTAGATGGATTATTACTATTTGGTAATATCAACGATACTCACATTAGTTTCTACGTGCATACTTGATTGCTTTAAAGCTGACGAGTCGGATCTAAAAAGAGCTTATGTCAAAATATACATATAAATACAACTCTCAAGTGTGTATTATTCAGTTCATTGAAATCATATTAACGCTTCATGTTCAGAGATCTGTCAGATGTGATGCAGCCTTTTATGTAGCTGTTTTTGGCAATATTTTGGTTAATAGTGCTAAAATTCTGAAATTTGTCAGTTGAATATTAAAAAAATATGTAATATGTTATGTATTGGAGGTTGAGGACCAGAGAAAAAAAAGAAAACAGCACTTGATGTGGTATGAAGATCGTTTGTTTATTTATTGATTTCACAATGGTTCATTTGATGGCACAATTACAGTAAAATATAAAGGTTTGCGTCAGTGCAATTCGGAAATTTGCGTTTAATTAATGGGTATTAGCAAATCGCTATACCTGTTAGTAGTATGAAGGTCAACTTGGAGTGATCGAATATATGAGTGATTGAATGACGTAAGACTGTTCTGTTGTGACTGGAAAAGAGTACGCTTTCTCCGACCATTACATCTATTTATAAACTCAAGAGGTCTGAGGATAACAGCTGATTGTTGTGTCGATTGCAATTGGTCGTCGATTGTCGTTCGATACATTGTCGAATCTGATTGGTCGACGTCAACTTAGACTGAGGGGAAGGGAGGCAAGAGGGGTATGCGTTGCGATGTCTGATTCATATCCGGGCAGCACCGAATCTTTAGCCAAAATACGCAGAAAATAACAATGTATGACTCATTTCAAGTTAAATGCGTATAAGACCGAAAGTCCGTGGTTAGTCACTACACAATTTGAATGCTTTATCTACATACATATATATTATATATCACTATTAAATTGACACGATTAGTTCAAAAGCTTTGGGTATAATATGATAAACTCATCATCATTATCAACCGTTCATAGGAGGCCTCTCCAATCCTCTTCCGTTCCCGTCTGTCTTGAGAAATCTGCATCCAATCGACTGTACACATTCTTCTCAATTCATCAGCCCATCCTCCACTCGGTCAACCTTTGCTTTCTTTCACACCCTCTCGTTATACCATTCCAGTATTTCTCGCGTCCATCTGCCATCCATTATTTTCGCTATGTGTCCGCTTCTTTTTTTTTACGCGTTCCGCTATATCTGCCACTTTGATCATGCTTCTTACCCATGTATTCCTCTTACGATATCTTCTTGTTATATCGAGCATACATCTTTACATGCTTCTCCGTGTGTGCACTGGATCTTGCGTAAAATTCTTGAATTTAGCATCCAAGTTTCACATCGATACGTCATAATTGGCAGTATGCATTGAATGTTGGATTTCAAAACTATGTTCATTCTTCCAAAAGCGCTCCATCCTGGTTTTAAATCATTTACCGCTCGAATTAGTACGTTTAGATAAAATAAAAAAAATATTGAGATAGAAAACCAATCCTTATAAACGTGGTGAAATAAAAATTTCTCTAAACAAACGCCAAATAACACGGAAAAAAAATGTGTAAAAAAAATATATGTTTTTGACTTTAAAAATTCGTTAGATAATTAATTATAAGTATTTTAAAGCAATAAAAAATCACAATCAATAGGAAAAATATGTGACTATTGATTTCAATACTCACTTTGAGCACAGCAATACTATATTTTGAGTTATACCCCGCAAAAGCTTTTTTGTTGCTCAGTGTAAGTAACCAAGAACAATATTGAAACTAAAATCTGTAAGCTGTGATACAATTGATTTTGATGCGGATTGATTTAAACCGCAATGACACTGACGCTCCATAGAAGAAATATTCGACTGTTTATGTATTATTGCATAGCTTTGTTTTGAAATTGTTTAACCGTTGCAATATTTTCATCACATGGTAAATCAGAATCAAGCCATATTGTATGTATTTATGTTTTTATATATCCCTTAAATTTTATATATCGTTCAATACGATGAATATAACAGACTGTATACACGATTGTTAACCGAACGTCGATCCATCACGAGTACTCTTGAAATCCATGGCATGGTAGATTGAAGCCTCGTCTGTCCTCGAAAAGCTCTCCGAAGCTCCCATGGGGAATTCGCTTCTCGTGGGAAAATATTGTTTTTTAACCCACTCGTCGCCATATTGGCGATTCGTTTGTCGAAAGCACTCGCTTTGGCTAAATTTTGACGAGTGCGTGTTTTTTTATTACCTGTGTATTTTTACGCAAGAATTTCGGTTAAATTGAACGTACGAGTGTTACTTTTTCTATTTCATGGCGGTTTTATAATCGAAAAATCGATGTTGACTCATGGAATGCAAATTTTGTACTGTTTTAGAGATAACTCTTCATGTATTTACTTTATCTGTTTGAATTCTTAAAATTAAAAGTTATGTATTTCTACTGTGTCTGTCAGTCTATATTTCTGTTTCTATGTCTGTCATCCTGTATGTTTATCTTTCTGTCTATGTGTCAGTTTACGTGTTCTTTTTGTGCGACTCTTTCTTTTTATATTTCTGTCCATTTATATTTCTTATCTGTCTATGTAATAACAGTTTGTATGGAAACCTGCGGCACATTTGACACAATTTACACAAAATCAAAATGAATTCTATTTCCATAACTCCACGGCTATAAAAAGCTTTAAGATCGTTTTCCAGATTAAACCTCATAATACTTTTTAGTAATAAGCTGCCAGACATTAAAAAATATCACACGAAGATAACTTATTTTTTACAGTTATCCATATTTCATAAAAGAGCAACATTTAATTTAATTTTTAATATAAAATCTGAAAATAATATGTTGCGGCTAAACTTACCAATTTTGCAAGGTTTTCCCTAATTTGGCTCTTAGCTCGAAAAAAGGTGCCCGATCACTGGTGTACAGACTATTCATGTATTTCTTTATCTGTCATTGAATTATTGAAATTAAAAATCTGTTTGCCTATTTGGCTATTTGTCTATTTGTATCTTCCAGCTTATGTGTTCTTATTGTGTATATATTTGTCTGTCTATCAGTCTATATTTCTATACATTGGTTTGTGTTCTTTTTGGGTGTCTGTCTGGCTTTCTTTCTTTCTTTCTGTATGTATATCTGTCCGTTTACCTTTCAATCTGTCTGTATGCTGTATATATATTTGTGTCGGTCGTTCTGTATAACTGTCTGCTTATCATTCTGTATGTGTGGATCGGTGTATATCTTTCTACAATAGTTTTCTGTTTGTCTGTCTGTATGCTTACCTAAGTTTTTATAATATATATTTTCAGAAATGTTTCATCTATATTCATTGGGGTGGAGGGGTGGCCTCATGTGAGGGTCTTGTGGAGAAAGGGTGTGGAATTATTTCTTTTCAGGGCGGCTTATATATAATATATATTTAAATAAGTTTAATAATATATATTAACTGAACATATGTGAGTAAAAGCTTTACCAACATATGTAGTACATATGTATGTATGTATGTGAACTTTGATTTATACTGAAAAATTGTTCAAATATGTAGAATGTAATTGTATGTATATTATGTTAATGTCGATTTCCCTTATGCGGATTCATGAATAAAATGAATGACGGGGTAAAGAAATTCGTAATTGATAATTTTCCGCGTTGAATTTTCACTTAGAGTGGGGAAAATTGCAAAACGTAATCGAATTTTCGTACAACGAGAGAGAGAACGGACGAATTTCCAGTTTGTTATTTTTATTATTATTATTATTATTATTATTATTATTAAAATATTATGCGGAGTCATCGGATGATCAAAAGAAAACAAATTTAAATTTGCGAAACGCGCTTTCTTACATACACTTTGCTGAAATGAACGTACCTACGACTTTAATAACAAATGACTTGAATAATATACTGAAAACTCAACCAAGTAAAAAAACAACAACAAAAACCACGTCGAAAAGAGTAAATATAATTTTGAATAATAACGTACAGGGTGGTCTTTAAAAAATCGTTGCTTTCAAAAGTTTATATCACCAAAACCGATAACGCAGAAAAAAAAGCATTTTAATGTTAATATCACCAACATTCTAAAAATATGGTGAATTTTGGTCACAAACATGAAAATTGGCGCATATTCGTATTTATCGATTGTTTCTTTTTACGTTTCAAAGTTGTATAGGTCGCGCAGCCAGAGTTGAGGCGAACCACACACATACACATATGCATTTTTAGTATACAGACTGATGCAATTTTTTTTTTAATATTTAATTTTAACCCTTAATAATACCCCACAATAACTCTTTAGTTTATTTAGTTCTGGGTGGTAGGCGCAGAACACTATGTCCGTGATCTTCCAGGATTTTGTCATGTATCTACAATTTTTTGGTAATTTGGCTTATTCTTTAGTATTATGTCATATAAAATGGATTTTGTGCTTTTCTCTGGATACGGTATATTCTAACTAAACTACTAAACTAAGTACTCTAACTAAACCAATGAATGATTGGACTGAAGGAACATGCCGCATTTCACAAAACAAAAATATACAAAACAATTGTGTCTCTGTTACACTCGTAACGTGTACGCGCGCAAAAGAGACAGAGCGTTTTTATTGTTGCATTTAGTGAAAATTCGTATTATTCACAGACACACAATTTGTGTGTGTGTGGTTCGCTTCAACTCTGGCTGCGCGACCTGTACAGCAAATAGAGTGACATATGTACCATTTATGCGTCAATAAACTATTTAGTTGATTGTTACCGCTTGAAGACTGTTAAAAGAAATAAAAGTACTTTTGTATGAAATTCCCTTATGACATGCGTTTTTACTGTATTTTTTTTCAAGCTCTAATTTTGACATTAATATTCATCTGCTTCATCAAAAACTATCATATTATTAGAAAATTTAAGCACTGATTATTTCATAGCCATAGCGTTATTAGTTTCATGATATTAATTTTTGAATACAACAACGGTTTTTTTTTAAATCCCACCCTGTACATTTGCTCTAAAACAATCAATGCAAAAACATTTCGTTGTAAAATTTGGTTAACATTTGCATTTCGTATTATAATAACGTAGTCATACGAGCATATAATCGTATACATATACATACAATATATACAGTTGAAATTTTCACATATTGTAAACATACACTATTAGGAAAAGGTGGGTTGGAAAAACCGCGCGCGTGGGAAAATTCATTGTATCGTCGTTTGAGCGGAAAACCCGCATTTTCCCGGTTTTGATAAATGAAACCGGATGTTCCCACCCCTTCCACTCTCTCCCCTCTTCACCTTCTCGCTCTAAAAGAAGCAATCTCGTCTGCATACTTCGAATATTTGTTGCGAACACGGATGAAAAATCCATTTTCGCGGTCGCCGGAAATTCGCCGGTTAGCCTTTGAACCTTTATAGCGAGAATGCCGTATCGAAAATGCCTGGTAAGAAACCGCACGCATGCATTTTCGCGTAGAAACTGAACCAAGTCTATCGATACGTATTCAAAAATGTGAAATTTAACCGGTAAGTCTTCTTCAGAAGGGTTCAATTTCCAAATTATTATTTTCATTTTATCCATACACTCGTGCGTAATGTTTGTTATTGACGATATCAATATGTATCAGGTATCGTACCCTGATCACGTTTTCATGTTTTTTTGGAAAATGTCTGTGTGTGTGTGTTGTGCGGATGTGTATTGAATATCTATATATTCAAAAACCGTTAATTTTTTTTATCTTAAGCTGTCAGATGGAATTACATATAATATGTAGCTAAATTTCATATTTATGATTTTTATGTAAAACTAGCTGACCCGGCATGCGTTGCAATGCCCGATCCTCTTCCCGTTCCCGTTCCTAGTACGTTTTCTGACGCGTGAGCAGGCCGTT
Source organism: Parapsyche elsis (assembly GCA_022651745.1). Lineage (NCBI taxonomy): Eukaryota > Metazoa > Arthropoda > Insecta > Trichoptera > Hydropsychidae > Parapsyche > Parapsyche elsis. The sequence continues at coordinate 2,104,671 of JAGVSN010000030.1, forward strand.
CCCGATCCGTTCCCGTTCCTGTTCCAGATCCCGGTCCTGCTCGATCTCGGTCCCGATCCGTTCCCAATCCTGTTCCCGTTCTCGTTCCTAGTACGTTTTCTGACGCGTGAGCAGGCCCGTTCCCGATCCCGTTCCCGTTCCCATTCCAGATCCCGGTCCCGCTCCCGATCTCGGTCCCGATCCGTTCCCGATCTCCTTCCCGTTCCCGTTCCTAGTACGTTTTCTGACGCGTGAGCAGGCCCGTTCCCGATCCGTTCCAGTTCCCATTCCAGATCCCGGTCCCGCTCCCGATCTCGGTCCCGATCCCGTTCCCGATCCCCTTCCCGTTCCCGTTCCTAGTACGTTTTCTGACGCGTGAGCAGGCCCGTTCCCGATCTCGTTCCAGTTCCCGTTCCAGATCCCGTTCCTGCTCCCGATCTCGGTCCCGATCCGTTCCCAATCCCGTTCCCGTTCCCGTTCCTAGTACGTTATCTGACGCGTGAGCAGGCCTATCCCCGATCCCATTCCCGTTTCCATTCCAGATCCCGTTCCCGTTCCCGTTCCCGTTCCTAGTACGTTATCTGACACGTGAGCAGGCCCGTTCCCGTTTCCTTTTTTTTCCAGATTTTCACAGGAACCATCCCCGGCATGATTACAATAAGTCCTGAAAGTTTCATCGCGATCGGTTGAGTGGTGCCTATAAGAGACAAACAGACAGACAGACAAAAAAACAGACATTCATTTTTATATATACATATGTACATAGATGTAATGGACAATATGATTTTGATGAAAATCCGATAACAAGAAGTGTCAGTTTACACTTGAACGAAATTTGAATCTTCCATAGAATTGTGTAATGTTCCTTACACGGTCAATATTATTGACCTGGATGTTTGGAAAGTCGAATCTGCGTCCAATCCATCAATATTTCCATCTTACACGGTCAATCTGATAAGGTATTGTCAATAATATTGACCGTTTAAGGTGCCTATTTATAATCCATTTAGCAATATCAAGTAAAAAAAAGAAAATCATCAAAATCAGTCAACCGAAATTAAGACTTTTTCTTAAAGAAAAGTTAAAAAACTTTAGGCTTAGATAGTTAGGCTTAGATAATAAAATTTAAGCTTAAATAGCTTAAAGCTCTTGAAAATTAAAGCTGTCATAAAGCATTCGGAACATGAAGGTCCCAAAGCTTTCTTAGCTTAAAGAAATCAAAGCTCTAGGAGCTTAAAGTTCTCGGATTGAAGTTCTCTGACTTTTCAGACCAAAAGTTTTCAAAGTCAAAGCTTTTGGAGATTTAAAATAAAGAGAACTCTCAAAAAAAAAAAAAAAACAACAATAAGTCAACATAGCTCATTATTTATCAATTCAAACGGTTCATAAATTGAATATATATACGAATATAAATACGAAGAAAGTCGAGTGATGTTTACATCAGATTTTTTTATGCAGAGTAGTAGTGGGTGGCCGAGTGATAAACGAGCCTACTGTTTATCATCGTTAGCACCGTTTTCGTATAAGAGTTTTCCTTCTATTTTTTTTTTTTTATTTATTTTTTTTCTCAACGCCCCACTTTTCCTGCATAAACGTCCTCAATATGCGTCTCGGTTTTTCATTTTAGTTTTTCTCCGAAAAGGCTTAAATGTCAACGCTAAGCTTTCCCACGACCTTTTCAATGTACATACATACATATATAGGTACTAAACTAGTATTGTCGTTTGACGACATATTCTATTATATATGTATGTAATTAATCTGAATATAATTACACAGAAATCACGCACAGACTTTCAAGTCAAACACATGCAAGTATACAACTTGTATTGTGTAATTAATTGTTATCTTAAGTGAAATACGATGTGTTTTATGTATATTTTTTAATTTCCCATCGGGGCTATTCATCCTGCTCGTTTTAGCTGGGATGGGGTCAAAGCGTTAATTAACCCATTAATAACCGGCGACATAAAATCTGCTTAGTTTTCTTTTACACATTCATAAAGCGAAAGAGAATTAGCGAGAGTGCGATCAAACAATGTTCTGCTTTACGTTAGGCGTCTGATACGTAAATACCCTTTTTATGTATTTAATGTATTTAAGACAATTTTTAAATTTGAATTAGGTCCGATAAAATTACCATAATAATAATAATTGTTGGAATTAAGTTTAATTTATATCCCACAAATGATGAGGGTTAAAAATTACAATTTGACAGTTGAACTGTGCGACGTTAAAACGTGTCCGAAAAGTTAATCTCAATTTATATGCGCGCTAATTCGCGATCATATTAGTTATGTAAAAATAATTTCTGCATCGAATTACGTTTTGAATTGTTCTATCGAATTTGAATGGCGAAAATGAATAATTAAAAAAAGTAATAATGGCACGGTTTCGTTTAAATAAAAACGACAAAACTTACATTATGGAAAAATATGCAAAGTCTCCTAAAATATACGAGCCGACTGGGGGCGGGAGAAAAATTTTTCAATGGAAAATTTAATTTATTTTCCGCACGGAGCTTTTTTTACATCGAAGAAATTACATTTCGAGTCAAAATATGACATGTTACGATTTTGATTGCGCAACATTGAAGTTACGGTAAATAAAATTTATCTAGCTAGTAAAAATTTCAATATTTCGTTTGATTTTTTTTTTAAATATTTTACAATGCTTATAAATTTATTTTATAGACATTGGATATTTATTGGTAAAACACTCACAAAGTTATTTTCATTAGGTTGATTTTAAACGTTGAATTGAATATACATACATTTATACAATTTACATAATAACTACCTCAATTGACTATATTTAAGTAAAGTAACATTTCTCGGTATGTTGAAGTAATTTTACATATATATTTACATACATACATATGAGCTAAAAATTGCCTTATTGTCTAATCGTTTTTTCCATTAATTGATTTTATGTGATCCTTGGCCCGTTGACTATCAAAGGATCTTTATGATCCACATATGAGTGGGCTAACAATAGCGGTAGCTATAAGCTACGGGAAAACATAATAGGTGACGCAAATTTTCAATGAAAATAAAAGAAGCAGATAAGTCGAGCGTTTTTGAAGGGCAGACAGACAGACAGACTTTAATATACATATGTACATATGTATTACTACATATTGTTCATATAACAAGATTTTCATAAATTATTAAAGCCTGTTGTGTCCAATTCATTTTCATGGACATTTTCGTTCCAATTTCTTTTTGTATAATTTTTATAATGGCATAATAATAGTTTAATAAGACTAAAGGTACTTTTTTTTATATGTATTAACATATAAAACAGTACCTTAAGTCTTGTCTAACCGTCAAACTTCTACTCTATCCGTTCTTTTCTTTTCATTGAACACTAACACTAACATTAAAATAAAAGAATCCATATAAATACTAACAAAATGAACAATGTGTAAAATAGATAATGGTCACTGGACCAGTAGCTATTAAAATAGATTTAAGATGTATTGTGAACATAGTATAAGAACAATAAAAAGCTTTTTTAAATAAATAAATTGAACACTTTGATATTGCTATTTTTTAATTGAATTTTTTTCCGAAACCATAGTCACCGCTATTGTTAGCTCAATAATCGACACTTCTTGATTGTCAACGGGCAATACTCTACTGATCTATACTATTACATTACACATAAAATTATATATATGTACATAACTAAGGTTACGATTTCGAAAATGCGTTTGTACGATCCAATAGATATCGGTCACATAACAAACGGATTTTAGCTCTTTTTATTATTTTAGACTTTACATGATTTATGATTCATCATCATCATCATTTTCAGCCGTTTACCATCCACTGCTGGATGAAGGCCTCTCCAATCCGCTTCCATTCCAGTCTGTCTTGAGCAATCTGCATCCAATATTGACTCCACACATTCTTCTCAATTCATTAACCCGTCGTCCATTCGGTCTACCTTGCTTTCTTTCACATCCTCTCGGATACCAATTCAGTACTGCCATCCATTCTTATCGCTATGTATCCACACGTTATGCTATGTATATCTACCACTTTGGTCATACTTCTTACCCGTGTATTCCTCTTACGATCTCTTCTTGTTATACCGAGCATACATCTTTCCATGCTTTTCTGTGTGCACTGTATCTTACGTAGCATTCAAGTTTCACATTCATACGTCATAACTGGCAGTACGCATTGGTCGTATGCCTTAAAAAGTATGTTCATTCTTCTAAATGCACTGCAGCCTATTATTTTATTTCTTCTTCCTTACAGCCGGTCACATTCACCAATTGTCCTAGGTATAAATAACTATCTTATAAAAATTATACATTTTATACTAAAATACGCACAATTTGAGGGGGTTTTACTACATCAAAAGTATTTATTATCAGCAGGGACAAATTAAATTGCAAATTTTATTAATCGTCCCAATATACACCTATTATAGAGTGTCAAATGGGGCGTTCGATCGTTCGCTGAACGAAATAAATTGAGCTTAAAACGATGAATGATTGAACATTGGAAAATTAAACGATTCTACAATGTCCTGCGGTGTCCCATTCATCGACGTTCATCAATCAAAGGTTTGAAAAATTCACTCGCGAAAAAATAAAGACAACTAAAAATAAGGGAGAGAGAGAGAGAGATGAGGCGGCAATAATCGACCGGCGCGCGGGAAAATTCAAATGCTAATTTTCGTCGCGAATTTTCCGGATATCGCACAAGGAGGGGAAAATCCCCCGATGATTGATAGCGGTCGTCCACGTGCTTCGGCACGGCTTAAACGGATTAAATATGTAGTCAGGAGTATATATTACTGTATATAAAATTTTTTTTTTGGGAAAATATATCGCGTCATGACCCAATAAACAGTTTGACTGAAAATATTTTTCACTTCAACCAAATCTTCGACTTATTTTCGTTTTTGCGAAATTGGAAGGTTTGCATTTCTGCTTACTGAAAAATCGTGTAAGCCTTTTTCACGTTTTTTTTTTCACACTTTTGTTCACAAGGATTTAAATTATTTTGTCCTTATCGAAAAAAAGTATTAAACCTTTTTTTTTTACTATGAAAGAACATTCGTTCCACAATTTTCGTCGAAATCCTTTGGCGCTTATGAAAAAATGTGTATTGTGTTCGCCTTTGATAAACGTGTTTATTTCAAGTTACATTTTGTATTGTGTTTCAAATAATGCAAAAACTTCTCCCCAAGCCTTTATTAATTTGTATATATTTACAATAACACTAATGATAATAATTCTAAGAAAAAAAGTATGGAAATGTATCACTTAATACACGTTTTTTTTCATAATATTGAGTTATGTGTTTTAACTTGCTTCCCTACAACAACAAAACCCGTTAAATATCAACGGAGCGCTTTCTCGCACTGAAAAATAATATTAAATTTAATAGCTTTTATAGTTGTTGCATAGATGGCGCGTTATAATAACAACGTAACAATTTAGCAAAGTCGCGAGTCTATTTAATTGTATAAAAGCCCATTCTGATTTGGCTCACCGCGTAAGCGCTCAGTGTTCCGAGTCAGTGATGTTCTGTTTTTTTGATTATTTACGTCGGCGAGCGTTATTAGCAGACAGACACACAGACGGAATAGTCCTATTATATATAAAACTAGTGTAAGCCCGTTGAATATCAACGCCCGCTGAATTTTAAATATCGTAAAGCGCTTTTTTAATAGAGATCCCCACTAATTGATCGAAAAAAAAAAAAAAAAAAAAAATAGTTTTTATCGCGCCATCCATGTATTATAGCAATCCCCACTAATTGAATGCTATCGATACCCACTCAAAAAAAATATTTTTTTTTACTTTACTATTTATATTATAATTATTAATTATTTTATATAATAATATTCTGGTATTTTGTGTAAGTGAGTTGTAATAAAAAAAAATAATAGTTTATAAAGCGCCATCTAATTGATCCAACGGTAACGATAATTTCGATTATTTAATTAATACCCAGTTTTATTTTTATTATATTATAATTATTAATTATTATATACATATATAATAATTATAATTTTGTAAGTAAAAAAAATTATAGTTTTTATAGGTAGGTAGGTAGGTATGTAGGTAAAGCAGTCAAGAGCGCTTGCATAAGGACTGTCTTAGCAGCGAGCTGTAGCTGATGCGTCAGCGTTCTCAGCTACCGACTTGTCGTCGTTGGTTCGAATCTCACTCATTCTGGTATTTTAATTATTTTTCCTCATTTCCTATTTATTTTAACTATAGGTAATGTTTAAAAGGACAAACTCATGGACGGACGATAGAGTATAGCGTTAGCGTGATGACTCTCGAGCCTAAGGTCGTGGGTTCGATCCCCCACTCGTTCTAGTGGTTTTTAATAATTTTTCCTGAGCGAGCGTTATCAGCAGACAGACAGACAGACAGACAGACAGACAGACAGACAGACAGACAGACGGATTTCGGCTATTATATATAATATAATATTTTAAAATTCGCGTATTTTCATAACACTATGATTCTAATATAAAAAGAAGTTAATTATCAAACATAAAAAATAGTCGATTCCGTTTTGGGCTAAAATTATAAAATTCTGAAATTCTTTATTCTTAGTTTATTCTTAAGATACGTTTTTGGTCATTTATATAGATGTCAGTATTGAATGAGTATGACAGAAAGCATTTTTTTTTGAAATGTCAACTTAGTCCATATTCAAACAAACGGTTCATATAGTAAAATGTGAAATTCGTACAACGTTCGACTGAAATATGGTTGTTCTTTGAAAGTGTGGTCTGATCTGTGGTTCTTAATTTATTAAAGGCCGTGTCGTCATCAATTTTGTTTTGAAAGCCTTTAACGCTTAACGAACAGGGTAAAATAAATTACGGTTTAAGTTTGCTTGCGAATACTGAGAGCTCTCTCGAAAGGTCAAAACCAAACTACACTATTTCAACAACAATTCAATAGTACACGTTTAAAAATATACTCACTCAGTAAGTGCAAGCTATGTATGTATTTTACGTTCGCAACAAGCGAAATTTTTCAATGAATAAAATAAAATATAGCGCAGTCAAATATTAAATTAAAAATTCTTTTTCCTCAAAGCGCTAGCTCGGAGAAAATGAAGGAAATTTTCCTTTGTTTATTCGCTGAAAGAGTTTCGTCTTTGTTTTGGTAGAAAAACTGCAGATTTTCCGCTTTGTAAATGTAACCTGAGGGTATACAAAATTTATGCTATCGATCCTTTTCACAGTTGACAGTTTAATTAATACATAAATCAACCAATCATACAGTTTATATGTATGTATGTATATTATTTGCAATGGATGACGAGTGAGTGGTTTTAATTGTATATACATACATATGTATGTGTATACGTGTATTTGGATTGGAAGTGGAAGTTTTCCATAATAACACAAAATAATACAATGGAAAGATTATATTTTATGTGCTTTCGTTATTCTTGAATATTAATTAAAGCCCGAGTGTACTCCATCAAGAGTTTATATATCTTTTGTATTGTAGTCATTTTTGTTTGACATTAAGCCTAATTTATAACGTCTTCATTGAATAAAGTCCACATTGACAAGAAATATAATGTATAAAATACGAAGGCACTAATGATTCAAATAATATAACATAAACAGATTGCGTTCTAATCAATCAACGTATGAGAATTATAATTAAAAATGGGAAAACACTCTTCGAGTATGATATGAAAACATAATACATATATAATACGTAGTATATGTTTAGTACTTTTTGCATGTAAAATCAAATTCAAAGACTATTTCCTCAAATAATTAAGTTAAGTTTTCAATATACATACATGTACATACATACATACATAAATATATCTAAATCCATTAAGTCCTTTGATACTGTGTCCCTGCTTTACCAATGCATTTGTGAGAAGTCACCTGGAATTTGTTAGTACTAGTATATGGAACCCGTTTTACTAAGATTCCATTACTAAACTGAAAAAAAATAATAAGTAGTTCCATGCGTACTCCATTTCCAGGTTTCGTCTTTCCTCTTCTTCTTCCAATTCCCATGATTATGTCCCTCTGCTGTCTAGAAGGACAATCTCAGATCTCTGCCTTGTATTTAATCTATTAAAAAAGCTTTCAGATACAGCCCTTACTTGCTAAGTAGGATCCTTCTCCATTGTTCACCTAGATCTGTTAGAAATCCTCCATTGTTTTAATTTGAATCTTTGTTCTACTAATTATTCGAAAAACTCCTTCATTCATAGATCTTGGTCTTCATTCAACGAAATTCCTGCACATATTGATCCTTTTCGATTGTCCTTGCCCTCTTTCAGATTTTCTTTACTCGAGTTCCTTTCTTGCTATGATTTGTTCATTGTTCGTTACTAATTTGGCTGTATTGTATTATGTGGAATTAATTTTATTTTATATTGTACTTTATAAGCTATATGTTACTTGATAAATATATAAAACGTGGACACTTTTCCACGAAAGCGAAACGTTGTGTTTCGTTTTAGAGCCTTATATAGAATATAGAATCCAATACATTATAGTAGAATGTGTAATATATACACTAGAGAGCTCATAGATTTAAAAATGTGTTAAAAAGGCAACTTTTAAATTCCACTTTTGAAACTGGAGCTTATTATAAAATTTAAATATCACATTCGTGTTCAGTGGCTCAGAATTAGTTAAGATAAATGACCTTCACTCGGTGCTATCCAATTCAACCACTGCTACATGAGTCGCCTAGTTCCAAATCCCGATAAGTCCACAAAACTCACTTGTTCGCAAACGCGTTTTTTCTGCTACAGACTTATTTGCTTGATGGCGTTTAAACTCATTTAAACTTAATTTTGTTGATATTAAACGAAATATTGAGATTAGAAACATGGACTTATCGTTGTTTGTTTCTAAATATGGCTTTTATCAGCTTTGATCATAGTGCAATTGTCAGTTTTCGGAACTAACACTGATTTTCAATATTTTTTTACGGCGCACTTGGCGGTATTTGGAATAATTCAAGTATAAGGCATCGTTTGAAAACATTCTTAGAACCAGAAAATATTTTATCCTCGTTTTTTTTTATATATTGTGGACTTATCGGGATTTGGAACTAGGCGGACTCGCATGTTTGTTAAACGGGAAAAAGGATTATCCCAACTGAAATTTCAGCTTAACAACCTCGACAAAAACTAATTCCCGAACGGGAAAATTATTCTTATCAGGTAGCGGTGGAATTTGACGCGCGATGACTAATGGAAAATCCCTGACGCAGGGCACGCGTTTTATTAATAATTAACGGGGCCAATTTTCTCTGCCCCCCCCTGATCTGAGAGGTAGGGATGGGGTTAAAGGGCTTACCGAGATAGGTAAATTTTCTATCCGAGGGTAGTTTAAGTGCGGCCTCAGAGCAAACAGAGTACAAACAGGTGAACAACGAGAGACAACGTTCGCTGTTTGTTTGCCCGTTGCGTTGCGTTGTGTTGGGTTAACGCGTGCGGTTAACGAACCGGTTGTGGCCCGGTTGCGATAACGACACTTTATGGTATTTATTTAAATCGGCTGATTAGTAGTTGTGCGATAGTTGATTGTGCACCCAAACGAGAAATCGTTTAATTACAAGCGGAAATTTCATCGAACGAACTCGTTAGTTTTTTTTTTCCAATCATAGAAATGTACATAAATTAACCCAAATCCTGTATTAACTCATTCGATAATGCGTTTTGAAACTTTTTCATATTTATTTATTTATTTCTGTATCAAACAGCTTATATGTACATAGTATACAATAAAATATTAATATGACACAATACACTACAGCCAAAATAGTTAAAAACGAACAACAGATCAAAATAAGAAAGGAACTTAGGAGTTAGGGCTGGAAATGAACTCAAGTAAAGGAGGGCAAAGAATAGAGAAAAGGATCAATATGTGCCGGGATTTCGTTAAATGACGAGCAAGTTCTATAAATGAAGGAGTTTTGTGAATAATTAGTGGAACAAAGATTCAAATGAAACAATGGAGGATTTCTGACAGGTCGAGGGAGACAATGTAGAAGGATCCTACTTAGTAGGTAGGTAAGGTAACTTCTTAAAGTTTAAAGTAACTTCTTAAAGATTTACCAATAGGCAGAGTAGGCACGTGCCTAAGGCGTCAAATTTGCTGCTAAAATTTTGATGACCAACGCGTACTGCCAGTAATGACGTATGGATGTGAAACGTGGATGCTAAATTCAAGAATGTTACGCAAGATCCAGTGCACACAGAGAAGCATGGATAGATGTATGCTCGGTATAACGAGAAGAGATCGTAATACATGCTGAAGTGGACATATAGCGAGAAGAACGGATGGCAGATGGACTGGTATCCGAGAGGATGTGAAAGAAAGCAAGGTAGACCGAGTGGAAAATGGGCTGATGGATTGAGAAGAATGTGTGGAGTCAAGCGGATGCAGATTGCTCAAAACAGACAGGAATGAAAGAGGATTGAAGAAGCCTTCATCCAGCAGTGGATGGTGAACGGCTGAAAATGATGATATATAATAGCTGAAATTCGTCTGTCTGCTGATATAACGCTCGCCGAGGTAAATGATTGTGGTCATGTACTTTTTTTGGCCAATTAAATAAGCGTTACGCAAGATCCAGTGCACACACAGAAAAGCATGAAAAGATGTATGCTCGGTGTAACGAGAAGAGATCGTAAAAGGAATACATGGGTAAGAAGTATGACTCTGGAACGTGTGAAAAAGTTGAATGGATGGCAGATGGACGCGAGAAATACTGGACTGGTATCCGAGAGGATGTGGAAGAAAGCAAGGTAGACCGAGTGGAAGATGGGCTGATGGATTGAGAAGAATGTGTGGAGTTAAGTGGAAGCAGATTGTTCAAAATAGACAGGAATGGAAGCGGATTGGAGAAGTCTTCATCCAAACCATGGTTTATTATGATTCAATTTTAGGTTGATTTATTTCGTATAAGCATTATTTGAACTAAATTAAAAAACGAAATTAGACGCATTGTAATTCCAATTTAAAGTTGGAAAATTCAGATTAATTTTAAAAGCTTTCACGTTACAAACAAAATATACATACACATATTGAAATAGTTACCTGCTGTTGGTGATTCAGATAATCTAATCGAATTTGGAAACGCACCGAAGGTTATCTGCCGATAATAATAAGATGACCGAATGTTGATAATGGAACGCAATTTTCAACACGTGTGACGCATCCTTAAAGGACCTCTGAAAGGGATCGAAAAGGACGCTCCCGTCTAACTTGGCCAAAATTATATTTAACTTTCGACGCGTATCACTTAAGGCTCTTCGGGCGAAAAAGTTACCTTACATAATAGCCACCCAATATAAAATATAATATATTCGAAATATATGTATAAAATATATTTCACGTCAATATGTACCCGTGGCGTATGTATCTGAAATGCGTGCCAGAGAGAGCGAGAGAGCTTTCGAGCTTTTTATCCATGTTGAAAATTTCGTAATGCGATACGCTTAATTTTAGCCGGTCATAAATTACAGAGTTCGCGCTGTTTTCGCACTCGAAACCCCAGTGAGAAAAATACGCTGATAAAAAATAATGATAAAAGACTATAACTAACAATACGCGATACAGAAACGTCGTGTGACACTATGTTTTTAAAAAGCGTTTTCGAAAATTATAGTGTTCAGCGTTCTCCCAGAGCCTGGAAGTATAAATCAAAATTATGACACGCGCCGCTCGGTTCGGCGAAAAAATAATAAAATAATATAACAAAAAAAAAAATAGAACCTTTTGCGTGGACCTCTCTCTTTCTTCGCAAAAGATTTATGCGACGCGTTTGAATTTACGCATTTTTTCAATATGCTACTACGTTCCGGGATTTACTACCCCTGTCGATTTGAATCGCGCATACAAAGGTTCGATCCGTTCAAAAGGTCGATTTTTAAAATGAAAAAAAAGCACACACAAATCAAAAAAATAATCGTTAAAAATATCTAAGAAAACGTTTGATAATACAAAAAAAAAAATGGTTTAGATATAGTAGTATTAAACGACCACAAAATTAATTTATATTGTTATAGCGAGCAACTGCGCAAACAAACTAAAACTGTTCGATGATGAATTTGTAAACATTCACAAATTCAGACACTAGACTGAATACTGCAATAATATGTTGATTAATTTGTTATGCATAAAAACTGTTTTTTGCAATGTGAATTTATCGCAACGTATGATTTCCGTATTGTGTGTGAAATAATTTAAAATTAAAACGTTTGTTTTGATTCCGTTTGAAAATATACACTACATAGATTGGATGAGCTTAAAGTATCGAATAACAATTTGATATATGAAATATTTTAAGGTTATGTGACAATATTTACGGTTGAAGTGTAGAATGTGATATAATATTGCCACTTCATTTATACATACATTTATTATATTTGTCTAAAAAATCATCATTTTCAGCCGTTCATCATCCACTGCTGGACGAAGGCCTCTATAATCCTCTTCCATTCATGTCTGTCTTGAGCAATCTGTATCCACTTGAATCCAAACATTCTTCTCAACTCATCAGCCCATCGTCCACTCGGTCTACATTGCTTTCTTTCACATCCTCTCGGATACCATTAGTATTTCTCGCGTCCATCTGCCACTTTTTCACATGTTCCGCTATATCTACCACCAAGGGTCTTACTTCTTACCCATGTATTCCTCTTACGATCTCTTCTTGTTATACCGAGCATACATCTGTGTGGATCTTACGTAGCATTCTTGAATTTAGCATCCAAGTTTCACATCAATACGTCATAACAGGCAGTACGAATTGGTCATATGCCTATTTTTTTTACACATAGCGGAATGTTGGATTTGTATATCTATGTATATAATGCCGAAAATTATTTTTTATATTTATTGTTGACAGCACATTTTCCTTTTAGTACTTTGGGCTTTAAAACAAATTCAACAAACAAATCTTAAGCTGATTGAATAGATATTTTCTATATTATATCTGTTTGACAAAAAGCATCAACGATGAACGATAAAAAATCTACATCTATATATATAAAAATCAATGTCTGTCTGTCTGTTTGTTTATTTGTCTGTCTCTTATAGGCTCCTAAACCACTCAACCGATGGCGATGAAACTTTCAGGACTTATTGTGATCATGCCGGGGATGGTTCCTGTGAAAAAAAATCTGGATAAAACGGGAACAGGAACGGGAACGGGCCTGTTCACGCGTCACATAACGTACTAGGAACGGGAACGGGAACGGGATCGGGAACGGGATCGGGAACGGGATTAGGATCGGTAACGGGACCGGGATCTGGAATTGGGAAAAAACGGGAACGGGCCTGCTCACGCGTCAGATAACGTACTAAGAACGGGAACGGGATCGGGACCGGGACCGGGAACAGGACCGGGAACAGGAACGGGATCTGGAACAGGAACGGGAACAGGAACGGAAAGGGGAACGGCAACAGGAACGGATCGGCAACAGAAAGGGGAACGACAACGGGAACGGAATCGGCAACGGATCGGGATCTGGAACAGGAACGGTATCGGGCATTGCAACGCATGCCAAGTCAGCTAGTATATATACATATAAAAAAAATGAATGTCTGTTTGTTTGTCTGTCTCTTATAGGCTCCTAAACCACTAAACCGATCACAATGAAACTTTCAGGACTTATTGTGATCATGCCGGGGATGGTTCCTGTGAAAAAAAAAATCGGGATAAAACGGAACAGGGAACGGGAACGGGCCTGCTCACGCGTCAGATAACGTACTAGGAACGGGAACGGATCGGGACCGGGATCGGGAACGGAACGGATCTGGAACGGGAACAGGAACGGAACGGAAAGGGGAACGGCAACGGAACGGGATCGGCAACAGAAAGGGGAACGACAACGGGAACGGGATCGGCAACGGGATCGGGATCTGGAACGGGAACGGTATCGGGCATTGCAACGCATGCCGAGTCAGCTAGTATATATATATAAAAATGAATGTCTGTTTGTTTGTCTGTCTCTTATAGGCTCCTAAACCACTAAACCGATCGCAATGAAACTTTCAGGACTTATTGTGATCATGCCGGGGATGGTTCCTGTGAAAAAAAATCGGGATAAAACGGAAACGGGAACGGGAACGGGCCTGCTCACGCGTCAGATAACGTACTAGGAACGGGAACGGGAACGGGACCGGGATCTGGAATCGAAAAAAAACGGGAACGGGAACAGGAACGGGCCTGCTCACGCGTCAGATAACGTACTAGGAACGGGAACGGGAACGGGAACGGGATCGGGATCTGGAACGGGCACGGTATCGGGCATTGCAACGCATGCCGGGTCAGCTAGTACTACATAAATTGATGAAAATTCACTTTGAGTTGTATGTATGTATTTCAACATAAACTTTAAGTTAAATTTGTGGGCTAGAAAGTATCGCCTGGCAATCACACGACAAATTAAATATGTTCCTTTACCTTTCGACTGACACTCGTATATAAAAGATTTCGTTTAAATTTGAACCCAACTTCAGTTTCTTCCCACTTTGAAAGTTCAACACAACGCCAGATACGATCGAGCGATGATTCGCTGACGTCACCGAAAGCTTTGAAACTTTCCGAAGCCATTCATCACCGACTTATCGTCGACATTGTCGAAAGAAGCTCCAGATTCGAATCTCCGGGAACAAGGTGGAATAATATAAGGAACACTCCCGAGGGTTGAATACGTCATATAGCGTTCCTTACAGGACACATAAATTGTTACGGGTGGACCGGGGGAAGCGTTACAGTTTGACGACAGAGCAACGCCTCTAGTGTTTGTCTATCCTGGAGGATAAAAAATAGGTTCGTCGAACACAGGTCCTGTGACCTATTTTAGTAAGCGAACAACGACGAAGATTTATGGTGGACGGACACGGCCATATGAAATTCTGTACGCGACGCGAACATCTGCTGTTTGTCCGCGAGCTTTTCCATTTTATTTTCCTTTCCGCTCTTCTTTTTCGGCCCATCCTTTGCTTCACAATGTTTTTCAATTTTTCCCGTAAGGACGCTTCGGCCGGGATGGAAAACAATATTAAATTCCATCTGCGGACAATCACTAGTGGACGTACGCAGTTGGATATATAATTCAGTGGCCTCTGTTCGAAAAGGGTTCAATATCAACATAATTCCGAAAAATTAAGGTTAAGAAAATTTGACGAAGGTTTACAACTCAACTGTGTGTATGTAGGTACCTACATATACATATAAAAAGTTGTATTTTTGTGTGTCTGCTTGTTTCTTCATTCGATACTGTTTGACTAACCGAGGGATCCCACTTCTGACACCAAAATAATTGGTGCTGTTGCGTTCATCCTCGCACGGACAAGTCAGAAATTACATACATACATATATAAAAACAAAAAAAGAATACGAATATCAAAAAGCTACATAGAAGTTACACAGAATATAATATAATATAATATAAAAAGCATAAGAAAATCAAACAAAAAAAAAAAAATAATAATAATGTCAACATCAGTCGACAATTAATTAAATAATTTAAGAGCAGTAATCACCGGGCTGGATGTTGTAACCTGATTAAATGATGATTCTGTAGGTATTTTAAGGTAGTGGCTATATTTATGTTTATTTCCATGTCTGACTATCTGTCCTTATTCCTCATTCATTTGACTAATCAGGACCAAAATTAAAGATTTGCAATTTTACAATTTTACAGCTAGTGCAATGAGTAATATTTTTTAGCTGGTTATATGTACATAGTTGCCATAATAGTTTCAATATAAATAACATTTGCACGAGAGCAATGCTGGGTACTGCAGTAAGTAGCACATACATAAATACACTCAATTCGTAGAAAACTTTTTACTTTTTAAAAGCCAGAGCTATATTTTAAATTACTGTCACAACGACTGCGAGCTTTTCATTGTCTCGTATAATAACATCGTAACCTAGAGAAGTAATAACATTGTAATTAAAAGTCAGCGTAAGTTGATTTAATTCACAAAATACACTGTATAATTCTATACTGAATAGTCTTGTCTTTGTACTGTATTTAATTCAGATTTTTATCGTGTGCCGTTATTATGTTATGATATGTTGACAAAAGGTAAAATGTTTGTACTGGCAGGTACATCTCAATACGTTCATAATTAAATTTCAATTAATATTGCGCAATCGTACTAATCGAATTTCATATATTCTTATAGGTTATATATCCTATATATCCTAGGAATGATCGCAAGTATATTTGAGAAAAATTTCATTTAAATTTTAAACGTTAGATAGAATTTTTCCATGCGTATGAACTACATAGCAAAGACTTTCCCGTAACATCTTTGCGTCACGATCAAAGAAAAATAGGTAAAAAGCAATTCCACCCTCTTCACTACGATTGTAAGAGATTTGCGGGAATATTCCGTGTAATTTTATATGCACAGGGTGATTCTAGCGGAGTAGTATTGTATATATGTACACCGTTTTATACAGCGTTTGACATTTGCTACGGATACGCTTCGCAGCACAGGTTTAATTGTTCGCGTAGTTGCGTATACAATAAAAGCGCTCAGACGAAGACGTTTCGCAAAAGGTTTTTAGAGACTGCAATGGCGTCTTTAACCCTTCAACGACCGAGGCGTTTTATTTTCATTACGGTTTTCCTCATTCGGTGGGCAAAAATTTCAACTTTTGCTCAACAACCGAGCTTAAATACATACCTATACATAAATATATTCACGTTAGTGAATTGGTATACATATTAATTTAAACCGTTAATTTTTAAAATTTTCAACCATTTAAGAACTAACTCATGTACATAGAATACACTGTGCAACAAAAAAAACTACCGGAGCGGAGACTAGTCAATCTTTACTAGGTTTGACCCACTGAATCTGAATATGATAATTGACACTTGTTGGCTAGCTCTTGTTTATGAGACAATTTTACCATTTTTTTTTTAACTTTTGCGGTCTGTAGCTCAAAATTGAGTGCTTTTGTGTTCAAAATGAGTATTGGATACAATAGTCAGATGTTTTTGCTATTAATTGTGATATTTGAAAGTTACATTGGTCATTTATTTATTTTAATGCATTTATTAGGATTGTTTTTTGTTTTTTTTTTATTTTTGTCTAAACGTCCAAACTTGAGTTGTAGATGATTTTAACTTGCGTTTAGAGGTGGTTCAGTGGATCAGAATTAGTAATAATTTTTGGGTCTCCACTCCGGTAACTCAAAAACGTGATTTTTTGGTGCGCAGTGTTATTATGAGGAAAAACATCACATGAAATAATAAGAGCGGTACAAAAAAGCGATCCATATATTTCGTTTACATTTTATTGTCTTTACAGTTGAATCAAATCAAAGCTAACCTAACCAAAATCAACTTATAACTCGTCTTGGTTTTAGTTCTTGGCTGGCAGTTGTAATCGTTGTAGTTACAACGATTAGAACTCTTAATACCAATGTACATATATGTATATTTCAATACACACGAAGATTCCGATTCGACTAACGATTGTTATTGATTTTTTTATATCTTGTGTGTTAAGAATAATGAAACTAATAGCTTAAAGCTGGCACAATTCTCAGCCAAAGTACAAGTACGCAATAAAGTGCGAAAATTGGCCAAAAAAAAAAAAATCACGATAGTACAACGAAAGAATACAAAGCGAAAGAACAGCTGTTGAGATTTATTGCTGTCTCTTTACTCCGGATTCGATTGTTCGAAAATTCATTAATAAATTTTGAATTGAATCGAGAAAAACTTCAGTCTCCAAATGGAAAAGTTTCGTCGTCGCGTTTTAATTAAATTTAAACCCGTGCCCGAAAACCATTCGCAAATCTATGAATATTTCAACGTTCGAAAAAATAAAAATTTGTTCAAACAAATATTATACAGATATATTATTTATTTATGATACAGATATATAAATTTATATACTCCGGTGTTTAATTGTATTGACAATACGATATGAATATGTTATACGGTGCATAATAAGAACGATGTTTGCCAGCGTGCAGTTTTACACGAACGAATGGATTCTGTGAAATTGTGCACTATCGTACTGGTATATTTTTTATTTTACTTTGCATTTAGATAAAACCAATGTAGCAATGGAAGCTGTATAAAATAGTATAGTAGTATATACATTGGAAAATGTTTTAAGTGTTCAAAGATAACTGGAGATGGCTTTGGACACCGTTACGATACATTTTTAACATATGTACATTAGCGTAAGCCTCATTTTCTATATTGTGGTTCATTTTTAATTTTAGTAAATAGGTTAATTAAAGATATGTATGTATGTAGGTTGCAAAAATTGCAAAAAAGAGCTATGCGGAGTATTTTAAATTTGTTGAAGTACGTTGAAAGTATATGAAATAAATATATTGAATGAATTGAATTGGATGAATGTAAGTTTTAAGTTAGATAAGAATTTATTACCGAGTTATTTCAATAAGGAGATATAATATACATAGTCATAATACTAGGGATAAGAATACGTTAATAATTAAGAATTTAAAATGAAATAGATCTAGGAGAAGGATCTTGTACTTGTTGAATACAATAGACTGCCACAAGTTGTTAAAAATATAAACCAAAAGGCAGCCTTAAAACAACACCTATGTACAAGTGCTAATATATAATTAAGTTTATTTTGTAATTTTAGCTTTAAGTTACTTTTTTGTTTGTAATTTGATTTTTAAACTATTTTAATTAAATAAAAAAGTTTGCACGTAAATATTTGCATCCTGTATTCAAATTAAAGTACGTGTCCAGTTTACGACAAAATTATCAAAATTTACACACCCACGCGAGAATATCATGCAATAACAACAGCACAGTATTATTAAACTAGAACGTGATTAAACCGAAGTACATACGTCAACGTAATTGACGACAACGATTGTGCAAATGCACCACTGTGCGGCACCGTTCCGTTTGCAAATTATGTAGATACGTCGATAGCGCACGATCGTGTGTGTCCATTTTGCGTAATCTAGTTTCAGGAACGATTTGGTCTTCTCACACACACTATACTAAATGAATTTGAATGCTTGAAGTGTATAACGTATTGTTACGATTTTGTAGAATTGGTATGATTGTTCGATATGTATTGAAATTGCGTTTTAAACTATGACCTTTTGGTTAATATTGGCGGCGAGGAAAAAGAAACGTTAAAATCCGTTCATTCTTTATTGTATTTGGTACGTAGGTATACTAACGATAACGAGGCGTAATTATTGTTATCTTGAAAGTTAAAGATAACCGTTAGTTGGGCTACATTTATAGCCTTTTTAGCGGGTTAACGGTTATCGTCTCAGACATTGTTCCCGGTTTAACCGCACGATCGTTACACGTGTACTTACTCTGGAATATATTTTTTGTTTTACTTTGTCTCTATACATGTACATACTACATATTGGATAAGTATTACGTATTGGGATTTTGATTGATCTGTATTTATTTTAACACGTTTTGAACATTTTGTATGTACATACATATGTGCTTTTGTAATGAAAAGCTTTTAAAGGCCAAAACTTTTTGCTTACAAATTTAGTAAAAGCTCATAAGATTCGTAAGTTCGAAAGGAATATCTTTCTGCCGGCCAGAAATAGAATTTTCCATTTGATACTTGGCCCAATTTTACCGTTGCTTCAAAATGTGTTTCCGCTTGAAATTTATTACTGAATTTAATAGCATTGAATATAATATGAAAAGTTGGCATATTTAATACATTTTCAAATATAAATAAATTTAAATAGTGGAAATAGACATTAATATGTATGTAATTTTATTACTTAATTACTTTACCTAATCGGATAAAGTATTGTGATCGTGCAAAAATTCGACCTTGAGATTTTGACTGATTTGTCTGTATGGCTTTGTGTCTGTATGGCTTTGTGTCTGTATGGCTTTGTGTTAACTTTGTCGTCAACCGGAAGTGGTACTTCCCTTGGAAAGTTACCTTTTACACAAGTCAAAGTTTTGTGTATCAAGGTTTTTCTAGCAAAACTATGATACACATTAAGCTGAAATATTGCAAATGTAGTATGTGTAACGACCTTTAAAGTAATATAATTTTTTTTCCAACCGGAAGTAGTACTTTTACACTTGGTTTTTAAAGTTTTTAACTTTTTCTCCCAAACTATCATGTCTATCAAGCTGAAATTTCTTTCATATCTATTATTTTCACGTAAGGTGTAAAGAGATATTATGATTTTGGTCAACATCCGCCAACCGGAAGTGGCAGTTTACTTTTGAACGAGATTTCGTTTTATAACTTTTTCAGCCTTTTAAATATCTTCATAATATTGCAATATTATATATATATAAATAATCGTTCAGTTTGGAAGTTAATTAACATTTGAGCTGTAGTTTTTGACAGTGGCGTAAATCCAATTTTGAGTCAATGGTAGTTTCGGTTACAAACAGATATGATAAATTTACAATCAAGATAAAAAAATGTACTTACATACACCACTTTCAAAATAACGGCTTGTTGCCCACAGCAGACCTTGTACTATTAAAATTGTTCAAGTAATGAAAGTTTCATCAAATATAACACCTCGAAATTGAACTCTTCTAGGAAGAACTTGAAAATTTCAATGAGCGAGAATAATAATTCAAACTTTCACGCTCTTTCGCAAACAATCAACTCGAACACGGCAAATGAACAATCTCGGTATTAAAATTCTTGTATTATTTAGAGTTTGCACTCGACAATTATACGTTATGATGAATCTATGTAGGACGAAATCTCAAGGTTTTTCCACGAATTTAATTTTAAATTTATGACCTCCACTGTTTTGTCCATTCAATTGGTGTTTATTTAAAACACTAATACTAGCATAATATGTAAGTGGCTTAGATCTAATGTTTTTAGCCATTTAATCGCAGCTCGGTGCGTGAGTTTGCTTATTAGCGAGACTATTGTTCCTTCAGAGTACATAAAGTGGACCAGAAATAATATAGCAAACGTGCAATTGAGCCATTTCGATTGTCGCACTTTAGTGCCACAAAGGATGTGGAAAGTTTGATCCAACTTTGTACCGGACAATGGACGACAGATAGCGAAACACTACGTGCGAAACTTGGTCTTATTGGTGGACTAAGTGTTTACTATCTATTGGTCTCGTGTTCCGTGAAGGAAAATGTCACGTACATAAATTTAACTGTAGTATGTGCTATCTGTTACCGAAATGTACATAGATACATAGAGACAGTTGCATTCAAAAGTTTTAATTGTACAAAGGCTTTAGTTAGCAACTATGTATATTAATGTGGAGACCATTTTGTAATATGTATGTACATACTAGTTTCGTTGGGCTGACTACAATATACCAATATAATATATGTTAAGGTTTAGACACTATGTATGTACATACATACATATCATGCAGTATGTTTACAAAATTTAAATCACTCAAAATCTGAGCGTGATTTAATTATTTTTTTTTTTTAAATTCAACAAATCCTAAGGTTTTTTTTTTGACACGTGACATCATTCATACTATTCAAATAAATAAAAAGGCATGGAATTATCGCTTTATTGTAATCGAATACTCGAATTATACGAAAAAAAACCCTCAAGCATTCCTTTTTAATCGGTAATAGTCAATTTGGGTACTAAAATAGCAATCAAAATCAGTAGTTGTTCTAAAGTAGAATCAAAATGTTTTATGTCACAAATACTTAATCCATGTCGGATAAAGTATTGCGATCGTGCGAAAATTCGACCTTGAGATTTTGACTGACTTGTATCAGGTATCATCCCCTGATCACGTTTTCACGATTTTTGGAAAATGCCTGGTATGTCTGTGTGTCTGTGGATCTGTGTGTAGAAACGCTATAACTCAAAAACCGTTTATATCATATTACACTAAAACTTCATATAGGTATTTTTATAGGCATTACAATCCGTAAGACTTGGTAAAACCGGAAGTGGTACTTCCCTTGGAAAATCAACTAATTTATTATGATGTTTTCTCTAATATGGTATGATGTAATAAGGCCCCTCCAATCCTCTTTCATTCTGGTCTGTCTTGAGAAATCTGCATCCAGTTGACTCCACACATTCATCTCAATTCATCAGCCCATCGTCCACTCGGTCTACCTCGCTTTCTTTCACATCCTCTCGGATACCAATCCAGTATCACGCGTCCATCTGCCATCCATCCAATTTTTTCACACGTTCCAACGTCACACTCCTTACCCACGTATTCCTCTTACGATCTTTCCATGCTTCTCTGTGTGCACTGGATCTTGCGTAACATTCCTGAATTTAGCATCCACGTTTCACATCCATACGTCATAACTGGCAGTACGCATTGGTCGAATGCCTTATTTTTTAAGCACTCCATCCTCTTTACAACCTGTCATATTCACCAAATGTCCTGGGTATAAAAATAACTATCAACTATCTCTACAATATAATTTTTAATACAACTTTTTAGCCTACTTTCATATTATGTACTATGGATGAATAGATTCACATACACTAGCGGTCACGGAAAGGTGTTAACCCCCTCAAATTCGGACAATAGCAGGTAGAATTTTTTTTCGAACGCTCTCCCTTTGCACAAAAGGATATTTTCAATGAATAGGATCTCCTCCAACTATTTCGACAGTTATCCACTGATTTCCGAAGTGTAAACATCTTTCAAAGCGATTTTGCATTCAACATGCCAAAAATACCACAGTTGACCCCGTTGAAAAAAACCCAAATATTGACCCTAGCTTCGCGAAATACGAGCAGCCGTTCTATCGCGCGCGAAGTGGGATGCAGCCAAACAGCTGTGATGAACTGCATATACAGACGTGTGACAAAATAAATGGACCAATAGGGTAAAATGGTAAAATAGGCTATTAAATGCAAAAACAGGTGAAATTTCAAACATAGCATGAAAATTGGTATTCAGGTAGTGACTTAAGAAGAAACAAAAAAAAAATGGTGTGGGGGATGAAACAAAATAAGGTCAATTAGTAAGTTGTCAACTTTTGCCTTGTCAACACGTATCTGGAAAAAAATCATTTTTCATTCCACAAAAGACTTATAGTGCAAATTGGAGTTTTATTTCATTAAGAGACATTTAATCTAGCGTTATTAGTTTATATTGTTATTGTTTATCTAGTTTTAGTATTATTTTTTATAGTTAAAAAGTAAAATTTAAGTTTTTTAAATGGCACCTAAAAACAAAATCGCTGATAGTGTTAAGACTGCAATTGCCACATTGATTAAAGAACAGACGTATTCATATCGGGAAATAGCGCGAAAATTTCGTATATTTGTATGTATAGTCGAATCGGCCCCCCAGTAGAGCATCATACACACGCGCTGGCGCATTCGAGCACATGTGTAAGTTTACGCAACGTTCGTCACAAAGCCGTTTATGGGCCGTAACAATTGGCGTACAGATGTCAACCCCGTGTGACATTTCGCCGAGGTTTTCTAACCCCTTCCACACCCGATAATGCACAAGAGAGAGGTTGTAAAAAATTTACGACCCTCTAGCCGTGGCTCTGGCCATGTTTTGTATATATTAAGCCACCCTCCCCTTTTACTTCGTTTACGGCCAAACTTTTGGCGCCGCGTTTTACACACGAGGTCGTAATTTCGACGCTTCGGAATCTATTCCAATCTTTGTAGTCGGCAAAGGGGTTTAAAATTCGAAAGCGATGGATGGGAAGGGGTTGTCCTTTAAATTTGCATAAGTTCTGCGTTGAATGGAAAGTCTCAACGAAACGGAACGCTCGTCCCCATCGCCGACAGACTATTCCGGAACGCTGATTGTTATTATTGTCGAGTTTATCCTCGGATAGAATTATTTCCAAGTTTATTACGTACATATGTATATATGTATATACGAATATTGCACTAACTTTTGTTTATCAGAATTTCCGAACAGTGAAAGTTTATCGAGTATAGTTTGAATTTGCCGACTGAGCAAGGTTAACAACTTATGTTTAACGTAAATAGGGGAAGTTGGTGCTTGTTGGTACAATTTATTTTTTTACTGAAATTGTAATATGCCGGCACTTCATATTGGACGAGCGCTGACGGGCGGTGCCGAGCGCCAAGGTGTGGGTATGTCGCTCGACCATGTTCGCGTTAACGCCAACGTACTTTATAACATTCGCGCGACATTCGCAAAAGTTGAGCGAACCGCGAAAAAAGCAAGATGGCGGACCATTCCCCACACCCCGGACCCCTCCAGTGTTGTCTGTGCCTTAAGTGCGTAAATCATGTGGATCAATTCAGTGACCAAGAACCCGCGATATTGGATCCAAAACACCGATGCCACTTCGTTCGCTGCCACTTGCTAGTTGACACTAGAGTGGCGCCACTAGCGATACGATAGCAGCGCTCTGGACGGGCGAACAAGCGGCAGCTGACCACAGCGCTAAGGCCAACATTTCAAGAACATTCGCGCGATGGTGAAATGGCGGCATTACATATGTATGTACATACATATATATGATGTAATTTTTATGTCTATAATAAATTGAACAATTTAATTTTAAATTATTATATGTAATTAAATATGAATATTTTTTGACTTATTTTCGTCATCATATTGTATTTTAAGGCATACGGACCAATGCGTACTGCCAGTTATGACGTATAGATGTGAAACGTGGATGCTAAATTCAAGAATGTTACGCAAGATCCAGTGCAAGCATGGAAAAATGTATGCTCGGTATTACAAGAAGAGATCTTAAGAGGAGTACATGGGTAATAAGTATGACCAAAGTGGCAGATATAGCAGAACGTGTGAAAAAGTTGAAGTGGCAATGGGCTGGATACAGAAGAATGGATAGCTGATGGACGCGAGAAATACTGGAATGATATCCGAGAGGATGTGAAAGAAAGTAAGGTAGACCGAGTGGAAGATGGGCTGATGAAATGAGTAAAATGTGTGGAGACAAGTGGATGCAGATTGCTCGAGACAGACATGAATGGAATGGAGGATTGGAAAGGCCTTCATCCAGCAGTGGATGGTGGACGACTGAAAATGATGATGATTATGGTATTCTATTCAAATTTAGAAATTTTATTCATAGAGTAGTGTTAAATAGAATTCCAATTACACAATTTGTTACTGTATTTTCCAATTATTATAATTAAATATGAATATTTCACGGTAAAATTTTATATTTTATGATAGATTTATACTCTTGTTTATACGCATTTGATTCAGATTTTTATGTATTGTATGCCATTTTTGTAGATATAATTTTTAATAAAAGACATTTTTTATTTATTACTAGCTGACCCGGCATGCGTTGCAATGCCCGATACCGTTCCCGTTCCAGATCCCGATCCCGTTGCCGATCCCGTTGCCGATCCCGTTGCCGATCCGTTCCCGTTGCCGTTCCGTTCCCGTTCCAGATCCCGATCCCGTTGCCGATCCCGATCCCGTTGCCGATCCCGTTCCGTTGCCGTTCCCCTTTCCGTTGCCGATCCGTTCCTGTTGCCGTTCCCCTTTCTGTTTCCGTTCCGTTTCCGTTCCAGATCCCGTTCCGTTTCCGATCCGGTCCCGATCGCGTTCCCGTTCCTAGTACGTTATCGTACGTAGAACGTAGTGCGTTTTTTCGTAGTACGTTTTTTCCCGATTCCAGATCCCGTTCCCGATCCGTTCCGTTCCCGTTCCTAGTACGTTATCTGACGCGTGAGCAGGCCGTTCCCGTTCCTTTTTTCCCGATTTTTTTTCACAGGAACCATCCCCGGCATGATCACAATAAGTCCTGAAAGTTTCATCGCGATCGGTTGAGTGGTTTAGGAGCCTATAAGAGACAGACAAACAGACAAACAGACAAACAGACAAACAGACAGACAGACATTGATTTATATATATATAGATTTTGGGTTGAATAGTATGATAACTGCGCAATTTGATTATTTATTTATTTAATATCAATGCTGTGCAGTAAAGATTTATATTTTATGATAGGTTATGTTCTTTATTATAGTATTTGATTCAAATTTTTAGAACATACATATATGTAATTCTCGTTAGAGGAAATTTTACACAAATAACTATAGGTACATATGTACATACGTCATATAAAACTAATCACAAAATCTTTGTCTGTATTAAATTAAACATAGAGTTGGGTTTTAATCTGAAGCTTTAATTAAATGCGTTGTTAGTGAAAATAATATTGTTACGATCGTTTCAAGTTGGGTGATTTTCAAAAGTGCACAAACGCCTAATGTAGACTGTTGGGAATTCGATCTCAATTATTATTCGGAGTTTAAAAAGTACGGGATAATTACTTTTCGTGTTTGCGAGATTTGTTCGCGCGCACAGAAAGAGCGAAAGGAAATGTACGACCGGGGGAAGTCTTTTGTTTCGGTAACTTTTATGTTAAAGCGGTAAAAAACTTTTTACCATCGAGCCAATACAATATTTAGAGAAAACTTTTCCCACACCCCGAAGAAAGCGATCGTTGTGTTTATAAAAGCGGCCATTGTTTGAACGCTAAGTCCGTTGCCAACTTTTCCAACAATCATATGAAATATATTTGAAATAATTATTATTATTGTAACCTTTATATTATACAACGCTTACGTAATGTTATACAACGAGCAAATTCATCATTTAGTCTAAGAGGCTCTTTACGTAAGCATTTTGAGTGTTTCGTTTGAGGAAAAACATTCAAAATTCACGATAAACTTTTATTATTCTGGTGTAATATTATAACATTTAAATTGAAACAAAAATTTCAAGTCATTTTCATATTCTGAGAAGTGTTATTAATATATAGTGTCATCATCATTTTCAGCTGTTAACCATCCACTGTTTGGATGAAGTTCTCTCAAATTCTCTTCCATTCCTGTATGTCTTGACTCCACATATTCTTCTCAATTCATCAGCCGATCCACTCACATTTCACATCCTCTCGGATCCAATTTCTCGCGTCTATCTGCCATCCATCCAACTTTTTCACACGTTCCAAAGTCATACTTCTTACCCATGTATTCCTCTTACGATCTCTTCTAGTTATACCGAGCATACATCTTTCTATGCTTCCCTGTGTGCACTGGATCTTGCGTAACATACTCGAATTTAGCATCCACGTTTTACATCTGGCAGTACTCCTTCATTTTTAAGCATAGCGGAATGTTGGATTTAAAAACAATGTTCATTCTACCAAAAAAGCACTCCATCCTAGTTTAATTCTTCGTTTTATTTCTTCTTCTTTACAACCAGTCATATTTAGCAATTTGTCCTGGGTATAAATAACTATCAACTATCTCTACAATATGATTATCTACAGTGACTACGTTTTGCGTGCAAAATTCATTCAACATAATTTTAGTTTTATTAAAATTAATTTTTATATGATAATAATAATATACACAAATATTCTAATCAAGTGCAAAAACTACAGTCTTAATTATAATCAAATTAAACTACGTTATAAAAAAGTCTATTGTAAAATTTCCCTAAAATAAAAAATACACCAAAACCTTATATTGCAAACTTTAAATAATGTAAGTTTTTAGTTTGGTACATTTTATGGTTTACAAAGGAGTAAACTTACTAAAATATTAACAACGCTAAAGACTTTCATAAACTCTAAAACTATATTATGCATTACGCGAGAAAATTCTCCGTTGAATATATAAAATCGACAAAGTTACAAAAATTAAGCAACACATCCGCTATACTGCCGTCCTGAGCCCACTTAACGTAACTGACAAAAATTACGAAAATGAGTTAGATGTGTTTTAGTGTTTTTAGGAGTGTATTCTTGCGATTTTTCATATCAAAATGAATGTATCTTCATCCAAAAGTGACTTTTTTAAGCTATTAATTCTAACGTATCTACATGCGCAGAGAAATATGTAGTATCACCAATACTTAGCGAAAATAACGTATCCAATATTTACTTCGGTCACTACCTTATCATGAAAGGTTGAAAAGACTGAATCTCTCCACATTGGAGACGAGGAGATTTAAGAGGTGATAATTGAAGTATTAAAAATAATAAATAATCATTATTCATGTGAAATGTTCAATGAGAACCCTCATCTAAGAGGTCACACTTTTAGACTCCGAAAAGAAAAGTCCAATAAGATTGTTAGAGATTCATTCTTTTCAAAATAGAGTAGTTGAAGCTTAGAATAGTCATATGTATACATTAATAATGAATAATGAAGTGACGTAACTACTAAAGTATTCATTTTTTTTTTAAATTTTTCCTTAGAATTATCAAAACACAATAGAAAATAACCTCATGCACTAAAAAAAAGTTTAAATAAATCAGTAATATATGGAGAAAAACACAAATTTAGAATAAAACTTTCAACTCCATTTATCTCGATATTGTTAAATAACAATTAACAACGGTTAACGTAAAACTGACAAAACTGTCAGTTACTTTAATTGGGCTTAAGACGGCAGTATATGTACATACATATGTACACATACACACATAAGATTGCTTTCATATTCATTTTAGAAAACACTATTGCATCGTCTGCTTAAATTTTTCACAAAATACTGAACCAAATATCTTCACTCGGTGATTGATATACGTATTCGTTGAATTTTTTCTATAGCCAAACCTCTTTACAAGCTTTTCCACGAGACTTCCTTTGAATTTTTTCAAGTTTTATTGATTTTCTTTCGTCAAAACGAAGAGCGCGTATCCTGGCGTCATCAATGCGCGTTCACTAATGGCCGCCTCCATTAAAATATCATTACGTTTCCGACGGATACGGAAATCGGCAGCTCGAGAAGAACACCTCACCAGGTCCTGACGATGACACGGTTTTCTACTTTGAAACGTCTACATCGGTACATGTCTACTATCCCATCAAATATTGACGGAAAACTGGACAATTAAATCGGGGCCGTAGTCAAATGCGGGCCCTTAAGGAAAATACACTGGAGAAATAGTATGGGGAGATTCCACGTCGCACACGCAACATTTAGATACATTTTATTATTTATTATAAACACTGAAAATAGCTCTAGATTAGTGGGCAGGAACCGGCGGCTCCGGAGCCTCATGCGGCTCGTTGTATGAAAATTTGTGGTACTCGTTGTCATCCAACGTTTTGCGCGAAACACAAAACGTTGACATATAATATAATACAGTAGCTAAAGCTAATTATATAATCCTTAACTAAGCACCTATACAGAGATATTTTTTTAAGACTGCCAGGAACTTATTATACTCCAAAACACCTTTGTACAAGATGCTTCTCCTATTTCTATTTCTATTCTAACATTTTTTATAATTAAATTATTTTTATTCCTCAAATTATATTCACATACATCCATTCCTCTCACAATAAATTTACTAAAATATGATGGTAACATAATATTATATAAATACCAACATACAAATCTTCAAAGTATCATTCCCATTCAACCAATCTAATTCAATCATCATCTTTTTTATAGTAGCATACCTATCCGCATTTAAAATACATAAAATCAAAATTTCTAAATATAACTTCATGGCTATACAATGCATTAAATCGTTTTCCAATAATACTTTTTAGTAATAAACTCTAGAGCATTAATAAATATCACGAAGATAGCTTTGTTTCTCACTGCTATCTATTTCATAAATGAGTATCATTTTGAATATATAATCCGAAGATAATAACTTCCCTAATTTGGCTCTTAGCTCGAAAAAGGTTCCCGACCACTGCTCTAAGTAAATTGTAAAAAGACGAAAGATTATTTTGAAAGCAAAAATGCAAGAAAACAAAATTGTCACTGGATGCAACTGAAAAAGCCATGAACACTTCTAACCGCTCTATATTAACTGTAGAAAAACTTTTGTGAAAAGTTGTTTTGAGGGCTTGTCTTCTTACTTGGCTTGGCTTGCCACTGAAAAAGTTGTGCATTTCAGTACCAACTTTAATCACAAATATCTTTAAAATTATTAACTATTTTGGCTGTATTATGTGGAATTAATATTATTTTATATTTTATATTGTACTCTATGGAGCTGTACTTGATATTAAATTAATAAACATTGTAGCGAAAACAGTCAAATACATAATCTTTTTGCGACAATTAAAATGAATCAAAACAAAAAAAAAAAAAAGTTGGAGAAAAATAAAAATCTCAATATTTTTTCAGTTACAAATGCAATTTGAATTACATTATACAATGACAAAAGAAGATTTGATAACATATGGAATTCAAAAATCCAATTAAAATGTTTTTACTTTGACTTATTTTTTTCAAAGTTTCAGAACTACTGATTTTGATTGCTATTTTAGTACCCAAATTGAAATAATTTTTTTACCATTACCGATTTGAAAAGGAGTTATTGAGTTTTTTTTGGTATAATTCGAGTGTTGGATACAATAAAGCAATAATTTCATGCCATTTTATTTAATTGGATAGTGTATGAATATGAACTCACGTGTCAAAAAAACGCAAAGGATTTCTTGAATTAAAAAAAAATCACAATTAAATCACCCACAGATTTTGAGTGATTTAAAATTTGTAAATATACTGCATAATATGTAGTTACTAAATCTAAACATATATTATATTGCTATATTGCAGTATTATAAAATGGTCTCCACTTAAATATATATGTACATAGTTGCTAACTAAAATCTTTGTTCAATTAAAACTTTTTAAGGCAACTGTCTCTATCTATGTATGTATATTTCGGTAACAGATAGCACATACTAAAGTTAAATTTACGTGACGTTGCATATACATACGTGTATTAACATGAAATGCAAATTGAATTACTTTGTACAATTATAAAAGAAGATTGACAACTTGCATTCAAAAAAAAAAACATTAAAAATTTTACGTACGTTCAAATCAAATGCAGAATCTTCGTCACACGCGCAATTATACCAAAAACTAACACAAAAACAACTTTTCAAAAAGAGTTCTCTCAATGTTAAATTTTAAACAAAAATTAGTAACCATTATGAAACAAGAACACTGTTGCAATGCTTCAATAAAACTACATACATACATTAACACAGTAATTTTAATGATGAACAAAAATGTCTGTTCGCATGGATCTGACCTATGCACCTACATATGTATGTATATATTGCAATTTACATATTAACATGTATGTATGTATATACATATGTATTCGTACGTTTCTAATATTCATAGCGGTAGGCAGGTGCTGAAAAAGATGGTTATATGGTATATACTATATAGTACTATATAGTGGCACATGCATTGTGAATGGATGTCGTCCAACTGTTGGAATTTTAGTCTACGGACTCGTGCATTTTTCAGCATTATGAAATACGAGCACGGAACGGAATCGGCGCAATAAAGGGTGTTAGGAGCTCATACCAGAAATCCGACATGTTCTGGAATATATCATGCTATGGACCCCCATACCATGCACCGTTGCATAGAAACGACTTGTCGTCTACAATCTCCCACTTTCTACCCACAGGCAAAGTATCGTCGTATATACATATATACACATTATGAATTTTCATGCTAGGAAAAATCAAAACGATTTAGTCACATTTTGTATCAAATTGTATGAAATGTATGTATGCTTTTGAGTGTACACAACGTGTCTCAAATTAGTGTTACCCCAAATGCAATGATTGTTAGCTGGGGTAGTATTGCATAAAAAATACTAAATGAATCAACACTTTAATAGAAATATTATGTAAGAGGAAATAAACAATGTTAGATTCTGTAACTACATAAACATACATACACAATAAGCAAACCGGATAAAATGATTATGATACGAGGAGGATTAAATGTGTAAATGTATACATACATTTGTCTATGATAAGAATTGGGCGATTATTTAAAGGATTTAACAGTAGGAAATAATAAGAAATTTCGATGCTTTCATTTCATTCTCAAATTCCAAAATAAATGTAAGCCGTTAACGCAGACACATTCGCGGAAAACTCACGGCCGTGTTCGACATAGTAACACACGGAATTTGCTGATTATATTACAAAAAAGTCTATATTTTTCATGACAAAATAACCGACCCCAAATTATTTTCTTTAATAACGACACAACAAAAAGCGTTAAAAGAAACATTTATTTAAGCCAACCGAAGTTGGGTCAAGTAAGGTTAACTGTGGTGGGGTTAGGTTGGGTGCGAACGGTTAAAATTTAGTTTTCAATGTTTTCAAATTAATTCGACATAATTAATGAAAAATCGTGAATTTTTTTGGCAAAGTTGGAAATTCAAGTAAGGTCAAGTTAGGTTTTTTTTTTTTGTTTTAGGCCGTTTATTTATGAATATTTTTGGAAAATATCCATCTGTGGTGGGGTTAGGTTGGGTGCGAAAGGATAAAATTTAGTTTTCAATTTTTTCAAATAAATTCGACATAATTAATAATTAAAAAAATCGTGAAATTTGGCAAAGTTGGGTCAAGTTAGGTTGACTTTTTTGTTTTTGTTTTAGGCCGTTTATTTATGAATATTTTTGGAAAATATCCATCTCTGGTGGGGTTAGGTTGGGTGCGAAAGGATAAAATTTAGTTTTCAATGTTTTCAAATAAATTCGACATAATTAATGAAAAATCGTGAAATTTGGCAAAGTTGGGTCAAGTTAGGTTGACTTTTTAGTTTTTGTTTTAGGCCGTTTATTTATGAATATTTTTGGAAAATATCCATCTGTGGTGGGGTTAGGTTGGGTGCGAAAGGATAAAATTTAGTTTTCAATTTTTCAAATAAATTCGACATAATTAATGAAAAATCGTGAAATTTGGCAAAGTTGGGTCAAGTTAGGTTGACTTTTTATTTTTTGTTTTAGGCCGTTTATTTATGAATATTTTTGGAAAATATCCATCTCTGGTGGGGTTAGGTTGGGTGCGAAAGGATAAAATTTAGTTTTCAATGTTTTCAAATAAATTCGACATAATTAATGAAAAATCGTGAAATTTGGCAAAGTTGGGTCAAGTTAGGTTGACTTTTTTATTTTTTGTTTTAGGCCGTTTATTTATGAATTTTTGGAAAATATCCATCTCTGGTGGGGTTAGGGTGGGTGCGAAAGAAGGATAAAATTTAGTTTTCAATGTTTTCAAATAAATTCGACATAATTAATGAAAAATCGTGAAATTTGGCAAAGTTGGGTCAAGTTAGGTTGACTTTTTAGTTTTTGTTTTAGGCCGTTTATTTATGAATATTTTTGGAAAATATCCATCTCTGGTGGGGTTAGGTTGGGTGCGAAAGGATAAAATTTAGTTTTCAATGTTTTCAAATAAATTCGACATAATTAATGAAAAATCGTGAAATTTGGCAAAGTTGGGTCAAGTTAGGTTGACTTTTTAGTTTTTGTTTTAGGCCGTTTATTTATGAATATTTTTGGAAAATATCCATCTCTGGTGGGGTTAGGTTGGGTGCGAAAGGATAAAATTTAGTTTTCAATGTTTTCAAATAAATTCGACATAATTAATGAAAAATCGTG
>JAGVSN010000141.1:0-17143 GCA_022651745.1 Parapsyche elsis
ACATGCTTGCCCACATAAATATGCATTGATATTCAACCGGCTAACACTAGTGCCTATATAATAATATATCAAACACGAACTGTCCATCATGTTCTTTTATTTACTAACTAGTGTAAGCCCGAATTTTGCAGCATTCCGATGAATAATCCATGAGTTATAATTTTCTACAAAGTAAAATTTTTTTTTTAAAAAAGTATGATGTATGCTTTTAGGCTCCCTCTAGCGAACCCAAAATAAAATCGTGCTGTTAACACTTTGTTTACAAATCTGATCTATAAAAATATTTATTACATTAATCTACAAGGCGTTTTTTAACTTTGCATATCTAATCGAATTGTTCAGTTTGTTTCAGCCGATGAGAAATCTGGGATACGGAAAAGCTGTTAAATAAGGTGAGAATGTTTTAATATTTTTTATGTTGTTTGCAATTATGATGAACTTTGCTAACCCATGATTCTAAATATGAATTCGAACTGAACGTATAAATTTGTACGTTTAATTCGTCTCGCTCACTTGTAAGTTATTTAACAATATAACCTTGTTGTTGCAGGTGGCTTTTCGCATGATTTGAACAAAGAAAAGGCAGCATCAGAATAGAACGAGATGATTCAGTTCCATGACGGCTACAATTCTCCTTGACTTTGAGGTTGCTCTACATTGCGGCAAAGTTTCACAGTTTGCTGCAAAAGGTTTGTCACCTTCGATTTGCAAGAGAAGATTTTCGACAGGATGAAGATATTTGATTGTTTATTATTTTATAACACATGTATGTTTGTAATCAGATTGTTGTTTTTTTCACATTATGGTAAAGTTATCATTGTTGCATATTGAATGTTTATAATGATTACTTCAATCGAGAAATTGTATTGAATTTTTTTTAGTCCCAAGGACTTTCACACAAATACAAGTGGTCGGGAACCTTTTTCTAAAAGTTGAAACAATTGTATGAAATTTGTTATCAATCATACTTAATGTTAGACAATTTATACTCATAAATTTATTGTAAAAATGTTTAAAAGTAAAAGTAATCATACTATGTATATTTAATATAAAAGTAATCATACTACGTATATTTAATATAAAAGTAATCATACTACGTATATTTAATATAAAAGTAATCATACTACGTATATTTAATATAAAAGTAATCATACTACGTAAGTTAATCACATTTTGCGGAATATTCATTTTATTTGACGTTAAATAAGATCTGCAGGGGTTCCCAACTGCTGCACTAGGCAGACGATATTTATGTACACACAACACATCTAAGATTTGCACATTGATTTTTTTTATATAATCGTTTTCCAAACCGATTTTGACTGGCAGACCCGACTTTAGTGGTTTGAAATACCTTAATTTGGTATATACCTATCTTCAAAACGGGGAAAGATGATTTCCAGCAGGCTAGCTAAAGATTTAGAATCACACGTGAGCAAACAGTAGGTTCAGGGCTTACAGCATTAGATGTCATACGACAAGCATTTAAATTAGCTCCAACATTTCCGTGGGAAACAGTAGCCATTCTTTTGCCCAGAGATATCTAATGCTACAGCTGCATTTATTCGTAAAACACAAAGTCATCCTTCCCTGCATGGAGGTGTTGAGCTCGTTTAAATTAGCAAATATATCAGTCAAATACGCCAGTTTGGATATCCAATCTGTATCTTCTAACTCTGTAATTTATAATTGTATTTTTCTTTTGTGTGGTAAATGCCAAAACATGGGACGGGACACACTGGCATTTCACATTGCAAGCAGACAAATTTTGTTTTTTGTTTTTTTTGTTGCGCAAGTCAAAACGACTCAGGCTTTTCTGTCAATCTTGAAAACGTCCATTGAAAATGCTTGGTAGTGTCTTTCTGTCAAGTGTGACGGTAAATCATCTCGCTTTCTACTTTTTGGGCGTGGTTGCATGTGGCTTTTGATTAGCTGGCTAATAACAGCCAATTGGAATTGGCTAAGTGTGGTGCTTTTTCCCGTTTTATGAATATATGCCCCATGTGCATTGAAGAGGGCTAAATCGGCGATGTGAAAAAACACTTTTATACCTCTTAACCGTTTTTCGTACTGATTGTACGTAAGAGAGTATCATGTCTGACCGATCGACACTGCCCATATTTTTGCTATATTCTATAGCTGCTATGGGTTTGATCATCATCTCTTTTGTTTTCAGGTTGATTTTCCCTGTTTGAAACAAGTTCTGGCTTGTGTATAGTAGAGAGCATGGTAACATCCTTTTGTCTCGCCAAAAATGGACCATCATTGTTTCGGTATGAAACCCCTTGGCATCGTTTTGCTTCATTTTTTTTTTAATCTACCTTGGGCAATCCGATCTTATTTCTCCTTACCGCTCCACATGCATTGGTAAATTTTTCGTGGAGAGTTTCAAATAAGATTGGGCTTGTATACCAATTATCCACGTATAAAGTACGCCCTCTTCTCAAATATGGAGCGAGTAAAGTCAAGTACAATCCATTGGTTCATCCTCAGAGAGGAAGCAGTGCCACGTTTTTTTTTTTTTTTTAACTATTTTGTTTGAACTGTAACTTTCTCGTTAGCAAGCAAGGTTTTCCTGAATACGTGGCTTATGCTTGAGAATCTTTAATTATATTGGTCCATTTTTTCAAATTTTTGTATTTCTTGATAATTTTGGGCAAATGGTATATGGATTGTTTCTCCCCGGTGCGACTTAGGCGACAACTTAACCACACACTTTTTATTAATATAATAATGCTGAAAAATGTCATATACCCAGCATATTTGGGCTTGTCCATTATTAGCCAACTGGCGTTCAACGGGAACCTGAACTTTAAATCTGTTCATATTTATAATGGACAGTGATCTCATTTGATTACGATTTATGTTGTTATGTATCTTCCGATGGGTCGTCGTGGATGAGAGATACACACGCAGATTGCCAGCATTGAAGTTTACAGCGGTTGTGGATTGTTGCAGTGTGTGTGGTGGCGGCGGCTCGGGATTGTAATTTATAGTCGATAGTCTTGTTCTATTTAGTTTCTTATTCTGATGGTATACTTGTGGATCATGGTCTTCCACCGGGTGATGGTCTCCCGTCTGAACCAAATTCAAAGTCGTCATCATCTAGTGCAGCGGTTCCCGAATTCTTTTGGCTACGGAACCCGTTTTGGTTTACCATTTTTGGGCGGAACCCTAGCTTAAGTAAGAAGTAAACTAACTGTAACATTGTTTTTTTACGTGAAATCACACCATACTGAGGCTTTTTGAATTGGTGTCCGCATCTTCTAAGTATAGTTTGACTTTAAAAGAAAGACTTTTTAAGATAAAAATATTTATTTAGTTGGAACAAAGAGATATTTAATGTGATGAATGAAATCTTTTCATAGTTTTCCTTAAAATAACATTGAAGTCAGGTTTTATGTCTGACAATTGGATGCGGAGGTCTGGTGCAGCATTCGACTTACTCCTAAACTTATTTTTTGTGTAGGCGTAAGCTGAAAAACCCAGTTGACACAAACGTGAAACGATTTACAATATGGAAATCTTGAATGGAACTTAAAGGTTCCGCGGAAGTTGATCTAGTGTACTATTGGTAGTTAGGTTGCCCGTAGTTTTTCACATTCCGTAACGTGATTTGAGGAAGTAGCGCCAGGATGTTTCTTCCAGAACCAGAAACTGTTGGAGGAACGATTTACAATATGGAAATCTTGAATGGAACCCCAAGGTTCCGCGGAACACCATTCGGGAACCGCTGATCTAGTGTACTATTGGTAGTTTGGTTGCCCGTAGTTTTTTCACATTCCACCTCATCTCGTACAAATGTCATCATTTCGAAGTAGCGCCAGGATGATTTTAAATGTTTCTTCCAGAACCAGAAACTGTTGGAGGAATTTTTTTCAATTCTCTTTTGAAAGTATCTCTCAGATTCTTCCACTTCTTTTTAGTTCCACATCTGTAAATAATAATTTGATTTAATTAAACCTTTGTTACGGGTATTTGTCTACTTATCGCGTTAACACATTCACTGCGACATAAAATACATAGAATAACGCGTGGTGCTCAAATTCGGTAGTGTCCTGGAATCGTCACATGGCTTCCAACTTGAAGGCTAGCGCTTTAATGCACCCTACACGCTCGATCAAACTTTTTATGTGAATACATCTGTACGCGGACCAGTTCGAAAACGGCGGTGCTACGTTTGTATGGGCATACATTCCGACACTAACTTCGTTTATACATATGAAGTTTATATTCAACTCATTTCTACAATTATTTACAAAGATTTATAAGGACACACATAAAATAAAGACACTTTCCATTTACTATTTGGTTTTCAATATTTTTGTAGAAATAAAATAACATACGAAGTTTATATTCAACTCATTTCTACAATTATTCACAAAGATTTATAATCCTGGTTGATCAGGACATTCCGGACAATAGAATATGGAATCCTTCCTTTCGTGCGAAATTGTCCAACAATATTTACACCGTTTTTTTTTTGTTTTTCCAAGATCGTCTTTTGGACAAAAAATCGGAAGATGCGTTCCTTTTATTGAAACTATAGTTGAAGATGGTGGAGGCCCAAGTAATTTTTCTATTACCCCAAGCCTAAAATCATACAATGTCATCTTCTTCTCGTTTTGGGAATTATATAAATAAAAAGAATTTAGCAGCATTGTTTGAATAAGGTGAATTCCTAATTTCTTATACCATCTTATAGTTTTACGCCTGCATGGATAATAAGACATCATCTGAACATGGTAATCAACACCAGCCATGAATTTATTGTATTGAATTACCTTTTTCGGCTTTTCGGATGAAATCCCCCAACGATTGGTTGCTTGTGTTGTTTGGCCGTCAAATTCCGATGACAACATCAATACCTCTCGGCGGTCTCTCCATTTTGTTACACATACACCTTGTGCAGTGTACTGACTGACAGACTCCTTAGGTTTGATTTTCTTATCCTTTAATTCCTCCGGATTTTCTTTTCTGTTTGATTTTAATGTTCCCGTTACGTAAGTTCTTTGTGCTAGCAAAGTCTCTGCTAGAGGAACACTGGTGTAATAATTGTCAATATATAGGGAGTGACCAACTCCGGTTCTTCCCTGCATCAACTTGTGCACAACTTTATTGGTTTGACCTTTGCCACCTACCCCAAGAATGCCATGTCTAGAATCTCCACGAAGATGCGAAAAGGCCATCTTCTCGTCGACCTCACGCACGAATACTCGCGCCGTCATCTTGTCTCCTGTGTCTACGGCACCTTCAAATTTAAGTTTTGTTATAAGAATATCAAGTGATTGTATCGATTTTATAAATTTTAAATTAAAAGTAGTTGATTAATTAAAAGGCTCTATCAAAAAAAAATCAATTAAACATAATTGATTTTTTAGTTTTGGAATTGAATTTGGAATGAAAGTCACTTGTTAAACATTCTTTGATATATCTATGCACCTCATATGTCTCACTAACCTCAATGTTTATCTTGTCACAAAAAACTGTCTGACCTTGAACTATATTGAAATTAGTCACCATTACGTCCTTGCAGGTGGCATCCTTACAGATAAAGCCAGTTGATGAAAGAAACAAGGTTGTGTCACATGTGTCTACACCAGATAAGGCTTGTCCACAAGAGAGCTTGTTCTTATTATGCTTGAACTGGTCCTTTGATTCTTCATAAATCTTGTCATGTGTGAGCTTGCGGAAGCGACTGACTAGACAGAACAACGCGGTCAGAGCCAGGCAGAGGTTGGCTGGCCATGGGCAGCGAAGGCTCCTGGGCTTTCCGAGAGGTTTCAGAAGGAGAGAGAGCATTAACGATGGAAGGAATGGAAGAAGCGGCAGATGCTAATAATGATATGAGCGAAGCCATAAGAGCTAACCACGAGAAGGAGCTGCTTCCTTTTTTTTTTGCGTCCTTTTTTATTTTATTTCAGCAGAGATGCGCGGTTGTTCCGGCCTTACTGGACAAAGGTCAACAGACTATATTCGTTGGGGGGGGGGTGGTGGTCTCATGTGAGGGTCTTGGGGAGAAAGGGCGTGGAGGTGTTTCTCTCCAAGGCGGCTCATATATTTGAAGTTGGTGAATAATTTTTTTGACACGCAACTACAAATTTGTTGAAAATTGATTTTATCGGTTTCGTCTTATCCGAAGGAGCGTTAAACCTATCTTGCCTTGTTTCTCTGTTGCCAAACCGAATCTGGCTATATATCTCGATAAATCGAGACATAGCTGCCGTAAAAATTCCAACTCGAGTATGTATTTCGACATGCTGTTTGATCGATTCTGCTACTCCAAAACCAATCCGAAAATAATTGCAATTCACATGCAACTATGTGCATATAACTGTCGTCAGCGAATCTTAGACGGCTCAAGTCCCGTTCGTTAGCATTCACCCATTTTGTGCCAGTCCAGCGATCTGAATATGATTAAGCGACTAGCTGACGAGCGATACAAAGTGCGTGCTCCGCGAAAGCGGCCCTAACTGAAGTCCCAATGACTTAATATTGAATGAATTATAATGGAAGTGATGAAATTATATGACTGGCGATATTCCTGGTTGAAGAACAATGACTGTGCGTTTTCGACAATGAAGCCTTTTGACGATGATATCTTTCAAGTAGGTAATTTAAAATATAGTCAGTTTTGGCTAAATCGTCTTTGTCGGTGCTCACTAGTTGACTGAGCAGCTGCGATTCTTTGAAAGCAGACAATTTTTGCATTTTCTTCATCAAACTGTAATATTACAAACACATGTACGTTAGGATCGAACGCGATCTTTCAAATTGAAATTTGAAAGATATCTTTATTCAATTGAGAAAGATTTCAAGACGCCTCTATATTTTAAATTATTTAAAAGGTATCCTCGTCAAAAGGCAATGTTTCATTGTCGAAAACGCACAATCATTGTTTTGCGACCTGGTATATCGCCTAGTCACTAGGCGATAAACCATCGCGACATCGACATCGCGCAAGAATGATATTTCGAATTAAAATGACAGTTTACATGTACATTTTTAATTTTATTTCGATCATGATAAACTATTTACAAATTAATATTTGGTTCCGGCTCCTTTTGCTTTTATCACAGCTTTTACTCTATTAGGCAAGGAATCTATCAAAACTCGCAGAATTCATCGTACTACACTTTTTCTATTGTTTCCATTAATGACTGTACAGATTACATTATATTTATTGATCCGGCACTTGATGGCCATCCAGAGGTTTTCAATCGGGACTATTTTCTGGCAAAGTTAGTGTGGAAACTCCCAGTTGCTGCAAATAATCCCATAAGAAAGGAAAGAATAAGACAAGCATCCCCAGACCATTCGACTTGGAGGATGCTGCACTGTCTTCTGAGTTCAATTTTGGTTGTATCTTTCTTAGGGCTGCCAGATTTCTTGATGTAAAATATTTCATTGCCCAAATAATGGCTTCAATAGAAAAAATTATTGTAACAATGTTATTTTATTATAGTACATGCCAAGTTGTGAGCAATGCCCCTTAAATAATCTAATGGACGTGTGTTGTACTCCCCCACTATTAGACATATTCTTCGCTCCCTCTCAATGGTCGTCTTCTTTGATTTTACTCGAGGTTGGCCGGCCAAAATGGCCTCCACCGCGCTCTCTGCCGTTCTCTGCTCCCTTTGGAGCTCCCGCATTATCTTATATGTTCCGATGTGAGCCCTGCGAACTATCGTTTCTCACCGTCCGTGCCAAGCCTCTACGATGTTCTGTGTCCGGGGAAAACCAATGAGTGTGGCATCGTAGGTGGACCACATTTGTGGTGGATAGAGTGGCGCAGACCGAGTTACAGAGCCATCCGGCAGGGCTATTCTCACCCTACCGTGGACATAATTCTCCTCTAGCCACTCTACCACTTCTCTAGTTTCCACACCCATGGTCGGTTTCTGAACATTGACGGCTCGCGAAATATCATCTGCTGGCACACAGCCAGAGCGGTGAGAGTTTTCAGATGGCAGGCAAATGGCGGGTCCGACTGGTACCGTAACATTAATCCTGCGCCTTGAATTTTGCGCCACGCGCATTGCCCGAAATGGAAAAAGCAGACCTTATTTAATACGCCTGGAAAAACTGTCAGAGACGCATTGATGGACGCTTTCTCCAGATCAGACTATATCATGTGTGGCGCTAATATAATTCCCAACCCCGCCGCATACATATTTATCTCCCGGAACACCCTTGTGTAGGCCACTTCTGATTTACCACTCATCAATATGTACACCATCGGTAGGATTCTGCTGTTGGTGGATCCTACCTTTGTATGGATGGTGTACAGTTGATAAAAGATGATTGGGACCGTCTTAAACGTCCCGTCCATGATCCAATACTCGCCTGCCGTAAATTGGCGGCAGTTGTAAAAACCATCATGCGGGTGTTTTCAACGGTCACATCTACAACCAAAAATGGCTGTCCATCGATGGTAGTTCTCAGGTGTTCCGGCACGTTAATATCCCCAACATTTTGGGGCTCCGTCGGTCTCTGCCCTTGCCTAACCCTGCTTATCACTTTTTTTAAGCCGTTTGCGGATGGCATATGCTCCCGCACCTCACTCGACAGCAAGGACAGAGCGTTCTGGATGATTTGGCATGGCAAAAAATCATCCGAACTCCTCGCTCGAGCTTTTATGCTCTCCAGTGTCCATATAACTGGTATCTCGTAGGCCGCGGCATGATGGTTATGGTCCGTGCACTTAAGGACCATATGGTCCAGTCCAGGACCATACAGTCCAGAAAAACTGTTCTAGAAGCATTAATGGACGCTTTCTCCAGTTCTATGTCTATGGGTCGAGCCGATTGATCCTAGTGAGGCTCCAACCACGCGGCGGTTGGAGCCTCCGAACTCCTTGCTGTCGTTATGGATGAAAAATGTACCTGAATAGAATACGCTTATTTTCATAAAAAAAATTATATCTGACTGAAAATGGACCCCCCGCGGTGTCTGCTCCCACCTACATAGTTCCGCTACTGGATCCGGTATATACATATGTATGCGTTTTGCCTATGGTATTGAGCCGATCGATCCAAGTGAGGCTCCAACCACGCGGTAGTTGGAGCCTTTGAACTCCTTGCTGAATCTGGTATGGTCCAGCTGTGCTTTATTGGTGCATGATCCGGTGGGAGGGGGGTTGTTCCGTAGTCATCCATCAACCATCTCCGAAGTTGCCTATGCCGAGTGTCTTCCCCTTGATGCACTTACGATTTCATTCCCATGGTTACCATGGTGCCAGTCGCAATTGTGGATGCAGTCGTGCGATCACTGCTGCCCCGTTATCCTCACAAGAGTGGTACTCTTTTTTTTTTTGACATAACCTATCACGATATTTACAGCGATATTATTCAGAAATTAAATGTACATACGTGCACTTCGCGCGATAAAAACCAAACAATAGCCGGCACAGAATAATACCCACGAGGTAACACATGCCTGTGCCCATGCTTGCTTTAGAGCTTCATTTATTGCTGTACAGACTTCGGGAATGATTTTTGAAATAATTTGGTTCGAAATTTTAAATAGGAAGTGGAAGCTTTGATAGCTATCACCCGTTGCCAAAAATCTTAAATTAACCGCCAGTCGTACCTTGGCTGCGATTAACTTTCTCCACATGGTGTCTAGTTTCGAGATTACCGGTGCAATTTTGGCCAAGAGAAACTCGAAATCGGTCGATGACATGCGACAAAAATTAGCAAATTCCCCCGATGGCTCTTGAAGCAGCTCGGAAAACATTTGCTGCCATTGAACCTATTAAGGACCACGTTGAACTGATTCAGGCTAAGTAAAGATTTAAAAATATATAGTCCTCATCAATACTTGTGGCCGAATTTAAATAAAAATCACCTAACATTTAAACAAATATTTTTACCAATTAACGACGAGTCGTCAATAAATATGTTAAAAAATGTTATTTTATTAT
Source organism: Parapsyche elsis (assembly GCA_022651745.1). NCBI lineage: Eukaryota > Metazoa > Arthropoda > Insecta > Trichoptera > Hydropsychidae > Parapsyche > Parapsyche elsis. The sequence goes on from JAGVSN010000141.1 coordinate 9,926, forward strand.
AGTACATGCCAAGTTGTGAGCAATGCCCCTTGAATAATCTAATGGACGTGTGTTGTACTCCCCCACTATTAGACATATTCTTCGCTCCCTCTCAATGGTCGTCTTCTTTGATTTTACTCGAGGTTGGCCGGCCAAAATGGCCTCCACCGCGCTCTCTGCCGTTCTCTGCTCCTTTTGGAGCTCCTGCATTATCTTATATGTTCCGATGTGAGCCCTGCGAACTATCGTTTCTCACCGTCCGTGCCAAGCCTCTACGATGTTCTGTGTCCGGGGAAAACCAATGAGTGTGGCATCGTAGGTGGACCACATTTGTGGTGGATAGAGTGGCGCAGACCGAGTTACAGAGCCATCCGGCAGGGCTATCCTCACCCTACCGTGGACATAATTCTCCTCTAGCCACTCTACCACTTCTCTAGTTTCCACACCCATGGTCGGTTTCTGAACATTGACGGCTCGCGAAATATCATCTGCTGGCACACAGCCAGAGCGGTGAGAGTTTTCAGATGGCAGGCAAATGGCGGGTCCGACTGGTACCGCAACATTAATCCTGCGCCTTGAATTTTTTGCGCCACGCGCATTGCCCGAAATGGAAAAAAGCAGACCTTATTTAATACGCCTGGAAAAACTGTCAGAGACGCATTGATGGACGCTTTCTCCAGATCAGACTATATCATGTGTGGCGCTAATATAATTCCCAACCCCGCCGCATACATATTTATCTCCCGGAACACCCTTGTGTAGGCCACTTCTGATTTACCACTCATCAATATGTACACCATCGGTAGGATTCTGCTGTTGGTGGATCCTACCTTTGTATGGATGGTGTACAGTTGATAAAAGATGATTGGGACCGTCTTAAACGTCCCGTCCATGATCCAATACTCGCCTGCCGTAAATTGGCGGCAGTTGGAAAAACCATCATGTGGGTGTTTTCAACGGTCACATCTACAACCAGAAATGGCTGTCCATCGATGGTGGTTCTCAGGTGTTCCGGCACGTTAATATCCCCAACATTTTGGGGCTCCGTCGGTCTCCGCCCTTGCCTAACCCTGCTTATCACTTTTTTTAAGCCGTTTGCGGATGGCATATGCTCCCGCACCTCACTCGACAGCAAGGACAGAGCGTTCTGGATGATTTGGCATGGCAAATCATGCTCGATTTTTTATGCTCTCCAGTGTCCGTATAACTGGTATCTCGTAGGCAGCGGCAGGATGGTTGTGCTCCATGCACTTACGGACCATATGGTCCAGTCCGACAAGCCTAGTTATGGTTCTTGCCGAACAAAAACCATCCCTCCGTTGGCTGCAGAACCAATAATATTGGTCGCCTGCCGACCTCTCCAGCATCATTAAATGTTGCCGCGCAATTATTCTTGGTTTCCCTGAATGAAATGTTATGACCTCAAAAGATTCCATTTTCTGAAACACAATTAGGAAATACAAGAATGACCTTGACTTTATCTATATTTGAGGGATATGAATAACAAAAACAAAATTATTTTATGACATGCACAATGGCTGTGAGAGGATTCTGGATATAGTACGTTTGAGCGCTAAGACACAAAAACTCGTACATTTTAGATTTTTAAAATGAATCAAATTGGCGATGATAAAGTCCAATAAAATTTATAATTTTAGTGACTTTTTTTAGCGCGTGGCCGATATCTAAAACTTTTGAATACATTGCTTGCTGGTGAATAATGAAATGAAAATGTCCAAAATAATTACCACCACCTTCTTTGCATATTTCTTTTAGTTTTGCAACAACTCCCTTAGTAATACCCGTCATACCTGGTGCACCATCGGTTGCAAAACTAACCAACTCTTCCAATGGTAGATTATATTATTTATTAAGAACTTTCATGAGTGCATCAAAAATATCGGCTCCAGTGATTGTATCATGTATAGGAAAATTTTCTAAAAGTTCTTCATTCGCTTTTAGGTTAACATCACATCTGCGAATAAAACTTTGAATATCTGTATTTTCGTCGTTGGATTTCTCCTGGTAAAGGATGGAAATGGAAGGCGAAGGATGTGAATCAATAAAAGATTATTCTTCAAATTCTATATCATAAAGAATTTGTTGCAGCCTGATCCGAGCTTGCGCATTTTTCCTTGGGCGCAGCCTTTTTAACGATGGTAATAAACTCATCAGGATTTTGTTTGTCAGATAGAATTGATAGAAGCTTGTTCTCTTTCGAGTCAGTGGAAGTTCTTTCTGCCCTGAAGCGACGCCTTGCGATTGACGGTTGTGTTGTGATTGACTGGGCTGGCTGGCTGCTGGCTTTGCATCTCTATTGAGATTAGATCTTAGATCCCCGATTTTCTTCGGGGCCTTTACTTACATAATTCCATTTGGCTGTATAAGGGCAATGATGCTATCTGTCCTCTTAATGACATCCTCCACATTTGCTGTTTGCTGTTGTTCCAAATAATTCTCGACTAAATCAGATGAGGGATTTGTACTTGACAAAAAGTTGTGCAAGGCACAACATGTAACCGTTATTGAAGTTGCAAAGTTAACGGAAACAAACATTCTTTTTAATAAAATCCACCAATTCTGGAAAGTAGCCGGAATATATTTAATGCACCCATCGTCATTTGCTTGCTTGACTGCAAAATCCTCAAAGTCTAGGCAGTAATACCGAAAACATTTTCAACAATCCTAGCTCTAGATAGATGGTAATTAAATATTCTCCTGTTAATAGTTCATGCAGGTTTTTATTCTCCATAGCCCTGAGAAGTTGTCTACCACGTGGGGTGATTAGTCTGGAGCCCCACAAAAACGCTGGACGGGGATAAAACAAATTTTACAGTAATGAAAAATTCATTGAAGTTCTTCGTCCGGGATGGCTCGGTATTGAGCCGATCGATCCGAGTGAGGCTCCAAACTCTTTGCTGTCGTTGTGAATGAAAAATGTACCTGAATAGAATACGCTTATTTTTTCGAGCATTCATTTGTATATTATGTTTGGAGTGAGTTCCACGGGAATGGTTTCTTTTGGAATGACTTTTTTTCTTTTTAAATTTGACTAATGATTTTTTTCCTTTCCATTATTTCTGACAAGTCAGCTTCGTGTATGACATTGGAATATTGATATACTCAAGTCCACATTGAAATCGGCAACTTTGGAACTGATCCATTGACATCCACAAGGCTGATGATTCTGCGTAAGCCCCCTTGAATGGTGGCTGGAGTTTATGCGCGGTGCGGGGAGGGATGCTCAACATGGTATTCAAGTTATCTCGTGCATAGTTGACAACTGATAAGTCTTTGTAACTGGCGTGTCCATCTGAAATTAACAAAACTGGATTAGCTTCTGATGGTTGAGTATGTTTAACAAAGTGCTGCATCCACAACAAAAAAGTTTGACTACACATCCAGCCACTTGGACTTGCTACCGATACTGCATCATCTGGTGCACCAAACATTAAACGATCGTTCATTCGCTTGCATGGATATATAAAAAATGGGGGAATGAAATGACCGATTGGACTCTTAGCAAACATTATGGTGACATTTCGTCATAAAAAGATGCGGTGAACCTAATTCACCAAAAGCAACTTCGCCAACGGCCTCTTTCAAAAGACAAAAGACAAAACACAGGTGTATAGTCTTTGATCGTTTGGCCCTGTGTGATTAGAACACCTAACGGCACAGCACCAGTCACGTTCATGGTAAGCACGAACGTAATGCTGTGCTTTTGTGCATCGCAAGATGCAGTACTGTCAACGAATACTATGTCCTTAGCGCACGGCAAATTATGAGCTCTTCTCATTAATGGTGTCACCACTACGATTGAAAATGGGTCGGAAGAAGTTTTGAGAATGACCTCCATGTTCTCATAATGACATCTCTTTTCCTCCAATATCTTAAAATTAGTGTTTTTACAATTTTTAACAATATGTACATACGTACTTACATATTGTAATAAAGGATTGAAAATAAAAATAAATACTTTAATCAAAGAGATCCCAGTAGCATGGACGGTTCCTACATTCATTTTAGTCCATTGTTTATACCAGTCATAGACCGTCCTTGTTTTGGGATAGTATGCTTTTGGTATCGAGTTCCGCATCCTCGACTCTTTTTTATCCAATCATCACACTCTTGGATGTTGTTGATGGCTGCGTTAAGACAATCCATTGTCCATCCTCGGACACGGGTACGAGTTATTGTTATTATCTATCTTCACTTTTTGAATAATCGATATTTTTTGCTAGCTCAGCCTCGACCGACAATAAGCCCAAAGATGAAAGACAGTTTTGACACAATGTCCGTAAAACATTTTTAATTCTTGATTAAGCACTTGAATGATCTTTCAGCTCGAGCCACAGTTAATTGTACATATGGTACAAAACAAACTTAAACCAATAACAATATTGGGAAATATTGGTTCAAGATTAAGTTGTTTTATTTTATTCAACAACTGTTTGGGTAAAACGTCAATAAAGAACACTCACTCGCTTAGTTTAATAATTATTAGGCTAAATTGTTTAGTTAAATCACAACCTTATGTTGTCTTAAGGGTCGCAGTCAAAAAGTTTGGAAAACACTGTTTTACACACAACATGCATTCTTCATCACACATCTTATCTTTACTGTGTTATGTATATTTTAACGTTTCAACATGTTTGCCTAATATGAATCGAGTATATTCTTATGGTTAATAAATTGATATGAAATTGTAATTAAGTATTTTATTGTTTGTCCCCTAATTAATAATTTTCAGTTACAATATTAAAGCTGAGTGAGTTTCTTGGCTCATCTTACCATACACTTCAGTTTTCCAATGTCATGGAGATGCAAAAAATGCGGTAAGTATCTACATAATACAAATGAGCTATAAAGCTACCACAAAGCACTACTTTCATATTTTTTAAATTGGTGCTCGGCAACATTTTTCAACCAGTGAGTTTAAACTTCAAAAAAATTTTGGGCGTTCAATAACCAGTATTGAGCTGATTCAACTAATCACTTAAAAAGTCTTAATTTTAACTACCCTGTTCAAAAGTTAGATCATTGTAATTGAATTACAACTAATTACTTTTTTTTTTTTGAGTTTACTGTACATACATATAAGCAAATACAATAAAAGTTAGTATTTATTTAAAATACATGGTGGCCGATGGAGCCCAGGGTACATTGCATTATGTGCATACAATTTTTCCCCTCAGATGCTCAGATGCTCCAAGTGCCCGGCTACACGAGCGTTCGAAAATGGTCTTCGGTCATTGAACATGTTTGACGTTGAAAAATTCATTTGTGAGGTGGAGTTACGACCCCTCATATATAACGTTAAGTTAAAGGAGTACTCTAACTGTATATTAAAATTAAAGGCATGGTCCGATATTGGAAATGCCGTGTTTCAGGGTTGGAACGAGATGAAAAATGTTAGTTTCTATATTTTATTATTATAGAAAACCTCTCCCCCACTTAATTATTTTACTTCATTGCAAATCGTATGGTGAATTACCGGCTCTACGAATCCAAATTAATTTATTTACCGGCTCTATAGTCTGTGGGAACCCAGCCACTATTGAAACTAGGGGGGCTCATTTTCAGTCAAATATAAGTTTTTTTTTTATGAAAATAAACATATTCTATCTAGGTATATTTATCTGTGTTGAGAATTCGCTGAACTCTTAAATTATTCAATATTCTAGTCTAGCGTCTAGTTTTTCGGAAGTAATAACTAGACCCCGAAAAGATCCGGCGCGAACGTATTGACTGAGCGTATTTTTTTTGCTGCAGTGCTTTGTTTTACACATAGGCCACTCAAATCCCCAAATCCATTATTCTATAATTTGTTAATAAAATAGTAATTACTATAAATATTATCGTGTGTAATACCTACATATATGATTACCTAACCAAACTGAACTCTTTCCCATACCATTCAATAGTCATCTGAAACAATAAAAACACATTTTAACAAACTCCACTGTAGGAATATGTAGAAAATGTAGAGGTAAGAAAAAAAAGCATGTATCTATAGGTATGTATAGGTAGATGCATGCATACATATATCTACATAAATTATTAATTTTTTTAAATACAATAAAATCTTTTAAACCATCGCAAGCTTCACGTACGGTAACGCTGCTATTCGTGATATCCTGGTTGGGTTGGGCAGCAGAGGTAATTTTATTGGCGGGGACACCTTGTGATAAGGAGAGTATTTATAGGTACAGAAACTATTTGATGAAGTGGATTATGCTGGAGATTGAAACGGTATAGAAGGAGGGGTGAGTTTAGAGTAAAAGCAGATTGAAGCGATAATTTGTCCATCCTGGCATAAGAAATTATTTTCGAAATAAATTTAAGGGCTATACTCTGCTGAAATGTATTTAGATCTTTCAAATGTGTTGCGACATATCTCCCAAATGTCTGGCGCACTTTCTGGTTCAGGTGACAAAATTTTTTGGATGCTATCTACCAGTACTTGCCGATTGTTTATTAAATTTTTGCGAATTTTTTTCGTAGCCGGTGCTTTAAATACCAAAGAATCCCTTTGATAGCTTTGTTCAGATACCTACAACTAAATATAAATAAATGGAAAGAAACAGCTAAAACTTAGACGGTGCGAGAAATAGTCATTGTCTTTAAACATTAGTGCTCTGTTTTACACGTAGGCCAGGTAAAACAAAGCACTAATTGGTCGACGACGGACTACTTTGAACCGAGTCTCTCTGATATCAAAATAAGTTTCGTCGCAGTCGAAGATGTACTCAATGGGCTATATCAAAGTTACAGTTTGCTGCGAAGGTTCATTCTTCACTCGGTTGTTCATTGGATTCAAACTAGTAGTCCTAAACTCAAATGATTTTAAGTATAATCGTATCGGCTGTCGGCTGTCATCGTTCGTATATGGGAACGCTGAGCTCGTCAAGTTCAAGGTATACCATAGCAGGGAATACTTGGAAGGTTATATGACTATCTGCCCTGCTCTAGAAGTAAATCATTGATGTATTAACGTAGTTCAATTATTGGTCAATTTCACACTTGACTGACGTTTCAATATGTCAACAATGCACATATACACGCTTCTCCAATACACTCTCAGGGAGGCGATTGTCAAACGGTTGGAGGTACAATCACTGGGGGTACCACTTCCGGCGTGCGGCTAAGAGACAAGTACCGAAAATTATTACTATATTTTTTAGATTTTAATATTGTGTAACTGCTGCAAAGTATTTTTCTTATTTTCAACTGCCT